>OX451347.1:12211156-12569585 GCA_949629155.1 Myopa testacea
CTAATAATTCAATAATGATTTAATAAATATATCCGTATATATAACAGTCCTTAAATAGGTCAAAGCACATGGAAATTGATGGCTCACTGTCCATTCATCCACTCATCCGCCCTGCTCCACCCCCAGAATCACAAGGAACCTAGTTGTGATAATCTAAGAAAAGATTGTCTTAGTTTGGTCCGTTCTCTTTGTTACACTCAAGATGGTTCCGGCTGTTTGGAACTCATCGTCTTGGCTGTGTATAAATAACTATATAACGGCGACATTCACCGCTGCGAATGCGCCTAATTGCTGTAAAGAAAACGCATTCATTTGATGACACTTCTTGCTCGATCCAGTCCAGTCCGCGTCTGAGCCCGAACATGTTCGCTGCGCAATTCCTGGCAGCTTCGAACTGTGGACTTCGGCTCCAACGGGCCAGAGTCCCTCGCAGCTCGGCTAATACGAATTGTCGCCAATAAAAAAGCGTCGTCTGTGGTATTTTGTCATATGCACTGGAAGTTCTTACTTCAGTGTATCCATCTACGTACGAGTTTATATATACAAATCTCGCATATAAACTGCATGTACCGGCATTGTATTTTATTCTTAGCCGCTTAGCAGTGACGGATCCAAGAGGGATGGTTTTCAAGAGTCTCAGTATACCCGTAAATCAATAATTATCATTACAGGAATCGTTTTTGTGAGTCAATTAAAATCAAAGGAAGATTCTGGGTATTGCATGAAGAATTTTGTGTTTTTGTCAATGCGCGTCTGGTAGCGGATCCCAGAGCACTTTTTATTATTTTTGTACTATTGCGATTGTTTTTTGTTGTTTTTCATTTCATCATTTTCATTCTTCCCTTTTTTCATTTCTCTGATTTCTAAAAAGAGTCTTAACCACCATACCAACCTTCCATCTAAGAGGCCCACTGTTTCCTTACTCAAAACCGTAACTGAAGATTAAATATAATAAGAATGCACTATAAAACTAACGAATGCTGGTAGTAAAAATCTGTGGAAAGGGAGAGAGTACGAAGAACGAATCCAGACAATCAAAATCTTATTTTCTATTCATGTATGTAGAGTAGTTGAGCTTGAGCACCTCAAGATTAGCATTTCTTTGTTTTATTATGCAGATAAAAACTTGTTAACTTATAGAATAATTTTAATACCTTTTCCATGTGTAGTTCCATGTGTAGCAAACACTAGTATATTATCGAATCAATATATACTGTACATATGTGGGAACAAATTCATTTCTACATCACTGTCCTCCATTACATTCTATAGTTTCTCTCTTACATTCACCCATTCGGAACCTGAACACTCATAATGCACCTAAATACTAATAATCTTGTATGAATATTAAGAATATTGAACGAAGACAAAATGTTCGGACTCTTCCTCCTTTCCACTGCAGCTTTCGGCCAACACTTGAACGTTTTTGTGCAAATTTATTTATTTATTTTTTATACATGTGTTTTTTCCCACCACATTTACAAAACCTGAATTGTAATTCATGTGGTGTTTTGATGGAGTTCAGCATTGTATGTAGTGTGACCGCCACGAAACTCTTTGTACCACAAATTGTCCCGAGTCCAGAATGATCAGAGCGCAATGCAGCAGCACACAGGAAGGAGAGTAACGACCATCACGTCCAGTAGCCGCCCGCTTCTGAGGATGCGCAGTTGGTATTTCGTCGGAGAAAAATCAGAATTTAACCTGAGGCTTTCCCAGGGAATATTTCGCATTGTTCACTGCTTCGTTGTCCGGTTGATTGCAGTGACGCTGTTAAAAGCGATTGAAGAAGGTACGGATTCTTACAGGATGAACATTTTGATACTCTTCGCAGGTAATTCGGTCTGATTTCTTAAGGAGGTAAACAAACATATATGTATATCGCTTAAATCATGTCCCTATGTTGGTATTTCAAAATGTTCCCCTATAAATTTCATAATTTAGGTACCAACAACCTGTTTGCCGCTTTTACTTAGCGTAGTTAATTTGCGAAACATCAAAATACTTCAAATAGGTCAAGACAGACCTATTTTACCAGACAACGCAGCACGAGAAACATTCATTCAGTTGAAAGGTGAAAGTTATTGTTAAATACATACACACAAGTATAATATTGTACGTGCATAGGATATATGTATGTACATATATATATATGTATATGTATATTACATATATAGTAAATAGAACCTGATGTCTATTGAAAGTCGGGAACGCTAATATTTAATCTTTTTGTATTCCGTGATTTATAAAATAACCTTATTTTTGGAAATACACTATAATTCAATTCTTTGGAAACTTCAATATATTTTTGATAAGCTATTTTCAGTGATAAGAGAACTTTCTCGATCCTGTCGGTTCTGCTGGCACCATGCAGCGCAGAATACAAACAAAACTTGAGTAAAAAATTGTCGCCATCGAAAATTCGCACGCCACGAAGAAAGCCCGAGAGTCACGAAGTGAAGAGAATCGGAAGGAGTAAGAAGCCATTAAGCTGTCAATCAAAGCAAAATTGGCAGAACAACAGAAAATTAGCCCTAAGTGGCTTGCAAAAAATGCAGGCTAAGACGTAATTTAAAAAGTATACAAAAACGGCATACAAACGACGCAACCATTTCATTTCTGCGTTCAGAAGACCGTGTCTCCCATTTATTGTCGAAAAAGCCCCCAAAAAATATCATGCAGAAACTGTTACTCGCTGTGGCCGTGTTCCTGAGTCGTCTTCTTTTTACGCATGCTAATATAAGAGGTATGGAAGATTTGCTAGTCAATTTTACAGTATCAATGGTTAAAACGCAGCAGACGGTGCTATTCGGATGTGACCGCGATGGTATGAAAGTCAAGGCAACCAAAATGTTAAAAAATTGAAAGTCTTCCTGACAATCTTCCTTTAAAAGGTCTCTTAAGCACAACAGCTTCTCTACAGCAATGGAACCAGCTGACCCAAACGATACGTCTGAGCAAAGATTTCAAACTCGCCGGTGTACTGACCCGCTCGAATCACGCTAAAACTGCAGTGATAATGGACTGTTCCTGCTTTGGAAGCACATCACTTTTGGAGCAGGTCGACGCCTATCATTATTTCAACAAAACCTATCAATGGCTGCTGTTCGACGTGGAGAATAGCGGTGTCTCCCAAGTGCTGCCCAAGCAAATAACCTACCTGGGGCCAAATGCACAAGTCACTTACCTGAATGGAAGTCGGGATGGTCATTATTTTCTCTGGGACTTACATTCCAAAGGACTACATTTAGGGAGTCCTATGGAAGTGACTTTTCTGCTTGAATGGCAAAGCTATCGACACGGAGGGCGCATCTTGAAATACAACAACATGTTTACACAGCAAGGTATTCAAAAACGTGGCCAATTTAATGGTCTTAGCTTACGTGGCGTTGTCGTGGTAAGTATTACAATGTGTTCAAGGGTGTTCCACCCTCTCATGAGTGAGTCTTATCAAGTCCTAAAAACTAGCAATGGTTGGTAAACAACAAAACAACAAACAAACAAAAACAAACAAAGCTTTAAACAAAAATAATGTTACCTCCGCAAGTTTATACGTTCTCCTGAATCCAATGGAGTATGTGGATAAATGGTATGGGATTGTAAACATTTTTTATGGTATGGGACCGAGTAAATAAAATTATTATTTAATCATAAAGGAAAAACGAAATTATCTTTTCTTTAATTATTATCTTTTATTATCTTTTATGCCTTTTCGCTATCCTTATCAGACATAATGCTAACACTAACATCACTAACAGATCGACCGGGATAACATTACGACCAACGACCAAATCGTCAACATTCTGTCCCAACCCTCCAAGAGCTCTGGCGTTGCTACCTTTGTGAAATATCACTACGATCTGCTTTGTGTGCTTGGTGATCGCTTTAACTTCACCGTTAACTTTCGAAATACACGTGGCTGGGCCGGTCGTATGGGCAACACCACATTTCGCCTTGGTCTGCTGGGCGTTCTAACGCGCAACGAAGCTGACGTTGCTGCTACGGGTGCGTTGGCTCGAATAAATCGCTTCACCGAGTTCGACACAATTCATCAGAGTTGGAAATTCGAGTCAGGATTCTTGTATCGATTTACGACCGATTTGGATTCACATGGTAAAAGCGGAAATTTTCTTGCACCATTTGACGATCGAGTCTGGTGCTACACACTTGCAACATTACTTGTAGTTACGTTTGTGTGGCGCTTAGTTGAGTGGCTTAAGAATCGATGGAGCTTCAGTGGCAAAACGAATCGACAGCAATTTGCTAGTAAAAGTGTCGCAGTGGCTACTGTAGTGGCTACTACCTGTAATGAAGAAGAAGATAACGAGGAGACGTCGGTAGCTGCAGTCTGGCTGAGCACATTTGCTGCCGTATGTCAACAGGGTATGGAACCCATACCAACTAGCTTGCCTTCGCGCACAATCGTCCTGACCATTTTTCTCTTCTCCTTGCTTATGTACAACTTTTACACATCGTCTGTGGTCGGCGGTTTACTTAGTACCACTGAACAAGGACCAGCAACAGTTGCCGAAATTGTTACAAGCCCGTTAAAATTGTCATTCGAGGATATCGGTTATTATAAAGTACTGTTTCATGTAAGTAAAATTACTATATGTTTTGCAACATACAGTAATATTCACATTATATATGGTCGATGTTGCGAATAGAAGTAACTGATACATGCCATTTCATTCAATCTACACCTCGAATAAAGGAAGCAAAAACAACACTTACCAGGCAATTGCATAAGACTAAAATTCTGCCTGAACGGAATCCCACTGATTTGCCCGTCTACACACATATTGAAGATGCAGCGCCTTACCTCAAAAAAGGCGGCTATGCATTTCATTGTGAGGTAGTCGATGCTTATCCAATAATTGGAAAACTTTTCGATGCCGAAGACATATGTGATCTACGCATGGTATTCGGATTACTGGAAACGGAAATAATAAACTGGCCTATTCCGAAAAGAAGTCAATACTTGGAACTGTTTCGGGTTGTGTACGTATGATTTCAGTATTTCTACATAGTAAAAATAAAATTTTTTTTACATATTTGGGCCCTTTAGCATGACTCAAGTGAGGGAGGTGGGTCTTATTGATCGCCATCTGAATGTATGGCGAACTAAAAAACCGCAATGTCAAGCACTGTATAGAGTTTTCCCTATCAGTTTGCCGGGTGTCGTAAGCGCGTTCCTTATGTTGTTCAGTAAGTTAAAAAAAGTTATGCGGTATAGTAGTCAACTATTTGTTGCAAATTTAGGTGGATATACATGTGCTGTAATTGCTTTAATTATAGAGCGAACATACCGCCGTATAGCTGCCTCAAATGAGATACAAGATCGCACTTCTATCATAGAAAACTAAAATTACTAAATAAATTAAATGTGTATGAATCAAGTGAAATAGAGATGCTGATCTATTTAATTGGAATAATCATTAATTGGAAAAATCAGTCAAATCAAGATGCTTATTAACACTTCTGTCAACGGATAGGTCTGGCCAGACCTTTTCCAACTTTGAGAGCGAATTGTAAAAAAACTATTAGGGGTATCCTCATTTGAGGATACCTGACTTTGTCAAATAGCTAATTATCTTCCTAAATGTTCAAGAATCATGAAGATATATTGAATAGAACGGGAGTTCTAACTATTTTTTCAACTTTATACCTTTCGTCAACAGATAGGTCTGACCAGACCTACATATAACTTCAGGCGAAATATGGCAATAAAACTTGTTTTTTATTTAGGCGGCTATGAATTTAGGTTTTTCCTTCACATAAGGGTAAAACATAATATCAGGATCGGTGAAGATGGCTGAGGTCAATATAAGAAAAACCCGTCATTATGCTTACTAGTAAAAAATAAAAGGATTTTGGATGGATATTTCCTATAATAAAAAATGTATAAAAAACAATGTTGTTAAAGCAAATACTTTTTTACCTGTTTTACCAAAAAGGGTTACGTGATAATATTGTGGGCGAATATTTCCTACTATAGCAGTAGTAGAATATTTACTACTAATGCAGAAATCTGTATGTCTGTTACCTGTTCGAAAGGATTGTGACATCTAACATTATTTTGCGAATGCATGAGCTTGTGTTGAAAATATAAAAGCAAAAGATGGTTCACGATTTATATCATTCAATTAGTGATAATTGCATAAAAAAGTCTATAGATTCTCAACATTTTCAAAAATAATAGATATAAATAACTATAGCATAAAAAAGTCTCAGTTAAATTGTAAGCGGGATATTTTCAAATCTGTCATTACACCTGAAATTGTTGACATTATTGTAATGCAGACAAATGTAAAAGCTAGAACGGAAACGGAAAAATTCAATAAGTAACATCCAAGAAATACTCGGCAGTGGACAGCAGTTACAGATAAAGAACTGTATGCATATTTTGGAGTACTGCTAGCTGCCGTAAGTATGGTGGACCTGCGAATGAATGGAAAAAATAATACAAACATAGAAAAAATACTATTAATTCCAAATTTTTTTTCATTAAATACGGTTCCATAAAATGTTTTTTTTACATAAATGAAAGATAATTCGATTACGAATTATAAGAATAAGGTAGAGGTAATTCGCAAAGTTTATGAGATATAGGCCCCATAATTTCTAAATCCAGAACAGAGCGACCGAAATGGTTGTTATTATTGTTGTTGACTCATACCAAAAACCATAACAATATTGCTCGTTTTGTAAAGCAAAGCAACTTGATTTAAGTCTATATTTTTACTATACTATTTTATATCGCTCACTATAACCACAACCACATAAAATTATTATAAACCCATCATCCAAAACTTTAATGGATTTCAAAATTAAAGTCGCTGAGAGTGGATATGACAGGCAGATGGTTAATCTTTCTGACAAAACTCGTTTGCCAAAGTGGCAACTCCAGGGAAGTTTCTTCCTTTTGTTGCTGAAATCAAGTTTCATACAGATATCATTATTTCTGGTTTCAACGTAGTTTTAAGGTTTTTCAAACAATGAATTCGTTTTTGCCAGCGGCATTTCGCATAATTGTGTCTCCAGGTATAGCTACGCGAAGCTTTTTCAATTTTGTCAAAGCTGAAAGGTAAGACTAAATATTTTTACAAGGTAGTTAAGATACAAATTCTCTTTACTTGTAATTCCTTAGCTTTGGCCATTGCAATTTGGTTGAATTGGGTAAAGTTTCGCCGGAACGACCAGTGCCAGACCATATTCGCAAACCCGAATATTTTTATCAATTCATGGAGCCGGGCGACACTCGTGGTGAACCAGAAATAAAAAATACCAAACAAATCCAACACATGCGTTACAGCTGCAAACTCGCAACAACTATTCTCAACGCGTGCGAAACCGTCGTACAGGTACAAAACAATTTAATTTAATTAACACCCAGTAACCAAGGAAATAAACATAATGATTATTCATCAATCTCCTTGCAAGGAAGGTTTCACCACCGACAAAATAGATGCTTTCGTACACGACAAAATTATTTCCGCCAATGCTTACCCCTCACCATTGCGTTACGCTGGCTTTCCTAAGTCAGTGTGCACTTCAGTTAATAATGTCGCCTGCCACGGCATTCCGGATGACCGCAAGTTGATCGACGGCGACGTTGTGAACGTGGATATTACGGTATTTTCTCATGGTTACCACGGTGATTGCTCGAAAACCTTTCTAGTCGGCAATGTGGATGAGCGTGGGCACTATTTGGTGGACTGTACACGCGAGTGCCTGGACTTGTGCATTCAGCTGTGTGCACCCAACGTGCCTTTCAGTGCTATTGGTCGATTTATTTCGCAATATTGCAAGCAAAAGTGTTTGGGTGTGATACCTGCGTTTGTTGGCCACGGTATTGGCAGCTACTTCCATGGACCCCCAGAGATTCTACACTACGGTTAGTATCAAAAACACTTAGGAGTATTGCAAAAATAAGACATAAATTCACAGAAAACAATCTACCCGGATTTATGGCACCCGGCATGGTTTTTACTATAGAGCCAATTCTAACTCTTGGTGGCCCAGATATTGAAATACAGGAGGACGGATGGACAGCTATGACCGTAGATGGTGCACGCAGTGCCCAATTCGAGCATACAATCCTAATAACAGACAGTGGCGCAGAAATTTTAACTAAATGCGATCAAGTATCGGAAAATAATGATAATGACCACGATAGAAATATTCGAATGGATTGAATTGAATTATTATTGTAAAAAAGTATTTAGTGTTAAGTAGATAAAGATTAAAAATCGTTTATATATATATTAAAGATTCGTTCATTAATAGTACAGTGTCTAGATTCCACCTGTAATTTATTACAATTTTGTTGGGTTTTTATTTAGTTATTTATTTTTTAATTTAACTATTTGGCTGATTTCTTGATTATATATAACAAAAGAATTGGTAAATTATTTCCCTAACCTTGAGAAAAAATTTGGTCTTTCGCTTAAGCCAAATAATTTCCCAATTCTTTGGTTATGAAGAAGGCACTTCGGTACCTCGTAAGATATTCTTTTATGTCGAATTTTTTTGCTATTGATCTATATCGCCGCTTCTTAATTCAAATGTTTAATTGTTCTGCTTCCTTGTCCAAACGCCACTCATTTATATTAAATTGAATGGTATGAGAACCCATTTTCTAAACTTAGATTTAATCTTAGCTTTGCAAATTAAATATGTATGTTCTTCATCTTGTTCATCTTCTAACTACACACAGGTTGCGTTGTTTTTGGTAGCGGCTTTTGAATAGGCAAGAAAAGTTTGAATTCTGGCGGGAGTTCGTCCTCCGAATACAGCCGATCCGAAAAATATATGCGTCGAATTCGGCAGTTTGCGTGAATTTGAACACGCAACGTCTCCACATAATTTGTGCCATATGCTCGTCGCGTAAAATCGGCCAAATTGAACTGAATTTGATTCCATCCATCATCCAGGCGCATAGGCATCGTACAGATGAAGGGTTTTACACGAGTGGTTGACTGGTAGTTACTTGCACGAAAACGTCGCCGTACATTTTTATCATCAAGCACCTGAATGAAAAGGTATAAAAATTCCGCACTGCTATACAAACATCTTTCAATTGAAGAACGAACTTTATAATGATAGCAACATATCCCGTACTAACCTGCACTTCGAATGTGAAATACTTCTTCATGTTCTTGATAATCATCACAAGGAAAGGCAATTTAATGCCAAGAGTTTTCTTGGGATCTGCCGGGCATGTGATGTACGTGGTGCTAACATTGGTACCTGCTATTTCTAACACCAAGCTCTGTATGTCGTTGTCTGTGATGCGTTTTATGTGCCCGTTGCGGACCTTCTTATCCCAGATCTGCAGCGGCTTGCTTCCGATGCTGTACAATACAGAGAGAAAGCCGGATTGGAACGTATTTTTAAACATTTTATATGTGCTTTTATATGAGCTGGTTTGCTCTTTTAAATTTGTCGATATTTTATAGAATTTAGGATGGAATTAAATAATTTAAATTAATGCCAAAGAATTTGAACTTTCCGAAAAGTTAGATTTTGTTTGTGTCGAAAAATGTTGGTGTTTTTAGGTTATAATTGGGTTGTTTATGTCGATAAATATTGTGGGCTGGGGTTGCCATTAGCAATATTATGTTAATGTTATCCTCAATTGCTAAGATATTGAAATAATCAAATTCTCATTATTGATTAATCTACAATTATGCTTAACTTTACCGTTGATAAATCACTCCAATTTTGTAGTTGTTTCAGTTTCTTATACTGATCATAAAACCAAAAACAGTTATCGTGTTATGGCCTGATAATTCTTTTCATAAAGCGTTTCCTCATAGAATCTTTCACCGACCCAGATAAAACAATTACGCTTAGAAAGCTAATGGCTTATACTCTCTTAAAAGTAAGAAAATTATATGGGCTAATCATACAGTTTGCTGAGGAAAAAATTCATTAATGTGAAAAAAGTCCTAAAATTATAAAAAGACGTTTTTATCCATAAGTTATGGTTTTTCGACAAAATTTTACGTAACATAAAGAAAAGTTATATCAAATTCCTTTATAACGATACCAATAGTATCTGGATATCTTTACCAATTTAGGAGATATAGCTATAAGAATTTCTATTTTCGACGGGCTATAACTCGGTAACTAGACGAGAGAAAAAAAAGTGTTATTGATGTTGCAATCAGCATACAAAACTAAAGCACCCACAAAAAAAATTGGAGTGAATCCACAAAGATGTAGTTAAGCCGTTTCAGGTTTCAGGTTTTAATTTAGGTTTCATATATTAAAGAACTACATCATTGGTCAACTCAACAAGCGCTTAAACTGTTCCTTCATTTTTAGAAGCTTTAAAAAGCTCCTGAGCTTATAATATATATCATATACATAATTTTCCAGTTCATTATACCATACATACGGTTATATTTCAATATACTTGACTGCTTTATATCAACTCTAATATAAACTACTAGCAACCCTGGTGTTTAGTTGAATATTGAAGTTTATGTCTGAGTTTTTTTATCTTTCAAAGTGGATTATTTTATTTATTAATAATATAAAGTTACGATCAAAGCAATACGTTTAGTTATGACCAGAGATAATGAGATAGGAAACTTCTAAAAAGTGCAACTCTGGTTGTCAAATCGCATCTTGGTAGTTGTGTTTTTGTATGGTAGTGTTCGTGAAAACTCGATAATTGATGACGTTTTAGTGTAGATACTCACCAGACTCAGACCCCATTCTTGGAATTTTTTGAGAAACTCCCCAGACTCGCACCCCCGAATATGTATCAATTTTATTTTATACACCTTAGACAGAACCCTTTGTTTTGAGATACCAACTTGGTGCAATGAATGAATGTCAATTATTTACAGATACGCTATTTAACAACCACTCGAACTTACTAACTGTAATTTCAATTTGTTATCAAGAAATTTTGTTCTCAGGAAGACAAACCGCCAAATTATCTTCAATGTACGTTAACTGTGGACAATTCATTTCTGTTTTGGCCGGCTATGAAATTACAATACGTGAAGCAAAATATTTTGTTCAAGCTTTTAAAGAAACGTCTTAATATACTTTGCATTTAATCAAAATTTAAAACGTGCCTTTTATTATTTAACTCTCAAATACAACGAATTAGTTTTTAATCACAGAGGAAAAAATTTTCTTAAGTTCTGGAAAATTAAAAAACTGAAGTGAGTTATAGATATATGCACTTATTTTTGGTTCTTTGAAATATATCAACACATTTAAATTTTGTATATATGTATACAAAGAATTTCAGAATTGCTATTAACATTCCAGTTTGTTTTAAATTTTTTTTCAAGGCTTAATTTTTATAATTTAGACCAATCCTAAATTCGTTTTAGTTTGTTTTTTATATATATAGTTTTCAGGAACACACATTAATAAAACAAATCCTATACCGAGTCGTTTTACTTTATTTGCACTCTCAATCTCAATAGTTACAAAAATGAATGAAAAAAAACCCTAATTATATTATCTAATAAACAATATTAAAAGCAAATAGGTTATTAAATTTATATAAATATATAGGTAAATGGAATGTGGTGTTGGCATATCTACATATTTGATTCACCTCATTATTACATTCGGTTTTCCGGTTTGCAAACCTCGCACTATTACGTTCATTTTAGTACTTAAGTAGTGCTACCAGTGCGCTACGATCTAACTGAAAATATGTTTTTTTTTTGGTTGAAAAATACACGAGTGTAGTTAAATATGCCTAATTTATTAAACATTATTGTAATTAAGCTTTTCTTTTCATGTTATCAACATATTTTTCATTTTGTTTAAGTACACTTTTTCCAACTTACACTTTTACACAATTTCGTACATTTATAATTTCTTCTGGTAATGTGAACAGAAACGCTGTTCCGTGACGTCATTAAAATGTTCACCTCACTTGAATTTTTCAATTCAAGCGAACAGACAAACTATACAATTTGCTTAAATTTACTAATTTTGAATTCCTTTTTCACATATTTTTTAAGAATGCAAGAAAGAATGTTCCGGGGACATCAAAATGCACAAATTCCCAAATTTCAAAAATTTTTTATTTTTCATCTTTATTTCTTATTTGTATATTATTATTTGTATATATCTTGTTTCCAGATTTTTTATTTATTTATTGTTTTAGTTTGTATTAAACTTTTCGCTAGTCTTTATTTCTGTTTGTACCGATATAATAGAATTTAAGTTAACTGCTCTTGTATATTTTAATTTCTACAATAACAATATGCGTGCTGATCAGCTGCGCGCGTATATTCTGTCAGTAGCTTTAACATTGCACCAAGCTAGCCACAACTAACTGTAGCAACTGTGAGTTAGTCAGCAGCGATGGAAATGAAAGTAGTAGAACCCTTCGATCAAGTTCCATCAGTGACTTTTTCCAGTTGGATGAAAAGCTGGCGACCAGAGCTTGACTGCGGTGATCTTGCTTACGCACGCACTGCTCACGAAATAGCTGGTTGCAAATGAGTCCCAATATCTAAGCAAAATAAGAAGGGGATGAATAACTAATATTTCGAAACGATAACTCCTAGTATGTAGAAATATCTTGACTTACATCTCCGAAGCTTGTGGCACATAAGTTGATATCAGAATATCAGTTGAATGAATCAAACATTGCTATTAAATCAAAACCACTCATTTCAAGATTTTTCTAAAGGGGAAAATTAAAAAATTTAGAAATACTGAAGTAAATTGAAGCAAGAATTTTGATGAACTAAAACTTTTAAATGAATAAATTATTGAATTTCGTTATGAAGTTAGAATTTACCTATAGTATATTCAATTTAAAATATTTTAAAAAAATTCAAAAGTTAAACTAGTAAAAGGTTATAATAAAGAGGAATGAAATCTTACTATCATTAGAGTCAATGTTTTTTCCATAATTTGATTGAACAGATCTTGCGCCTTCGTGCCAAGAATACTCCCTGCAGGCATTGTCCACCAGAGTGAAACTGGGGCTCATATGTTTACTACTAGCAGAAAGAAAAGAATTACATAGTTAAATGAAATCTGATCAAATTTCAGACAATTACCCCATTTTTTTGTTGTGCATGTGGAACTATTGTTATTCAACAACATTATTATCTTGTTATTTTCCTTTATTAAAAACTCCAACTCCGTATTAAATGAACTCTTCGGTCGGAACTGTAGCAGTCCATCTTGCAATTCTTGCGATACGTTCTTCCAATTCTGTTTTCTCAGGAGTGTCTTGATATATGCCTGCGACAGGATGCCACAAAACTTTCCAATCATTGCTACGTAGATAAGAAACAACTATTAATATAAAAATATTTTAATACTATCGAATTTGGTTCACGATTGTTTACAATGATTTGTTGACTTTATTATACAAAGAATTAAACTTTTGCCACTCGCCGATCTTCATAATAAATTAATAACACTTCAAGCTTGCAGAGATTGTTTATACTTATCTTTTGATTTTATTATGCAATTAATTAAACTCCCTTACAAATGCAACCTTTGCATTTAATTTACTTCTCCTTGCCTTGTGGTTTAGTTATTTGTTTTTTGGCACTGTTGATATTTCGCCTACCAAAACTTCCAGCACCCATACACGGATCAATGGATTGTTTGCATTGGCCTGCTCTCACCGATAACTGGTCTTCACACGAATCACCTTGGTCAATAGTATGGTACACAGAACCGGACACAATCGAGGATTCTCCTCCAATATTTTCGACTTTGCAATAGCGACGTCGGTAGCTAGTTGAATCTCAATAGCGAAGTCGATGTGTTCCCATACCACGCACACACTTTTATATACGATTTATTTTAATATCTATTACTTTAATGTGGTTATTAATTGAATTTAATTCAATAAACAAAAATTATTGCCCGATTCCTCCAAAAACTTTCTGTAAATAAACGAAACGTCATTTAAAATGTCATAAAACCATGACGTCTTATGGTGAATAACACGTACACTATACGTGTAGCAAATATTCATTTTATTTTGACACATTTTTTGGCGGGAAAAGAGTTTCCCATCTCATTATCTCTGGTTATGACATCGAAACGGAAATTGATTGATTATGACGAGGATCATCAAGGGATACATGTTTCCAACAAGAAGCACACTCTGGATTCGGACGAGGAGGATAGCGACGACTACGAAAAGTAGTAGAGTCGCTTGCATTGACTTATGTTTTTGTAAATATTGATGATTGCTTTTATGCTTCAGGGCACAGGACGACAGTGACATCGAGGGTGAAGAAGAAGGTGTAGAGGCCATTCAAGATGAAGTAAAAATTACGCCGTTTAATATGCGGGAAGAATTGGAGGAGGGCCACTTTGACACGGATGGACACTATCATTGGAACAAAGATGCCGATGTAAAGGATAATTGGTTGGACAACATAGACTGGGTTAAGGTTTGTGTGTGGAAATAGGAAATAGACAAGAACTATAAAATTATAAACTGTAGGTGAAGAATGATAAAGACTATTTAAATGCAGAAAAACAAGATGACTCTTCCAACGACTCCAGCAAACCAGCAGCAGCCTTTAATGAGGCTCAATTTTACGCGGATGTTCTGGCATTTATGCAACCCAGCGAGACGGTACAGAAAACATTAGCACGACTGGGGAAAAGCACCGTTAGAATATCATCTGCCGAACGGTTACGACGCAAAAAATTAGGAATCATTGACGATGCTGCTGCAAAAATAACAAAATTTACTGAGCTCACTAATGAGATACTTACAAGAACGGGTAATATGGACATTTATCAGGAGACGTATGCCCAAATCAAGAGAAAAGTTAACAACTTTCCCAGCACAAGCAAGGGCGCACAAATGGCCATGAAGAGCAGCGACAATGGCAAAGCCGAAGATGAGTTTGACATGTATGCGGATGATTTTGAAGAAAAGGAACGAAATCGGCTGACTACTGCAAAGCAGGATGAGTCTGCCGATAATTCACAAATAGAAGCAGCGGTTTCTGAAAAAGGCGAGCTGAAGTGGGAATTCAAGTGGAAACTGGAAGACAAAGAACTGCATGGTCCATTCAGCACAGCACAGATGCAACAGTGGACATTAGATAAATACTTTAAGGATGGTGTATATGTGCGTAAAGTTGGCGAATCAAGAAATTTCTATAAAAGTAATAGAATTGATTTCGATTTGTATATATAAAGAAATTCAATTAAATAGAATATTAATCTACCTAAACAAATAAGATAGAATACTTGGGAATCCAACCGTTTGCTTGGTGCTTTTGTTTTCTAACAATGTTTTATGTGTTGTTTTGTATAGGATGAATAACTTTGAAAATAGAAGTTACGAATATTTTTCAAGTATTGGCTGCACTCAGGATCCCATAGTATACGATTACAATGCACTATTTTATATATGTAATTTTTAAATTATTCTGTTCGTCAATAAACCATAAAGAGTGCTATATTCGGCCTAGCCGAAGCTTAAATACCTTCACCTTGAAGTGGGCGGGCCCTACCATTTTTTGGACAAAACAACAACAATTTGTGGTAGGCTTCCGTAAGAACCACACAGCATACGGATCTAATCGTCATCAGGTGTTCTTGTTCGATGTTTTGTATACAAAATATGCAGAGCCTCAGCACGGCTCTGCACCCTTTTTCTCCTCTTAGGGTGCAGATCTAACCCACCATGTTAAATTCAGGGTGCCACAATAACTACTTACCACCTAAATTCCATCTTTTACTAGATCCTTTCCTTACTATATTTTTCCTTCTTTTTCTCTACTTCACTTTCCGGTTCCGTCACATCCTACCAACAACAAATATCTAAAACAACAAATTTGAGTTTATAATTTAACTTAAATTAAATTAAATTATTTAAGCAACTGTTAAAATTAATGTTATGAATTACAAATAACGAACTAAAAGCAGTCAGTCGAGAATAAAATTAATAAATTAAATACTACATATTAATATATTAATTAATCAATTCAGACACACAAATTGTTTGCTTTGAGTTTTATTTGTATAAAGAAATGTTAGTAAATTTTATCCAAACAAAAAATGCAAACATAAATTTGATAAAAATAATGTTTATACAAAAATCTTAAAGTAAATTACAATTGGAGATTGAACTGATCCAATGTTTATAATTTAAACATAAACAATTACAAATATCTCAACTCAACTTCGGGACATCCTGTTTCGGTAGTATATCTACCAGTAAAGATTTTTGGAGACAAATGCGTAAATTTGGGGTGACTAATACGGCTGGGGAATGTGCCGAGGACCCAGATTCGCTTAATGCTTATTTCGCCTCTTTAAATGACACATGTCGTACAGAAAATGTTGACCACAACCTACCAGAAAGCGAAAATCCCTTCTCCTTTCGTAGTGTTACAACAACCGAACTCGCGAGTGCCGTATTTAGCCTGAAATCAAATGCAATTGGTCTCGATGGATTGCACTTAAAATTTTTAAAACTTATCTATCCAGTATTTGGACTTCATATACTTTACTTTATTAATTACACACTCATGTCTTCATGTCTTCTACTCCCAACGGCATGGAAACTAGGTGGAGTTATACCAATCCCGAAAACATCTAAACCAATGGGTCCTTCGGACTTCAGACCTATTACAATTCTCTCCTGTCTTTCAAAAATTTGCGAACTGGTTATGAAGAAGCAAATACTAGACTTCATCGAGGGCGATAGGCGTATTGAACTGTCAGAGAGTCAACAGGGGTTTAGACGAGGGCATAATACCACCACTGCCTTAATAGGGGTAACCGACGCCATTAGGCAAAATGTTGATAATAGGTTGGTTTCATTTTTGGTGCTGTTAGACTTCAGTAAAGCTTTTAATCGCATAGATTTTGCCACTCTAACCAATAAACTTAAAACCCAATTTCACTTTTCTACCTGCGCTTGTAAACTAATTTACTCTTATCTAGTGGGAAGGCGTCAATGTGTGGCAAATGGTGAAACCACCTCCAGCTTTCTGCCAACAAATAGCGGAGTTCCACAAGGATCGATACTCGGACCAATTCTCTTTATACTCTATATAAATGATCTTCCCTTGGTCGTATCCAACTCGCTAGTATATATGTTTGCGGATGATGTTCAACTTTTGCTCTCCAGCAAACTATCAGAGACTTCGGAAGGAGTGCAAAGGTTGAATGCAGATCTTAAGGCGGTTACCGAATGGGCTCGAGCTAACAATCTCATCCTTAACACACAGAAAACTAATGCTATGGCGGTGTACAACCGTTCTTTGCAATCCTTGCCATTAATCTCCCAAGAAGGAGTCTCGATCCCCTGGGTCATGAATGCTAAAAGCTTAGGTATGTACATCAGCCAAGACCTCACATGGGACAATCAAGTTTCTCATATCTGCAAAAAGTGTTTCCTTGTGCTCAGGAGACTATATCTAATCAAACATCTTCTGCCAGTCAAGGTGAGATTGTCCCTGGTCAGGGCTCTTATCATTCCACATTTCTCTTATGGGTGTGAAATCTATAGTGGTTGTAGTGCCAACTGCTTAAGAAGAATTAAAGTTTGTCTGCACGCCGCAGTTCGCTTCGTCTACTCTTTAAGACACCGAGATTCGGTTTCTAATCTTGTACCGTCAATACTAGGAATGGATCTAGACACGTGGCTCAAGCTTCGTGTAGTTACTTTATTATATAAAGTAATTAAAAACCGTTACCCAACGCTTCTTTTTAATAAGTTAAACTTCCTTCATTCCACGAGAACTAGAAACTTGCTACTTCCACCCTTTTCAACCCAAATAATGGAAAAATCGTTTTTGATCAGAAGCATAAGGATCTGGAACAGTCTACCGCTTAGTACCAGAGAACGTCCATCTGTTCACTCTTTTAGTAGTGAAGCGCGCGGTAGTATAATGTCATAATAGATATTTGTACCATAGGAATTATATACTAGAGCATTTGTCACTACCTCATTCCATGTTATTCCATATTCGTCTGGTTTGGTTTGGTTTTGCTCGGTGAATCGTTGGCGGATGGTGAAAGGTATCGCACAAGGATGAATTACATTTATAAAACACTTGAAATTATAATCTAAGAATAATCAAACTTATTTCGTATCTTTATTTGAATTATACTAGCAGTTACACTGGAATTTTTATAGTACCCTTGAATTCATTATTATTATTATTATTTTCTTTATAAATCTCCATATAATCCAAAGTATCTGGTATTTAACTCCTGACATGCTCCACTACGTGCAATTAATATAAGGACATAAGGCCCTTTTTTGTACTCATACTTACCAAATAAATACATAAATAAATAAATTACAATTACTAAACAAATTTGTCTAAGCTCATGAAAAACTGTTTAAATATTTAATACTAATGTTCCTTATCTAGTTTTTTTTCAAATTTTACATGATTAATTTGCATAAATTGCGTACTGATTTAAAAAGAGAACACATTTACACACTATAAACTAAACTATATAACTAAAGCACAACATTCTTTAATATCAATTATTAATTATGCCTTTTTTACTATAAACCTTCAACAAACTGTTAACTATGCTTTATTCTGCCTCGACTTTAAAATACACTGCATTACCTACGTTTCTTTTACCTAGAAAGCAATCCTTATCTTCTCTACTTTTTTGAACACAACCGAAAGTTTGACCTGCACTATCGATCGATAGGTGAACACTAACATCGTTAACAAAGTTCAATGAATTACTTTTCATTCAATAAATTTGCAAGAAATCGCATCATTAGCGGTTGAAATATACGAAAATAACACGGAGTTTCATCTTTTCAGTGGAATCATTCAACAAAACAAATTAATAGGTATTAACTGAACAGTTAAACGGAGAGATAATAATAAAAATTGTCCTGGCAACTTATTACTACCTAAGGTAAGTGCAATTATTTGCAGAGTATTGATTTTAGAGTTTTTTAACGAGCTAATCGGCTGACCTTGGTGCACCAGTCAATCACTAATTAGTATTTTTTGAAGCTACTCACTGAAGTCGAAGAATTGCGAAGCATACCGACGTTTTTTCGGAAGTATTATAGAATTTATAGCTTCAACTGACATTTTCATTCATCGAAGACCGCAAATAACTATATAAATTTTTATTCTTAGTTCAGTTAGTTCATTAGTTTCTTTGTCCAATTAGAACAAAGATTGTGTAAATTAATACATACTTCTTTACAATTAATAACAACGCTGATATGTAGTAAATTTATTTCCAAGTGCTTTTTTAATATATCTTATAAAGATAAGATAAGATTATCTTTGGGTACACATACATATTTATATGGACATGTACTGCATAACATGGATTTCTTTGTGGAAAACATAGCTTATATGGAACCACGCAGTATTTTATCGCAACAATTGTAACAGGCGAATATCGATGACTCACAATTTTCCCATTATAACTTGACGGCTTTTCCGCATAAGATACTAATTTACCTGTTTCCAAGTGTGACGCAGTCATCAAGCTCTTTATGCAAGCTTGTTTTTAGTTATTGGCATCCAGAGATTAGGATGATGTGATTTATCTTTCTTTGTTGTGAAATTATGGGAAGTTGAGTATCTGGTTAAACGTAGTCTCGTGAATTATATTTCGATGTTACATGTTTTTAAGAAATGTATTAGAAAAGAAATATTTTAGATGAATGCTTAGATCAGTGGGCGATATCGCCCCCTTGTGGGCGATAGAGACATACAGGGGGGCGGTGAAAGACAAAGAAAAACTAGGATTTTCCTTTCCCTTTCATTTCCACTTTTCGAACCTGATATAAGCAAGCTGGTTAAAAATCATCAGATTCATCATTCACATTAGTTTCGAAATTAAAATATTTCTTTTAATATGAATAAAAGTAATAAAATATTATATATAAAGTTGTGTGAACAAACTCATTTAAAATACCTATTACATTTTAGGGGGCGCTAGAAAATAATTGATTCTCAAAGTGGGCTGTAGATGAAATAAGTTTGAGAACCTATGGCTTAGATTATTGTATTATTGTACTTTGGTGGCTAAATCATTCTTTGTTCGTTTTTTTCTCAGGATAATGCACACATTGTAGCTATCAGTAGAAATAATGCCCTTCATGATTCTATCTTCAATCGTTATTTTGACCACGTTAAAAAAGTTCTGCTGTTCTTTATTGAGAACAGGAATATTATGATATTTTAGGTGATTTTTAATAAACTGCCGAATTCTTTCAATAAATTAATGAGTTCTTGAGGATGAACTCTTTAAAACCATCCAATTGTCGATAGTCAACATTCGAATTGTTTGATTTCTTGATAGCACTCAGACCAAAACCTTCATTTGATGTCCTTCAATGACGTTTGAGCAAATCATGGTGTAGCATGATTGTTTGCGTAGGGTTTTTTGCAATTAATTTCTCCAAATTTTAATCGAGAAAACGCAAGCCCGAGAAAAACGTCATCCTTCAATGAAGTTCCTACTTTATTTTATTCTTGATTTTATATGGACTTCATTATTATTCGCTACTGAGTAAATCAATTTTGATATAATAGAGAATTCCTGTATTTGCTGTCACTATTTTATCAAATAAAACATTTTTATGGTCTTATCTGGGATTTGCATATTTCATATCGTCGCTATAACCTTCTTATAACATACATTTTGTGAAGTGTTCATTCTTATCTTTTCTCCTCTATTTTTTTATAGGTGCGTGTCTAAAACTAATCGATCCAGTTTCGAAATAAAGAATGAGTGGTGAGTATTTAAACACGAATTAACTTACTAAGCCCTTCTTATTTGGTATTTACAGACTTTAAGCTTTAAGCCATTTTTCAAAGGATACCTGAAACGTTAAAAGTATAACCTGAAAATGTCTTGGCAAGGTGCGTCCCCCTACTATCAAGGTTTAGTTGGACTTTTTTAGATCGCACTTTTCTTTCATTTAGTTTAGTTAATTGTTTTTCATTTAATTCATATTTCATAGATTCTTCTAATACCTATCATTGGATACGTACTAATTAACTAATTTTTGTTTAATGTAGATGTTTATACAGTTGCTTTTTAGTTATTCTCAAATGTATTGTATAAGCAATGTAATGTGTAGACTAGAGTTTGTATATGTATGAAGTTAGAATGTTGAAGTGTTAAATTTTTACTTAAAACACAAGTGAATATGTGCAGGTATTTTTAACATGTATGTTTTTCCAAGCTCCAAACTACTGTAACTGGAAATGAACATTTTGCAGATTTCTTAACGATTTCTGCATGCAGAAAGTGGAATTTGATGCTTTAATTAACAAATTAATTCAATAATTTTCTACGCTGTACAAGTTCATAATGAGCCCCGATGATACAATTGAGAAGGAAAGCATGGTTATTTTAGGAATACTCCCACCACTGATCAAAGTTATAGATAATTTTAGATAGTTAACTGACAGCTAACTAGTTATACCTCGTAATGTAATCAATATCAACTATTTTTCTGTTTTGTTTTTGATTATTATTAAAATATAATTCTAAGGTGACAACTTTTGTGTGCAGGGCTTCGTTTAAAACTAGCTTAATTTTAGTTATTTTTAGTTAGTCACAACTTATATTATAAAAGTTTAACTAGTTTTCTATTTATTCTATTTGTAAGTTTTAGTAGACACTTGAATAAGTTAATAGAACTGAAATAAATTCATTTAGCAAAGGCGTTATTCAAAAACCTTCGGAATATCCTGAGCATGTACATATAAACATTTAAAACAATTTAATACGAAACACTTATGTACCAAAACATAAAAAATACACAAGAATACAATAAAAAGTATACAAGGCAGAGTGATTTTACAGGTCTTTTAAAAGATTTCAACTTCATCTCCAAGTTATTGTGTAAACATTTCTTATACACACGCCTTCTAGATAAGAGTACAATCTGTTCTCATTAACAAGAGCGTAAACCACAAACAACAATTAGCATTTTTATTCTCAGATGAATATGTTTATAATTGTATTGGATTACGGAATATTATGTTCCTTAGTTATTTTGCGGAGATAAGTTTGCATTTGTGTGAGTCATATAGGTTCACACCTGAACAATTAAAACGTTTCGCTTTTGTTGAAAACTGTAAAGTGCTGGAGTGTTTTAGACTTTTTGAACTCATTTCATTCAAAGCGATTTCAGTCAGTGACATTTTTTCTTTAAAATACATACTACGGAAATATAATTAACAATGTATCAAGGAAAGTTCTCCAAGAAAAACTCAATCTATATATTTTTTTTAATAGTGCGTTGTTTCGTTTGCATTCCAAAAAAGATTGCAGTCTTTGAATTGTAGAATTTGGAGGCACATTAATTCAAGATTATGAGATGCATTTTGTGTATTAATAAGTGAACACAATTCCTTATTCAGCCACGTCCAAGACAATTACTAGTGCATGATCTAGAGGGAAACTTCTGCGTGTTAATTCTACGCTTTAATTAGCAAGTTGTAAGTTTGACAAGGTCGACAATCTTTAGTTGAAACATCAAATTATACCGACATGCATACAGTTTTAATAAAGCGCCTTGGGAAGCAAACAAGAGAAACAAATGAGGACTGTAATTCTCTTAGTGCATAGTTGGAACGAAAGCCTTAACCTTTTTAATCGGGAAAATATATATCTATTTTGAGGTTAACTATTATGTAGGTACATCGTAGATATTGATCTTGTGGAATTGGTTTGTTTTGTATTACTTATTTAATTATTTTGACAATCGAATCGGAAACTGAATCTTAGTTTGGTTGTAGATTTTAACATCGACTCATTCGTAACAGACATGCATACGTTTTTTTTTTTTATTTTACACAAAATTTGTATCTCATAAACGAGTTTGCTTCATTTTGCATCTCATGGTTAGTATTGTAAAATAGAGAAACATTCTGAATTTCATTTTGTGATCTAACATGTTTTATTGCTTTTTGCAGATCCAAATCAACAGAATTATTATGGTGGTTATCCACAAGGTGGTGCCTACCCACCGCAAGGTGGTGGTTACCCCCAAGGTGGTGCCTACCCACCGCAGGGCGGTTACCCGCAAGGGGGATATCCTCCACCTCAAGGAGGCTATCCCCCGGGCGGTTATGCACCGCAACCCGGATTTGTACAACCTCCTCCTACAGGTGGATTTGGTGGCTACGATGATCCCGAGAGTCAACCGAAAAACTTCTCATTCGACGATCAAAGCATTCGCCGAGGATTCATACGCAAAGTTTATATGATTTTAATGGTATGTGTTGGAAAACAAACAGCTTTGAACACCTTTCAGATTTGCATCAACCAGTGACAATCTTTTTTGACAGGGTCAACTTGTGGTCACATTCGGTTTTGTTGCTCTCTTCGTTTTCCACAAGCCGACAAGGGATTTCGCTGCCCATAATCCGGCTATATTCTGGGTGGCTTTGGTCGTGTTAATTGTTACCATGATTGCGATGGCCTGCTGCGAAAGTGTCCGACGCACAACTCCAATGAATTTCATATTCCTCGGTCTATTTACTTTGGCCGAGTCATTTATGTTGGGTGTCTCGGCTGGTCGCTATGCGCCGGATATTGTAAGTTCTCCGAGTTGGTTGTACGTTGCTTGTAATGAATTTTGATTTGCTTCAGGTGCTAATGGCCGTGGGCATAACAGCAGTAGTTTGCCTGGCACTGACGCTGTTCGCTATGCAAACCAAGTACGACTTCACGATGTGCGGCGGAGTGCTCCTTGTAGCTGCTGTGGTGTTTATGGTTTTCGGAATTGTTGCCATTTTCCTGCCCGGAAGCAAGGTGTTGACTCTGGTTTATGGCTCCATAGGCGCTCTACTATTCTCGGTTTACTTGATTTACGACACTCAACTAATGATGGGAGGTGAACACAAGTATTCCATTAGTCCAGAGGAATATATATTTGCTGCTTTGAATCTTTATCTAGACATTATAAATATATTTATGTACATTTTAGCCATTATTGGCGCTTCAAGGGACTAAGCGTTATCGTTGAAAACCCCAGAAACTTCTGGTTATTCTCAACTTTTTCCATTGAAGTCCAAACAAAAATTTTTCATTACCAAAGTCCTACATAAAAGCAGAGACAATTCCTAACTTGTTACAATAAACATCATAGTTCATTGGTATTTAAAATTCGAATTGCTTTTACCAAACAGTAATAAAAGATGTTTACATAATCTAACCATTATAATGCAGAAGTATTCGCGTATATATTCTCAAGTGTATACTTTTTCAGCAACACAAAAACTTGCAATCAAAATAAAATAACATTTAAGTACTATATGAATTCTTCTTAAATTGTATTGTAGCTTGTTTGCTTTTTTTCTTTTCTTTTTTGTTGGTAACTAAACCATTGTAAAAACTTTTATCATTAAATTCATTGTTACTTGAGAATTAATAGATCAAGCAATACTTAAAAACTTGACGGTTTTTTGTCTGCAACATATGTACTATATTATATAGTCTATATAACCTAATAGCTATCATAAGAAACGATACAATATATTAAAAACACTGCGCAATTGTTTTAATGCTTACAATTTTATTTATTAAATATACCTAATTAGGGATTAAAAAAATGCGTATATTAATATTTTCAAATTTATGAAATGTAAAAATTTATATTCTATAATTTGTCTGAGAGTGTTTAATATCAGCAAAGGACATAACTGCTCAAATATAGCACCAACTTAAAGAAATTGTTTTTTCGCTACTTAGGTTACACATTTATTCAAGTGGATTTTCAAGTAATTGCCAATAATTAACCAATTATTTTTTCATTTCTTTGATTACAAACTAAATTCTAAGAATGTATGGAATTTTGGGAATGCAACAACGTTGCATCTTTCGCCAACAAAAAAAGTTCTAATCGTAGGCTGGTCTGTTTGAAAGAAATTTATTAGGAAGGAATTCAGATTGAGTTATAACTAATATACATTAAAATGCAAATAGGTTTTTGAATCTAAAGGGTGAAAACATTCAGGATCGCGTGAATTGACTTGAGCTAAATGCTTATCAACTTCCAATACCTACCTATTCGGATGTTTTATGTGCTATGAGTGTGCTCAGAACATGTTACATAATTGTCCGCTTTGCAATTAAACATTTAAGGCTCGTCCTTAGTGATTGCTTCGAGCAGCATATCGAGCAACATAAAAAATTACAAGTACTGTTTAGGTTTTTTCTAATTTTTATTTAAATTTTCCTTTATTTTACATACTAAGTTAATACAGTTAATCCTCCCTTAAGCACAGATTTATTATTTAGCATAACTTAGTTGATAGCTCTCTATATTAAATTTTTATATAAAACTGCAAAAAATGGGAGTTTTACAAATAAAAAAAAAATAAAAAAATTGTTGAAGTTTGAAAAACAACCGAATTCAAAGAGAAAGTTATACATTCTGCGAAAAGCTTAATCGTTACAAATAGAAATAGTTATTCGTTAAAAAATGGACAAAATTCGTGTACTCAAAATTACAGCAAATATCAACGGACTTGAGTCACAATCTTTGGAGAAGAGATTCCGTCGTAATGCGTCAAACGCCTTGGATCAATGGAGTTGCAAACAAGATTTAACCATCTAAATAAAGCAGGGTTTTATACGTAGCATTGTTTTTTATATTTATTTATTACAGTAGAGATTAAATTGAACTCAATACAAATACTCGGATATAGAAAACTGGATAGTTTCAGCTTTCTTTAATATATCTTTACCTATTATTCGTATTTTAAAGTATATAAATTTAAATCGAAGTTTTGTATTAATATTACAAATTGTGAACTCTAGGTTTTCTAGTTATGTGCTTGTAATAAAATGGAAACTGAAACATGTTCTTGATGTGGCCACAAGCAATTCATTAACAAGCGCTCCAATTTCACCTCTACCGTCTCCAGAGCCTCCCCGGGCAACCATTTATGCTGGTAATTGCAGCTTCTTACCCTTCAGCACTTTGGTAATGTATAAGTAAAAGAAGTCACAGTACAGTATTGTTTGCACGATGCCAGCGAAGATCGTAATAGGTTCGTAGTATGATTCCGCAATGTAGCGATATACCCAGTTGAGCAGATAAAGCGCTCGATAAGAACCCAAGGCAAACAAATAGTGGCTGGTAATAGATTCCGCCTCTCCTGTCTTGCTGACCATGAAGAGTTGTGGCAGTATGGCCACCGATTCCAAATATATTGAGAATGTCCACAATAACTCTATGACGCTGAATTGAGTATTTATCAAAAGCGAGAGTATCACACATGGAACCAATAGGAATTCTATACGGAACGAGTCGTGATTGTGATCATAGGTAGCCTTGAATTTGATATACATCAAATACACCGTGGCACCAGACGTGGCCAAGAAAATCACCTTCATCACTGAGTTGTAGAGACTGACGTACGTGGTAAACAAATCCAAATAGCGTGACAAGTAAACGATGGCAAATAGTATCTGCGACTTGCCCGAAATGCCGGCACAACTGCGGGTTTTCCATATTTTAAGCAGTAATATAAGAATTGCGAATAAGTGCGAAAGATCGCCGGCCAAGCGGAAGACATTCATGTTTGTGGGCGGGGCTGAAGATTACTCTAAATCCGCTGGAATAGTAGAAAGAATTTATGCCAGCTGGTTTCTACAATCGGCGTTCCACTCTACAATAGTTCGATATGCTCCGATTCTTCTAAGCTTCACGTTTACAGTTTAGCGCTCGTTTTCTGAAAAACTAAGGTCAAGAAGTTTTATTCTTGTATTTAGGTTCTCAACAAATGATTTAATTTTTCTATAATGGCGATTGATTACAATACTTAAAAGAACGTCAAAATTTAATAGTAAGAACGGCACGCAACAAAGCACAAAGTGACGTGGCCGTGTGTGTTTATTAATTATGAATATTTTTGGCGTTTCTCCTTGTTACTTCGGTTTAACTTTGCAGAACAGAATTGCCAAATCAAAATGTATATATATGTACATTAAACAATCGAAATTACTGAATTTTTTTAACTTTGTTTAGTAACGACGGAATTTCAACAATTGAAATCCAATTTTGCGAGATCAATTTAAAGCTTTCTGAAAGACATAAATCACAATAACAGAACGTGGCTCTTAATTATTCAAGAAGTTTCATTAATGCACTCAAATTATCACTGTAATCGACGCGATCTCAAAGATACTGAAAACAGGAACGTTAAGTATGTGTGATTCTTATGGAATCAACTGAAAAGTAAACCTGAAAGTAAAGCCCAAATAGGAACAGATAAGACGCTGGCGACCTAACCAATGTTCTTGTTATTATAATTTGTTGTTGTTTTTGGTGATGACCCCAACAACACTAAATTTGGAACAGATACGGCGCTTGTCGACCTAACCAATGTGCTGACCCCAACAACAACAACAAGTTTTATTACTCTCATTTAGTTCCGGAAATATAGCCCTTTGAAATTTGAAAATGTCGTGTCCGTATCTCCTAAATTATACAGGATACCGCTATGTTATTGGTGTTGTTGGAAAGGTAATCCAATTATTAACCCTCATAATTATGCCAATACTAACGACTCTTAGCTTTCGACGCATGTTTTTTGTCGGCATCATTTGAAGATCTTAGGAGAAAAAGAATTTTTAAAATCACAATCACGTACTCGTAAGTCTATTCTTGTGCGATCATAACAGTGATTACGATTTTAAAAATTAGTTTTCTCCCAAGATCCTCAACTCATGCCGATAAAAAAATAATTCGTCGCAAGTTAAGAGCACTAGCACTAGCATTAGTATTCTCTAGTTTCCTCTCCTTCTTAGTATTTTCTTCTCCTCTACTTTCTTAGTGTTGCCATAATTATGTGGGTTAATAAGACATGATACTTAGAAAGAAATTAATAAATGGAAAAAAACATAACTAAAAATTTTAAATTTCATTTTCCTCCAAAACTGAACGGTTTTCGACAAAATATTGGTTTACATAAATGAAAGATAATTGGATTACTTTGCCCACAACACCAATAATGTAGAGGTATCCTGCATAGTTTAGGAGATACAGACATTAAATTTTCAAATTTCAAAGGGCTACAACTCGGGAACTAGATGAGAGCAATATAATGTGTTGTTGTTGGGGCTAGCACCAAAAACAACAACAAAATTGGTTAGGCGAAAAGCGCCTTATCTGTTCCAAAATAACTATTGTGATCATTATTCGCACTACAAAAACGCGCTTAAAAATGTTTAAGCAATATTAATATTTTTTAAAGATAATTGACAACTTTTTCACTTTAGTTTATGAATTTATTGTCTTGTGTGCGAGAGTTGTTTGGAGAGCAATTTGCACACACACACACAATGTAATAACCAATTTATATACGGATTTTAATAGACGCTGGACTTTTAGAATGAAGGGCAGACTCCCATTTATATACTAAAATGTGAATCATTATATCACTGTAAATCCAATCGACACTATATTATTGAATTGTATCTAAATTTACCATTTAATTCAAGGGAAAAAATCGATATGTTACTCCCCGGTAAAAAAAATGCACAGCGACGACAAACGAGATATCAACTACGTTGACAAGCAAATTTGCTTAAGTGAAGCTGGACGTATTTATAAAACATTAATGTCAAATTTACAGCTTGAAACAGTGGAGCAATTTAAAAACTCATTTATTTGTATTAAATGATCCCGGAGTAAAAGGGTGGATATAATGCCTTGAACACATAGAAAATCGCACGACGAATATTTCGGTGCGAAGTGTCAGAAATCTTCTGCTGCAGCGAAGTTTTGTCTTGTCAAAGCCCATGTAAACACACACAAATAAGAAGAGCGACGACTGCGAACAAATCGCATCCAGGTCGATCGCAGCCGCAAGCAGAGGCAGCGACGTTATTTTATTTTTTTCTCGTTTCCCATAAGAGGCCTTGAAATTTTGACAGTTCGCACCGAAATATTCGTCGTGCGGTTTTCTATGTGTTCAATGCATAAGTTGAACACAGTTACAACGCTCAGAGCTGGTTGTTGTTGTTCAGGCGGAATTCAATACCAATTCTGGTCGCTCTAGTCTGGTTTCCGAGTTATTGCGCTCTAAACTTTGAAACTTTCAGACCTGTATCTTCTAAATTAAACAAGATGGCTAAATGTTACTGATATCGTTGAAGAGGTAATTGGGCTTAAATAGGGATCTTCCCGGAATCGCCAATCGTGTTGTTGCTTGTGATACAGACCCCAGCAACAAAAAAGTCATCTTCTGCAACCTGTTTCCTGAGTTATAGCCCCTGAAATTAGTTTCCCTATATCTTATTAACTATAGCAGATATCCAGTATACATATATACCGTTAGGAAGGTAAGTTAAATATCTTCCATTTATGTAAAGTAAGATTTTACCAAACAATACATATTTTTGGAGAAAAAAAAAGAAAGAAATAAATAAAATAAAAACCATCGCTATTTTTCATACAGCCTACAACCTTTTCCCATAAAAATAAATTTATAAAAATAAAATCAGCATTTGAAGAATTGCAAATTAAAATAATTGATTTGTTATAAATATAATATACACTTGTGACTTCATGCTACCCTTTGGTTTTCTTGGTGCCTCCGCAATTCTTCTGTTCCGTGTAGTGATTTTGGTTGCTATTTTTTTGGATTTCCACTTTATTGAGCTGAACGCCGTAAAATGTTTAGCGTTCAACAAATTATTTAAACAATTGACATTATTATTAATAACGTAATTTTAGTATGTCATACAAAAGAAGGTAACTGTAAAAGTAGGGCACTCAAAAGGCACACAGGACTTTTCTGTACGGATATAGTACACAAGAAAGAAGTTTTATTTCAAAGACTTTTATTGGAATACCTTAACGGAGATGCTGCAGACTGTTATTAGACTTTACTAGATTTTAATTTTCAATAATTTGTATAATATGCAGTTATAAATATTTTATTATGGATGACTTAGTATCCACCACGTCCCGGAGGCGGAGCGCCACGCATCATGCCTGGTGGAGGACCTCTCATTGGCGGCGGAGCTCCGCGCCCCAAGCCACCCATTGGTGGCATACCCGGCATCATACCTGGCGGTGGTCCACCCATCATTGGATTTCGGGGCATGTGGCCACCACGACCCATGGGCGCCATATGTTGTTGTGCTGGGCCGCCTACTCCACGCACAGGTCCCTGGAGTCCGGCGGGTACTGATGAGATATTTACGGGGACCCCACGACCTGCAGCTCGGCCCATACCTGGACCGGGTGCAGCACCTGGAATAGGTACGCGTGGAAGTCCCTCCTCTGGTGGTGGCGGTCCTTCCACGGTTAGAGACACAATGTTCTCACCACGAAGTAACACAAATCCGAGCACCCGCTTTTCCTCGCGATCAGGAACTTTAACATTTTTGGAGCGAATCTTTCTGAACTCCTCGCAATCTCCTAAAATGAGGTTCATGTGTTTGTCGAATGCCTTGAATGTTCCAATAAAAGTTCGGGAGTCCTGCAAAACGATTCGCACCCGATAATTCAGGTGCTGAATCATTTTGTTATTTTTACCAATCGTCTGTAATAATTAAATAAGTTAAATACAGTGAAAAAATTCGAAACAATTTTATTAACATTAATAAACATTTGCATTGTTTGCCAAACATTTTCAACATAGTATAACCTAAAAAAGAAAACATTTTTTTCTTTAGATTGCGTCATGTTACTTACCATTTTGAATCTAGTTTAATTAGATTTTATAGGTCTTTATAACTTAATTTAAAAATTACTTATCTAAATATATCAAACTGCCACCAAATTATTTCACTAAACAACGACTAAACCGGTGGAAATAAGTGACAGCGAGATATGCATCCTACATTTAGGATCAGCAAGAGCCAAAATGGTTTCCTAGCTGTGGTACCTAAATTAGTGCGTCGTGCGTTGCGTTGCTGTCAAAATGAAATTGGTCTTATGGAAGTGGCTGAAATAAGCAACGCACTGACGGAGAGCATTCGGTTTTCCAATTTTGGTATGCGCTGCGAAGTGAAGTTGCCCGCAAAAGTTAGAAAAATATTCATGGGCGTGTGAATGTGAAGAGAGTTTTTTTCAGAAACATATTTTGACTCAACGCAGTAATTTTGATTTAGCGCAGCGTCGTTTTAAAGAAGCAGTGATCAGCGTAACGCACGACGCACTAATTTAGGTACCACAGTAAGTGTGTTCCGAAATTGCATAAATTCGTATTCAGTTATAGTGGTATACGTTTGGTGTCAAAACGTGATTTGGCAACAAATTCGTACTTATAGCTTAAACTACAGCAAACCGAAACAGCATTTGTATGATTATTTAATTGATTGATTGGCTTAATTTAAGCGTTGCTGAATCGCACCGATTTTATTGCTGTTTTTGTTTTAATATATATTTGATTCAATAATCATGAATAGAGCCTGATTATATATATATGAGTAGAAAGCAAAAATACCTTCTTTCCTTACAATGGATTAAGTTTGTACGTTAATTCCACATTTTATACTTAGATAAAAATTAATGAATGAAAATTAATTTTATTAAAAATTGAAACTTTCATTTTTCTTTCATTTATCTTTTCCTAATTTTGTTTAACATGAATGAAGGACAATTGAAATACGTTTCCAACGACATCAATTACATGTAGGTGTCTCCTACAATGTTCGGCATAAATCGGGACCGTACAAAATGCTTAATCGTGTTGTTGTTGTCCTTTTTGGCGCTGACCCCAACAAAAAAGGGTGGTCAGTTCCGGGGAACAGATTACTGTCTTCCCGAAAAGGCCCATCGAATTGTTGTTTTTGTTGTTGTTTGTGATGGAGACACCAAAAACAACAAAAACATCCGTCGCTCTCCCTATTTTCAAAGTTATAGCCCTTTGAAATTAGTATCCCTATATCTTCTAAACTATAGAAGATATCCGGTATATATATATACCGTTAGAAACGTAAGTTAAATACCTTTCATTTATGTAAAGTAAGATTTTACCGAAAAATGCATATTTTTGGAGAAAACGCGATTTTAATATTTGTACTATTTCCGCTCCATGAATAAAGTACAACATGTCATTAACCCACAAAAATCACGCGATTTTTCATAACAACTTTTCATTTTGTAGTTTAGCGCCGCAGGCGAAAAATTGTTATGGAAAATCGCGCGATTTTTCATAACAATTTTTCATTTTCTTAGTTTTCTCCTAAAATGCTGCACCGATTACGACGAAACAAATAGCTGTGGAAAGCTAATGACGTCTACTTTATATTTCCCTAAAATTAATGGGTAAGTTATATGCTTTACTTTATTAATGGGGCGGAAAGTGTACTAAAATTATTAATATTATGTTTACGTTTATGTCTCCAAAATAATGCATTTCATACTTTACATAAATGAAAGGTATTTAAATTACGTTTCTAACGGTATATATCTATACCGGATATCTTCTATAGTTTAGAAGATATAAAGATACTAATTTCAAATTTCAAAGGGCTATAACTTTGAAAGTAGGGGAGAGCGACGGATGTTTTTGTTGTTTTTGGTGTCTCCATCACAAACAACAACAAAAACAACAATTCGATGGGCCTTTTCGGGAAGACAGTAATTTAAGCCAAAAAAACTACAACAAAACCAACTATAAACTATAAAATCGGATCATATTAGCTACGCCTATTTGTTCCCTTGTTTGTTTTAATTTCTTCTTCGTGACATGTATTCAATTGTTAGTGTTGTAAAATTCATTGAAGTGTCATCTTTTCAATTACGTTCATCGGCTCAAACTTTCTTTGGTAATTTTGGAGGGCGTAAAGTCGGAAATACGCATAAAAGAATATACGGTTTGTTTTCACTGTTCGTTGGAATCTATTGCAGTGATTCATAAACAGGAGTGATTATTAGACGGAATAGGAAAATAAAACTTGCAGAAAACAGCGCGACGAATGGCTGCTGAAATTAAACCAGCGCTAAGGAGCGGCAATGACCGGTTCAGCACCACAAAAAAGCCGGAGTTGCTGAGCAAGTTGGAGGGCAGCGGTGACGATGTTAACTGTGCTATACTGATTCCTGGTGAAAACGGCGTTATCAGCGTATCGGATGACAAGTTAGTATTGGCTAAATCGATTGTGGGTTTCTGACAGTAAAATTCGATGTGTCTTCTTGGGATTTTAGAACAGTACGGGTGTGGCTAAAACGCGACTCGGGGCAGTACTGGCCTAGCATTTGCCAGTACATGCCCTCGGGTTGTACAGCTCTCTGCTATATGCAGGAGACACGCCAGGTATTCGTGGGACAAGAAAACGGAACAGTGACGCAGAACACACTTTCGGAAGACTGCAACCGATTATCTTTCGTACGTGACTATCTAGCGCATCAAGGGCGCGTTGTCGAAGTCGTTCATTCTACGCATCACAGTTGGATCTTGTCCTGTGGCAAAGATAAATTCTTCGCGTATCACTGCACTGATACGGGAAGACGTGTGGGTGGCTATACATTTGAGACGCCCTGCACCGCTCTTCAGTAAGTAGAAGTCAACGTATTCGTGTATTTACGAGTATGTATATGTGGCAACTATGGATTTGATTGGATTAATAAATTACTTAATTAACACAGATTCGATGCTTTGGCCAAATATGCTTTCGTTGGTGATTATGCCGGACAAATAACGATGCTACGTTTGGACGTGCAAGGTGCTCAGCTGATTACTACATTTAAAGGACATACAGGTATAGTTAAGGGAGAGTAATGACAATTATTATAGAGGTCTTCTGCTTCTCGCTCAGCAAGCATCCGTTCTCTTAAGTGGGTAGAAGGACCACAACTGCTCTTCAGTGGCTCATGTGATCAATCTGTAATCGTTTGGGATGTTGGCGGCAAACGTGGCACTATTTATGAGCTCCAGGGACACAAGTAACACCCCTCAATTATAATCTCTTAGGCACTGCACTGATATCTCTCTTCCGTGTTGTAGCAATAAGGTTACCGCACTCGCTTATGCTAATCACACTCAACAACTGATCAGCTGCGGTGAGGATTCGGTAGTCGTTTTTTGGGAGATGAATGCTATGCGCAAAGAAGTACCCGGGTGGGTAGAGTCCAACAATTGTCAACTTTGTTCACGTCCATTCTTTTGGAATTTCCGCTCAATGATGGACCAAAAGCAAATTGGTAAATTTCACACATATTTCGCCAGGCAACATATGTCGCCTTTAATAAATTGTACTGCTTCCGAAATCTAACCCTTATTTCTTCTTTATCCAGGTCTTAGACAACATCATTGTCGTCACTGTGGCAAAGCCGTGTGTGACAATTGCTCAACCAATCGCATTAATATTCCAATAATGGGCTTTGAGTTTGATGTGCGCTGCTGCGATCCCTGCTTTAAGCAACTTCAGACCGTAGAGTAAGCTTTCATTTCTGCAAATATATGGATTCAAATTAAATTCAGGGTGCGATTACTATAATGTTTCAATACAGGCGCCCGTCACTTGCTTCCTTTCATGATGCTAAACATTCAATAGTGAGCATAGATCTTGACGAAGAACGGAAGCGTTTACTCACTGTTGGACAGGATCGCATTATTAAGGTTTGGGATCTGTCGACAATTTGGGCCTAATATTCGCCTAATTCAGGCTCACTCTCATCCACGTCACTGACATCTTCAATCGCCAGGCTTTCAACGATCAACCCCAAGAAACGTGTGGATGAAAATGAGTCTTCGAATTGCGCGCAGGCACAACAACAACAGAATTTCAATCTTAACAATTTATTTGAACAGTGTAATGCAAGTACTGCATCGAATATAACGCAGTCTGCTTTCGTGTATTACTTGCAACAGAAGTAAATCTGCTCAAATTCCATACGGAACCTAAAATATTAGAAGTACATCGCTTCTTTGTTGTACATTTAATTGAATATTAAAATTAGAGCCCCAACAACCTGTTGAGCGTACAGCAAATTTTTGTTGTTGTGCCTGCCCATTTGCAATAACATTTAAAGACCACGCGAAGTATAACAATTATATATTTCTAAACTAAACATAATAATAACGCGGTAAACTTTTAAAGCAGAGGCCAGCCAATTAACGAATTAATTATATCAATTTTCTAATTAAAATATGAGGAAAAATATTACTTATTATTATTAAGTGTATAAATATGCTGCATTGTATGTATAAAATGCGCATTACATACAAATCAAATTTACAGCGGTTTATCTTATAAAAACTTATTTCCTGGAGACGGAAACATATATAATATTACAAGATTAAGATAGCATATTTCAATGTTTCTTTTTGCTAAAATATGGTTAACCTTCTTAAGCACACTTCAGAATGTACGCTAAACTTACTGAAGCTTGTTGTATTTACAAATAATAAAAAGCTATATTTAAAAGAATTAATATTAAAAAAGAAAAATACGCTAATAAATATTGCATTACAATACTATTATTATCAATGCTATTATTATTATAATCCATTATTATAATGTATAATATGCATTCATAATAAAGTTCTTATTTTCTTTTTAATCAATCGTAAGATGGACCAATGAAAACATGAGTAGGTCAGTTAGAAAATTTATAATACGAGTTCTTTGTTGGGTTGGTATCTATACAAAAGGAAAAAATCTACGAATTTGCTATACTCAACATTGAGTGTGTTGACTTTCTCAATTGATTGCAGATATTCAAATCTAGGTATAAATTATTTATAATTTTATTTTTAATGTAAGTTTTTATTATTATACTCATTTTAAATATAGAAGTTCATCTTCTTTAGCACTGGATTCCCCTTTAGCGAGATAGAGCGAGATAAGAGAAGAGAACAAGCCCAGCGAGAGCTTCAGTGTTAAAGTGAGCATTAAGGCGTAGAAGTGCTGAATCAGGCAGATTCACTTCGGGCTCATCCGACAGATCAGTTCCTCCCATCGACGAAATTCATGAACGAATTAAACGAGTTCGCCGTAGAATTGTTATTTAAATATTGTCGATGTTCACAGACAACCTGTATTGATGTTTAGAACGCAGATACGAGCGCGTCGCGTTGTTTCCGTGATGCGGAATATTTGGTGAATGAGTTGCCGAGACAATTATTTAAATATCGATGTGAAACTAATCGTAAACCAAAGCTAATCTATGAAATAAATGCGATATGACAGCAGTGAGTTATAAAAGACAATTAAATTCACAGAATCTCGAGTGAATACGGAACATCCGACTGTTAAGAACTATCACTTTTACTACGACGTGAATCCATGCGCCGTGGAAAGCATGCTGTTCAAAAAAAATCCATCACCTCTGACCAGGAAACCGAGAAACATGCACAGTTTACATATTATAGTCGTGCTCACCATTGAAACAGGTATTGTTTTTTTCAGTTAAACGACTTAAACTGAAAACCTAGAAAGTGTTTGTTGTTGCTGCCTTGGCAATCCATCAGTGGCGAAATATATCGTGTGTAAAGTACGTTGAGTGCTTAGCTTCCGGTTCTTTTCAAGCCGATTGTCGGCGTTGTCTGTGAGCTGCATAAAATGTGCTTATATGGATAAGATCAAGTGAAGTTACAAAAGTTAAGAAGTTATAAAAACATGTAACTTGTAGTGGCATAAATAAACGGCGGTGAGAACGAAGAAAAAAGCGTCAGTTCGAGCGACCACCCGACCTTGCCTATTGGCGAGCATACAAATAATGCTGATACTCGTATTAATGCATATCAATTGTTTTAAATTTTGTATAATGCACATATGCGAACGTTTGTACGTACCTTAATGTGCATGTGTGTGAATAAATACGTTTGTTTATCGCACTGTTTTGTTTTATGCCTTTATTTGCAAGCATTTCATTTCGGCTGCTAAACCATTGTTAATATAGGCAGCATGTTTTGAAGTTCAAGTTCTTCGTGTTGTTGTTTCTGTCTTGCTTTTGCTGTTCATATTAATATCATGAATGCGATCGGTTTTCTCATGCAACGATCGGATTTGTGAATGAATAAACGAAAAAGAAGAATCGCTGTGCTTATATGTTAGCTTGAATAAATGCATAACAATATATACATACATCCATACATACTCGCATATACAATAAGCAATTAAATTAGCCGGATGTTGCTGGCTAATATACAAAAATTAGTTAATATAATATAATTTGTACTCATATTTTTTAGTTATTATTTCATTTATTAATTACATGTACAGTTTCAGCATGTTTATGTCCTTAGATCTAAATTAAAAGCTGTATATCTTATATAAATAAATCTACAATAAATATATATACATATATGCTATATACATGTCTTTAAAATTTTAAGTTTAGGTATGTTTGGAATGTTAATATAAATATTTATTTCGTTTCAAATTTGAATCATTGCCGATTGGTAACAATTGATAGCATTTACTCGAAATAAACCTTCTTTTCGCACGTTTGCTATATTGAAGTGAATCATATATAGTTGTACACATTTGCTATAGTGTCCTAATCAATGTTTAGCATAACGTTTAGTTAAGCTGCCGTTATGTCTACAGAATCATATTTCAGTATTAATGGCTATAGTATTATAATTAGCCGTCCCGCAGCATTCGAATCCGGTTCGATTATTGTTACTAACAGAAATAGACGAAAATACAAATTAATTCATAACTCAAGGTTCTACTCTTAAAATTCCAATGGCTTTTAAGCTACGAGACGTGCAACTGGTGCCATTTAATTCTTTAAACTCTGATTATGTACGAGTTGCATGTAAATTATACAACATTTACAACAAATCAGTGACCACCTAAAAGTTTCCTATACTAAGTTTCTTCGGAACAAATGCAGAACAGCTGCCAAGCTCAGATTTTTTTTTCCTTTTTTTTACCGTTATTTGAGACCGTTATAAACGGAAGTGGCCATGTTTTTTCGGGGGCTGGTCAGCCATCTTGGATTTATGCCCGTTTGAAGGTCAAATAAATGTACTAATAAAAGCCACTTATCTCGTAAACTAAGTGAGCTAGCGGAACAAAGTACTGTTGGAAAGGTATTTTGAATACCTTTAATTTATATAATATACATGTTTGTCCATAATATGGCGGTTAAGGAGTTATATTGATTTTTAGAAAAATGTGACAAGTTGACCTTGAAACAATAATTTTTTTCTGCCAAACGGACACATTAAGGTATAAAACAAATTACAGTTATGGAAAGCCTGTTCTTTTACCTTTAAAATGGTATATAATATGTTATACTTACTATTGTATTTCATTACTTTAGCTTTACTTTTCAAAATTTCAATAACAATTTTGCCTGCGCCGCTCTTGTGAAAAACATTTGAAATGAAAAATTTTTTATGAAAAATCGCATGATTATATATTATGGCAGTTTTAAGTTATTAGTCATAATAAAATTCATAATCTGATAAATCAGAGTCACTATCTTTTTGTCCTTTAACTAATTTTAAAATGTGACCATGAGGGCACCTATATAAACCTTCACTGGGAATCAAATTCCAAGATATTATTGTGTTTAGGGACTTATCGTTAAGTTTACCACCATTCGTTAATGTCTAAGAAATTCATTTTATTAGATTTTCACAATATTCAAGTTTCCTTCTTGAAAAACTAAGAAGTGTTTAACTGCTTTAACTGATTTAAGTGGAACGTTTCGATTTACAAAACCAACACATTGAACTTATAACGGTTTTGGTAATAAACGGAATGAAACACGAAAACAAGAATTAGTAATACATTATTAGTATGAGTAATTGGTGTTTGGGAATTATAAAATTTCCCTGAAAATCGTATAATTTTAAATGTTGTTTTATTAGAGCGCCGCAGGCAAAAAATTTTTATGAAAAATCGCGCGATTTTTTAATTTTAAATGTTTTTCAAATGATAGCGCCGCAGGCAAAAAATTTTTATGAAAAATCGCGCGAGTTTTCATAAAAATTTTTTAATTTAAAATGTTTTTCACTAGAGCGGCGCAGGCAAAATTGTTATTGAAATTTGGAAAAGTAAAGCTAAAGTAATGAAATACAATAGTAGGTATAACATATTATATACCATTTTAAAGGTAAAAGAACAGGCTTTCCATAACTGTAATTTGTTTTATACCTTAATGTGTCCGTTTGGCAAAAAAAAAATATTGTTTCAAGGTCAACTTGTCACATTTTTCTAAAAATCAATATAACTCCTTAACCGCCATGTTATGGACAAACATGTATATTATATAAATTAAAGGTATGCAAAATACCTTTCCAACAGTACTTTGCTTGTTACTCTAGCTCACTTAGTTTACGAGATAAGTGGCTTTTATTAGTACATTTATTTGACCTTCAAACGGTCATAAATCCAAGATGGCTGACCAGCCCCTGACAAAAACCATACAGTTCCGTTTCTGATGGTCCCAGCTACCGGTAAAAAAAAGGAAAAAAAAATCTGAGCTTGGCAGCTATTCTGCATTTATGCCGAATTTTATATTTTGAAAAGCTTTGGAAGGATATTTTCTATAAAGAGGAAATTTTTGAAATCAGCGTGATTATAATGACGTCGTTAGTTATGCACTTTTGAAAAAAACAAGCAACAAAAAAACAAACAACAAGTTGCTGCTTTATTGAAAATTAGTAAGGGAATACAATTTTTTTCCATTCTATTCGTCTGTATTCGCGTGTTTGGGATTTACTAATAATGTTTGTTCTAAAAAAAGCTAAAAACTAGTTTTGGGCCGCAGGAATTCTCTGAATTCTTCTGATGGAATTCCCTCACCACTAAAATACAATGATTATTAATTAATTAATTTCTTAGGTTTGTTTTTACTGGTTCTTAATTAAAAAACATACCATTATGTAGAAGCAATCGACATTTTTATTGTAATAAGACAAGAAATGAAATAATTTAACTTACAATATCATACGTCAAAATATAGCAAAATATTTGAAGAAACTACTAAATATTAATACATACATGTCAACTGAGACCTTTTTTATTTTATTGTCTTCTTAATTAGTTCCATTTAGAGTTATTAGATTCATTGAATACTAATCGCACTTAATTATCACATCCTGAAAAGGAAGAACCTCGGAACATCAACGCATACACACACATATGTACAGGGCATATATACATACATATGTATGTACATACTACTTTACTTACCTTCTGAAGATCAGTTACTGAGATTTGCTAATTATTGTTTTATTAACTAATGCAATGCGTGTTAGCTAATTATAACATATTTACTGAGTAATTACGGTTTCTTGGATTATACATCTACTATTATTTGAGGTACTTCTATATGTATTTGGACCAAATTCGATCCATAAAATATACATATGTATTTTCGAAAATCTTTTAATGCATTTTTAGAATTTATATGTATCTTTCTAAAGTATTGTATTCATCACGAATAGTATAAATAGTTGTAGAACAGAATATTTATCTGGATATTCATTTGTTTTCACACGCAATCCTTTCCGTATTCAATCCAAACCAATACAATAAGATTTTTTTTGGTTTTTATGAAGCTCTTTTATGTTCTTGCGATGTCATCGAAATCAAATGCTCAAATGTCGATAAGTTTCTTTACACTAGTCCGGGAACCAACTGCACGAAATACTACAGATGTATTGACGCATCGGAGAGAGGGGAAGTCAAGGAATGTGGATTGGGTTCAGTATTTAACTTTCACACTCAAACTTGCTCAACTTTAATAGGTGAGTGATTTGCAAATAAAAAATCGAATTTCTTCAACTGATCGCACTCTTCTACAGACAAATGCTCCGATCCAAGTTGCACCGGTCGAGCCAGTGGTGTCTATCGAGATACAACGCACGCCTCTTTAAGGACCTTCACCTGTCATGCGGGACGAGTAACCAGCGTTGATAACAGCGCGTCTATTGAGCCAGAAAGGGGCGTAATGAGTTATCCATTTGAAGGAGACCATCGCTGCGTAGGAAAAGCCAACGGTTATTATAGACTCTTAGGAAATTGTAGCAGTTATATTGTCTGTTTTGCTGAAAAAGTATCCGCAGTAAAAAACTGTCTCAATGGCCAACGTTTCCACTACGAGCAACGAGAATGTCTGCCGCAAGAAAAGGTGCCAAACTGCAGTGGAAGCGACACAACTGTGTTTGAATTGGAGTCGATATGCAAGTATAAGCGTGATGGGGCGATGGCGGATCCCACATCAGTGGACTGTACCACGTATATTACGTGCAAAGATGGAGAGTTCGAGTCACGCAGACACTGCAGTCATCTAGCCGTTTTTAATGGGTGGGGTTGTGTGCCAAGTCCATTGTACCAATGTCCATCAATAAGTAGCTCTGACCGAAGCGCACCACTCATTGATTTGTGCTATAAAAAGGCGAACGGACTCCATGCCAGTCCGCAGCACGGTTGTTCTTTCTACATGCATTGCGATTTCGGTCGGGTTGTCGGAGTTCATGAATGTCCAGCTGGACAATATTTTGATGCAGAAAGCAAAAGCTGTGTCCTTGAAAGTTTCTCGGAAGGCCGGAGATGCTTTGAACGTGGCCTTTCGTTCGATTGCGATGAGAAGTTCGGCTTCTTTGCAGAGCTGAACTGCCTCAGCTACTACCACTGTTATCTTGGATATAAAACCGAATACAAGTGTTCTACGAATAAAGTGTTCAATGGTGTATCTTGTGTTGCTAAGTCTCAGTATATTTGCCCAACCGCTGGCAGTGATACGTTCTGCGCTAATCGACCGGATGGATATCATAAGGATCACAGCGACGGTTGTCGTTCGTATCACTTTTGTTCCAATGGCCAAAAAATCACCTATCTCTGTGACCTTGGACACACATTTGACAGCAAGGCAAAGAAGTGTGTGCGTCAACACTTAAGTGACAATGAGCAGCGCTGCCGTGCCGATTATTTGTGCTACGGAAAATCAGACGGTTATCATGCGGATTATCGCTCAAATTGCCGCAAATATGTGTACTGCAAGAGCTACGACAAAATAACTCAATTAACGTGCCGCGAAAACAATGTTTTTAATGGGCAAAAGTGTGTGCATCCCAGCGAATACGCCTGCCCCAGTTTATACAATCACAGACGGCTGAATTGCATGCCTAAGCACTGTGTACAGCTGTGTCAAAATGACGGCTTCTATCCGGATTTGAATACTGGTTGCAGAGATTACTTCTTTTGCATTGGCGGAAAGGCTTCGAAGCTTTCGTGTCCTCTGGGCCGACGTTTCAACGGTGAAGTATGCGTATCAGAGGACAAGTTCAGCTGTCCAGAGTTTTGTAGTCCCACCAATAGTGACGGTACTTTTAGTAGTTGTCCACAAAGTGGACTAATAGCATAAGGCTTATGGATTCATTTTTAATATGGACGGGCTTTTACACTGTGTGTAAATTGTAAAGTTTTGCTTCTGTGTAAGTTTAAGTTATTTATTCTCACATATAATACGAAAAGATATATATTCTTAGATTTAATATTTATGTATTTACAAAATAAGAGGAAAGCATTAAAAGTCATAAACATTTTCGAAAAAATATACATTAGATATTTTCAAAAGATAATATTCTGGAATGGAATTTGTATGCAATTCGTAGTGATATACCAACAATCGGAGATTATTGAAATCATTACGTGTATCATTGAATGTCTGCTTTCTTACGAGCCAACGCCGATAAGCAACGCATCCGTCAAAGCAGTTTGCTCGTAAGAAACGCGTTTACACCTTTAGCTCAGTACTTCGAAGTCGATGTGTGACGGACTCTATGGGCCTGGGCCTTTAGTTATCCAGGGATGTTAGTTATCCACTTTTTCCGAAAGTTCCGAAAAGTGTCAAAAAAGCCGTGGACCGTTACATTTCTAGTCTAGTGAGCGGGAGTGGAGTACATCTGAAATTGAAATTCACCTAAAAAAAACAAACAGCGCCATCTATTGGAATCCACTTACACTTGCCGTTTTACTACTACGACTACTATTGAGAAATCTTAAAATAGACTTCAACCATTCAAAAAACGTTCGTTTTTTGGGTTAAATAGAATTTTAGATTTTTAGTACTATTTTTTCCATTCATTAATTTTTTTTAATCTTTTAGCAGCACCAATATCGATCGCGAACATTCAGAAAGTCAGTTTGTCCAACCAGAGATGCAAAATATATTGTATTAAAATCCTTTGATCAAAATAAAAACATGTGGAACTTAAATGTGGACTTTAAATGTGCAATGAATTTAAATACAGTGAAAACTCTACTTGCGGACACCTCCCACAGGCGGACACCTCTAATAAGCGGACAGTTTCTTCAGTTCCTTGGATTTCCAAGTATTTTTAGAACAAATTGTACTCTGCTAGACGGACACTCCCATGGCCGGACGCGGACACCCTTTTTCTATAAAACCCCACCTGTAGACGGACGGAAAAAATATGTTTGGAGAAAAGTACAAGAAATACACACATTAATGCTAACAAAAAAAAAAAACAGAGCAACACTTACGCACATTTACTGCTTTTTAAGTGGCATACGGACTTAAACATATTAAATTGTGTGATTCCCCTTTCTTTAAACCATTGACAGTTTGTTGCACGGTTTTTGTTCATTGTTGTTAACAATTGTTAACTAAATAAGGTCGTGTAACGATTTGTCGACAATTTTTTATCGTGATAATGGCCGGCCGAAATTCCCTTTCACTTAAAGAAAAAATTACAATTACAAATGTGCATGAACAAGAAAAACTTTCTGTGCGTGAAATTGCAAAAAGGTAAAAAGATATAACATTTTGAAAAAAGTATCTTAATTGTGTAAGTTTTTAGATTTAATATTGGTAAAACCCAGTCTGCAAATAGTTTAAGAAATAACTTATGTTTTTTTCTGTTAATATACCAATAAACATATTCTGTTAATATTCTGTTAATAAACCGACCATTTTTAATCAACTATCCCGTAGGCGGACACCTCTCGCTAACGGACAAACCTGCTGTGACGATCGGTGTCCGCCCACGGGAGCTTTCACTGTACACCTATAACACTTTGCGTCGGGGTTACGTTCCAAAAAAACACGACGCAAATCGAAACGACGCAAAGTGAATTAATATTTTCTATAGCAAACCATGTAAAGATCGAAGATAGGTTCCAGGGTTACGAAAATACTACTTTTTAAAAAGAAAATCGATCAAAGTAAACATTAAAAAAACAAAAATAATATTACTCTGCCAATAATTAAATTGGAAAAATATTTACCTTTTTTGGTATCAGAAACAACCCGTACAAATTTATAGAAATTAATTATTCTCTTCTTTAAAAACACAAACACCAATTGAAACGTTACAAAAAGCACAATATGTACACTACATAATTGAAACTGAATTCTAAAATTAGCAAAACAAAGTGAAAATAAAACTGTATTAAAATTGCGTTGATTTTCAGTTAGCAGAGGAATGCCCGAATTTGATGGCATGGCGCAATTAGAAACAAAAGTGGAGCCATCTGTTAGAAAACAAGAAAAAAATTAGAGACTCGAACCGAAAACAACGCAACCTCGAAAACCTAACGACGCACAGTGAAAATTAGTACTAATTAAGCAGCGACGCAACTTCGAAAAGAACGCAAAACGAAACGACGCAAAGCGAGGTATAGGTGTACTTGTTTCTGAATACAATTTTTTTTTTTTTTTTAGTGACACAAATTTATTTATAAATGGATTTGGACATTTTTCTGACGCAGGGGATACATTTAATTTTATACTAACGGCAACACTGATCACAGAGAACAACATTAATTAATCATTAATTTATCATTGTTAATGATAAAATGTATTTAACATATTATTTTCATCCAATTGCATATCATATTCCGCATTGAGTAGTTGAATCATATTATGAAAAGATTCGACTTGCAACAAATCAGTAGAAAGCTGGAAAGTAAAGTCATAACTTTGCCAAAGTGTCGGGGAATTCTATGAAACGAATAATATTCAGCGGGATGTTCGCATCGCAGCGAAAAGGTAAATCAAACGAGGGGGAAAGTTTTTTCACAGGCTAAAAATAAAAATGTCATTTAAGAAATATTAAACATATGCGTACACAACTACGAAATTACCAACCTCGTCAGTGTGAACACGTCGCAACGATGTTTTAATATGTTCCTTTCGATTTTCTTAAAATGTACCTTATATTGATTGCGTATGTTGCTTTGGTGTGCATATTATGTACGAATCAACATGCTTACAATGGAACAAATTGATTTTTATAGTAGACTTGGTTTCGGTCTTTCGTGACACAATCAACAACATTGGTTCTAACATTAATAAGAATAGTATTAGTTATGATCTAAGAAGCGAAAATATATTACAAAAGTTTATAATGTTTAACGTGATAAGCAAATATTATTTTTCATTAATGCAAATGAACACTTAATAAATTATAAACTGTTGGCATAAATCGTTTAGCCACATATGTTAATTACTTTAAAAAATAAATTAAATGAAAGAAATTTTTAAAATAATTAAGTTAAATAACTAATTTCATTCAAGAATCATGATCTAACTTGTATGAAGTAAAGTATAAAACAATGATTTTACTAACTTTTAATCTATATACTAGTAAAACTAATTATATTTACATGTCTGAATGAAAATTGTAACCACTACGTTACAACAAATTACGAAACATTAAAGTGTAACTTGTGAATAGAATTGGTATTTTATATCTTTATTTCTAAATTGTTTTGTATTGTATACTAGCTTGCCCGTTGCCCGACTTTGCTGGGCCGCCTTCTGTTTACCGCGTTCCCTTACACCCTTCCCATCTTCCCTCTTTTAAATGCTTTAGTATAGAAAATCCCTAAAATACTGCATTATTTTATTTACTTTTTTTATGTAATAAAGTTATTGCCCTAAAAAATTACGCCCATGTAGTTTTAAAATTGAATTTTTTGCCATGCCTTCCTGAACCATTTCCGGGAGTAATTTTCCGACCCACAATGCGATTCTAGTGCACCCTTGCAGTACACGACTAATAACCATGCAAAATTTCAATTTCCTAGTCCTCATAGCTTCCAAATCTTGCCACGCTCATTTCGGACACTCAGGGGTAGATTTTTCTAAAATCCGTTCCAAGTGTACCTCTGCATTATAATGCAAACCTCCCTGTCAAATTTCAACTTCCTATTCCTCATAGCTTCCAAAACTATGGCCATTTTAAATCTTACCACACCCATTTCGGAGACTTCGGAATGGGAAAAAGAAAAGAGCTGTTTTTAGGGTTTTCCCGGCAATTATTCCAATTTTTCTCACCGTTTAAACCTTCCCTAGACCTCCACGAACATTTCAAGTCCAACATAAGATAAATCCGTTTAACCGTTCTCGAGTTTTAGCGAGACTAACGAACAGCAATTGATTTTTATATATATAGATAGATAGATATCAACTAGCTGACCCGACGAACTTCGTCTCGCCCAAATATAATAATATCTGAATTGAAAAATTTCAATACGATCATGACTATATTAAATTAAATACAATCACAACGCCGATTAATTTCATCATCAGAATTTCCATGGATTGATTTGAAGGAATTTGTGATCAGCATTCACGGCGGACCCGGCGAACTTCGCCTCGCCCCAATTTTCAGCCTCCAGACAAACTTTAGAGTAATACGACACAAATATTTAAATTTTCAATGTAATTTATTTGAATGGAATCAGTAGAGAGCGATTTGATGAGCAAAATGTTTTTGGATTTGTTTTCCGGCGCAAAAATAAATAATGAAGACGGTTTCCCAACACGCGAACATGCAACGTACAGCTGACCGTGCGAAAAACAGGGAAATTCGAGATTAATCCAACAGACTTCTAGTGATTGGCCTTGCGATTTATTGATTGTCATCGCAAATGCCAATCGAACGGGGAACTGAATCCTCTTGAATTCTCCTTCAGTAGAGATGGCGTCACGCAAGTGAATATACTCATCTGTGGAAGCATTTGCACTATTTTTGGATTTGAAATTAACAAAAAACCAATACAAAGAATTACGCAAACGAACTAATGCAAAGAAATGAACGTGTTTCCAAGTTATGACGAGAAATAAAATTCTTTATCATGGCGAGCAAATTATTGAAAATAGTCTACTTCCACTTGGTGATCTTTCTGAAGAAGCACAAGAAAAAAGAAACAAGGATTACAGATTCTTTCGTGAACACAACACAAGGAAAATTTCAAGATATTGTGTCAATGAGGATCTGCTTGCAGTTTTGCTGTGCACATCGGATCCATATATTTCAAATATCCGCCAAAAGTGGAAATCTAGCTCAATCGAGTTAGATAGTGATGCACAAAATTTACTACTAGATGAGCGGAATTCTATTAATGAATGTTTTGAAAAAATTGTTTAATTTGCAGTAGTTCCTTATTTATTACCTTATTTTTATTAATGTATTTTATTAGTATGTTCGTTATTGATAATAAAAAGTCTTTAATCATTAAATAAAAAGAAACGTATTATTTTTATAATCTCTTTTTTAGGCTTTTAAGAAAATTTTAATAGGTAACTTGATTGAAACTCTCATATCTCTGGTTTTTATCGATCGATTTTTATGATTTTAGTCTCACATTAAAGCTAAAGATTAGAAGAATCCAACAAAAAAAAACCGGAATTCCAAGAGAGTCAAAAGATATGGATTTTTGACCGCTAAGTTGAAAAACCGGCCACTGTGCCGGTATCACGCCATATCTCAACAGATGATTGTAAATTTCTTCCCGAATCATAAATCGGAACGCATAAAAATTAATGGAGCTGACCTTCTTATTTATTTCTTCTCCTGAAATATGAATTGTAAGTAAGTTGTAGAATAAGAAAGAATTAATGACTTGTAAACAAATCTGTCGTTGGATCGACCATTTTTATATTGAAGTGATAGCCATCCTCTCCACCGCAGAACATCAAAGGGTATTGAAGTGCATCGTATGACCGATGAGTCTCGTACACGCGCTGCAATTGTCCACCATCCCGACGCTTGAGAACAATATCGCGTGATTCCACATTCTCTCCAACAATCACCACTGCGACTTCATTGATAGTGGGAGCATTGAATTGCCTTGCATGTCCTCCAGCGGGTCTTTTGTCTGCTCTGATAATAATTTTGTAGTCGTCAGAATGCATTGTCTCCAATGCGGTTGTGAACAATCTAAACAACTGATTATGGTCATGCAGAAGTTTTTGCAATTGTTCAATAATTTCACGTTTAGTTGCTGTAAAAATTGCACAACTTATGATCTTCGTTTGGTGGTGGTAACAAAGCGCCCGCTCGATGATGAATTTGACCTTGAATCTGAATATTTGGAATCATTTTAATAGTTTTCTTTTCTTGATACTAACTAATTGAATAGAACTAATATGGAAGAGCATTTTTTTCCTCAGCCACGCTTGCATGTTGCGCGATAGAATCGTCTCAGTCCTAAATTTACCCCGCTCCACTCCTGCTCCCGAGACTAGAAATGTAACGGTCCACGGCTTTTTTGACACTTTTCGGAACTTTCGGAAAAAGTGGTTAACAAACATCCCTGGATAACCACGAACTACTACGAACTTTACTTACATTAAAACAGTTCAAGTTGGACTGGAGTGTTATCAACCCTGTAACAGCTGTTTTCTTGAACATTCAACAAATTTTAGCTCCGCCCAAAAACGTAATACCCTCAGAGAAACAGCTGATTTCAGATGTTTCAGCATTCCAAGTGACAGTTGTTTGTTTGGTGTTAAGAAATTACATCAATTCAATTCAATTCAACTTTATTGAGACGATGACAACTTACTTATACAATAAATATATACAACTTAAACTATGCATGTTTACAAGTTTGGCAACTCCCAGGGCTGTAAAGTTTTGCCTTGTGCATGATATTTCGTAGTATTTTAACCAATAGTACAATTTCACGAGTTTGTGTATTAATTAAGATATGATATCTTCTCGTTAAGTTTTATATAAAGCTCTTGCTCCCGGAGCTTTGCAAGTGTTCTTATAATTATTGGAAGCTTAATAGCTATTTGACTTAGAATAATAATAAGGTACATCAGGTAATATACTTGAAATAAGACTATTACAGAGGTATATGAGTTTCGTAATATGAGAATAAGTTATTTTGTTTTTGATAAGGCACTTAAAGTCTACAACATTTAATATATTATTTTATATGAAATCACATTACATTACAGTGAAAGGAAAATTATCCTCTATTTTGGCAAGATGAACTATTCTGGTAAAACAAAGGAACTAAAGCAGATTGGTCATTACCTGCTAATATAGAATCTAAGTCAATTGAGTCTATACACAAAGGAGATAAATAATTTTCAGAATTCCAAGGCTCTCTGGATAGAGAAAAAAACGTACTACTTATAAGATCATTATCTATATAGCGTAAATTTGTTACGGATTTTTTTCATAGCTCTTAAGGAGTATCTCATTAGGGGTTCAACTCCGGACTTATCGTAGATGTAGCTGTTCGCATATTTTTTGTTAAAAGATTGGAAATGTTTGTTAATACTTAAGCGCAGAATTTGTCTTTCAAATACTTCAAGCTCTCTCGCCACCGACGGTGAGAACGAAAACCAGCACGGGAAGGCATAGGTCACAACTGGTCTTATTAGGGTTTTGTAGAACAACAGCTTGGTTTCTCTTGAGAGGCCGCTATTGGATCTAAAATACGGCGCTAGCAATCCTGCAACACGCTTGGCTTTAGTCAATGTAGACCTTGCATGATTATTGAATTTGAAAAGGTTATTGAAATTTATACCTAAGTATTTAATGTGTGTTTTGAATGGGATCCTAGCGCCATCGACGGCAAGATAAAGATTTTTACTGTCCCTCACCACTCCTGGAGGTCCTTTCCCTGATGCATTCCGGAAGCAAATACATTCAGTTTTACCGATGTTAAGGTTTAAACCCCATTTTTTATAGAATTCGTTAATTACCTGAATATGAGCAGAGACGGCTGCCAAAGCATCGTTGGGATATCTCGCGTGAGCATATACCATGGTATCGTCAGCATACAAAAGTGCAACTGAGCCTGATGGAAAGTCTGGCACACGCAGGAAGTGAGGAAAATCATATAAAAATATGTTAAAGATAAGAGGGCCCAAGATTGAGCCTTGAGGAACTCCGCGCTCAACTTTCTTTAATGTGGATTTTGATTGGTTGATTTGTGTAAAAAAGAATCTATCAGTAAGAAAACTGTCTAGGAGTTTAAAGATCGTTGGAGAAAGGTTGATTTGTATTAGTTTAAAGAGAAGACCATCCCACCAAACACTATCAAACGCCTTTTCAACGTCCAGAGAACAGCTGACAGTACATTTTTTGTTTCTAAGATTTTGAGTTATGTCACTGTGCATTTTCAATAGGGCGTGCACCGTGGAGTGTCCTTTTTTAAACCCAAACTGGTAATCTGAAATAGGATCAATGCCATTGTTTAAAGTATTATCAATTTTGTTGTAGATTACTCTTTCAAGAATTTTGCCAGCGTTGGAGAGTAAAGCAATAGGGCGAAAGTTTGAAATGTCGATATTATTAGGTTTTTTCCTAATCGGAATTAATTTCGCGATTTTCCAACTTTTAGGAAAGTAACCATTATTCAAACAGTTATTTAAGATAATTGCTAAAAACTCGATAGCAGATTTGGAAAGTTTCTTTAGGAGATAGTTTGAGAGATCGTCAGGACCAAATGACTTCTTGGAATTATTGTGGCTGAGGATATCTTTGATTTCTCCGGTGGAAGTGAAGAACTCAGGGAACGATGGAGATAGAGCAGAGTTGGAAATGTCGAAATTAAAAATTCGAGGTGGTAAAGTGTTTCTAAATTGATCCACTGTAGTTTCCACTTGGAGCACCAAGTTTTGATCGGAAGTAGGCCGACTTTTACGAAATATTCTTTCAAAGTAGTTTCCGAAAGTCGAAACAATGACTGGTTCAGTGGAATAAATGGTATTATTGATTTTTAACGACTCACAAGAGGAGCTCTTTTTCCCTATGAGATTGTTAATTTCCTTGAAGGCGGAAGGACCTGGTTTAATTTTAGAGAGTCTCTGCTGAAGTTGTTGATCAAGCCAAATTTTAACTTTCTCTTTAATTATTATTTTTAGGAGTGAAATTCTGGCTGAAAGCTCTTTATAAGATTGGTTTATCCTATTATAAGTAGCATGGAAAATTCGTTTTAATTTTTTTTGCCACTTATGTTTAATTTTGAAGAGGTTAGTAATATCCTGAGGAAGGTTTTTATATTTATTAAATGAAGGACTGATTACTTCAGAGTTATTTCGAGCAACATTGTGTATAGTTGAGTTGAGACTAAGAATATAGGAGTCAATCTCTTCATTAGAAAGGTTTGAAAACTCTGGAGGGAGGCGATTAGCTAACTGAACGTCTAGGTCATCTTGGAATTTCTTCCAGTTGGTTTTTTGATATGATATAAAGATTTCTGGTTGCTTAAGAATGTACACAATTTCACTCATGTTTAAGTTTAAAAGAATTGCGTAATGGTCAGAGAATGATGGCAGCGTAGATATATTAAAATTTGGGTTCAATTGGTCAATAAGACAGTTTGAGACAATAAAGTGATCCAAAAAGGAGGAGCCATTTGGATACGAGGGACTATTAGGCGAAAGAAGAGAAAATATATGGCAGGATTGTGACAACCACGCTTCTAAGGCAATACCATTCATGTTCCTAAGAGCATCACCCCAGGAAGGACTTTTAGCGTTCAAGTCTCCGCCTATTATTGCTCCGTCATAGTTAGCTGCTATTACGCTGATTTTGTCTAACTCGGTAGTGATTGCTGCACGGGTTAAATTAGTCGGAAGATATATTGATCCCAGCAGAAGCGCTTTCACCGAATCATTCTTTTTAAAAGAAATCGACAGTAAGATACAAGGGAAATCGAAGTTTGTTGTGTCAATTAAATTAAAGAGAAGATCTTTTTTTAAGGCTATTGCAACTCCCTGATTAGAATCGTTACGGAAAAAGTTATAGGAATCTAAATGAACTTTATGATTGATTTTCAGGTGCGTTTCCTGGAGAAACGCAACGAAAACATTGTGTCTTTTTAATAGTTTAAATAGATCGAGGCGTCTACTATTGTCCACCAAGGAACCGGTGTTTAAGGAGATGAAATGTTTACCCATCAAAGTTATTATTGGAATTGAGGATTACTTGGTCTAACAATTCCAAGTATGCCAGTCTCTTCATTTCGATAGAAATACCGCTGTTAATGTTCTTCATGAACTTTTTCACCCTTGCCACCAAGGAAGTTATATCCGAACCAAAAAGTGTAGTGGAAAGATCGAAAAAATCGGAAAACAATCCCTTAGATGCACCTGCAACAGAGGAGGGAGTTAGGTCAATACAAGAAGCGGGTTGCTTATTCTTGACAATGTCTGCGTAGGATACTCGAGTGTGTCCTACACCACTATTATTGAAAATTTTGCATTCTTGGTTTATCTGACTTATTTTCTCTTTATTTTTATTTATTAACTCCCTCCTTCTCAGCAAGTACATTTTGTATTGTGGACAGCCACGGAAATTTGCGGGGTGCCCAAAATCTTTACAATTGATGCAATAGGCAAGGGAACCCTCTTTTTTTATATTTTGGCACTCACCCGGATTGTGTCTCACGCTGCACTTCACACAGTTATACTTTCTGGCACAATTTTTGGCCAAGTGACCGAAGCTTTGGCAGCGCTTGCACTGCATAGGGTTGTTATTCTTTTTGGGTTTTTCCCAAGTGATACGGGAGTAAAAAAGGTATCTGAGTTTAAGAATTTCATCAGGGATCTTACCAGGGAGAAGTTGAACAAGAAAGAGATCAGAACTCTCGTTGATTTTTTTTGTCTTTCAGTTAGGAATGGAGAAACCTTGGAGACCAGATCTGGAATAATTACGTTGAGCTCCCGCCTGATCTCGTCCCCACTATAGTCTGATGTGAGACCTCGAAGAATTAACGAGTGTGATTTATCCTCACTAGCTGTGAAAGTATGAGCTTCAATGTCATCACTTGCTTTTAACATTTCGATAAGTTCGGAGTGAGACTTGTGATTATTAACAAAAAGTTTGCACTTATATTTATTAATATACTTAACTTTAAAAACTAATTCTGGAGCTTTTTCCTTTAAGCCTTCCGTGAGTAGTTTGATATTCGTCTTGTAGAGAATAATAGGCGGGCAGAATTTTATACCCGAGAAGTTATGCCTTGATTGCTGCTGTTCCGTTTGGTTGATGTCTTTCTGACGAGAGTCCGTGGTGGCAGAGACTGTAGCGCTGCTGGATATCAGGTTTTGTTTGCCGGTGGCCATACCCTTATCTGTCAGGCTTGGTTTCAATCTGTAGCTCGGTTGGATAGAAAGGAGCTTAAATCTATTATCTCCAAGCGAATCAGCGATATCAGCTGAACTGATACTGTTAGTTCGAGTTCGTTTTATCCTAGGCTTTGAGCCATTTCCGGCTACTTGGACGTCAACCTCCATCGAATACGAGCGAGTTAGTTATCGAAAAAGTATATTAAACTAACTGATGAACTTTTACAAAGAAATTGTGAACAAATCACAGTAGTTTGATAGTGCTTGTAAACTTGATTCCGCAGAAATAATGCTCGTGCTCTGACCTGCTAAGTCCCGTTGAAGCACAGCAAATAAATTAAGATTTTCCAAAAAACCAAAAAAAGATGGCGGAAAACTCGAAATAGAAAAATTATTATAAATTAGTGAACACAGAAAAGACGTCTGTTCACAACGAAGCTATGATTCGAACTCAATTACATCAATTTCGTGACAGAGAGTGAAAAAGCAACCCGTTTTACACCTAAAATTTTTTTCGAAGTGTAGAGAAAATTTATAGTAGTAAAGGAAAGAGCTTTAAATAAATTTCGAAATTTTTTCGTTTCAGTGATAAGATATAATTTTCAAATATTTAATGTTTGAAAACTAAGTAAAAAAGTATTTATAATAATAATAATAAATTAAACATACTAAAATATTACTAACAGAAGTCGAGTGTATTTTAAAGTCGAAAACAAGAGACTTTAATTTTATATAGTTACATATTGAAAAAAACCATACATTTTTATAGAAAACGAATTTTAAATTAGCAAAAAAGTAACGAATTTTATTCAAAACAACGCAATTAAATATGCCAATTGCAAGCATAATAAAAAAAGCATCCAGCCTTATATTGGGCGATGACGACAAACTGGACGAAAAAATCGATATTGTTTATGAAGACAACGAGATCCTTTTCTGCAAAAACAACGTTTGTATCCACCCGCCAACTGTGGCTCGTCAGGAATCCGACATACTGCACTATCCAGGTTATTTGACGGTGACCACGAAGACCTTTGTGGATCAGTACAACAACGCAAAACGGCCTACGCTCCTACTGACATGGATACCGAACTCTTCACTCTGCAAGTGCTCTTCCACGGACGACAACTGTCCGGCCTTCTACACGGGCAGCATTATGCATGCAGTAATGTCTGAGAAGATGGAGCGCAATATGCCAACCACGCCCCTTTGCCACATTGTGTCTGAGCAGAATTATGAGAACGCAATAAAGTGCTCGAATGGCAAACCAGCAACGCAGAAGAAATCTCAAGGATCTGGCTCGGATAATGGTAGCCGCGGATCGGCATCAGAAGCAAAATATAGAGAGGACGAGGCTGCTGCAGAGATGCTGGAGCTGAAAAATGAATTGCAGCCTTTGCTCGGCGGCAGTTCTGCCTCCATCGACAACCTCGAGGCCCTACTGATGAAGAGCCCCATTACATCTGTTAACATAACTATCTCCAACCCACAAATTGAGAACACAAATATTCCACAATCGTTCAACTGCGTCGTTGTAGCTGAACGTGATAAGATGCAGCTAAACTCCGACGGTTCGCTGTCGGACGATAACAACCCAAACTGGATGACACCAGAGTTATTAGCTTTTAAGCACAATCTTTCTTTTCCGGACAGCGCAAACACCACACCAACGGTTCGGCGCAAGACGTTGATGAAATGTCGCCGTTTCTCTGTAGACTTGAGTCAAATGCGCTCACTGCGCTTATTCTTCAACGATGACAACTGTACTTCGGGCCAACTGGTGATTGCCTCACGGGAGTCGCAGTACAAGATACTGCATTTTCACTTTGGTGGACTTGATCACTTGGCACAGGTGAGTAAATTTCTATTAATTAAAGCATCATTACAAACCGTTCCTAAGTTATTATGAAGACCCGAAAGAAATTGTTACCTCATCACCCAATTTGGAGAACAGAAAAGTTTTCATAATATCTTTATTAGGTTCTGCATCAATGGCATTGCTTCTTGCACAACATAACGCTGGCTCCCGGACAAGAGAAGCAAAATCTTCCCTATCGACATTTCATGGTCTGCCGGCCAGAGGTGAAAAAGTCTGAATTGCATCCGGATGAGGGAAATCTAACAAAGATAACCACGAATTTCTTTTACGGCACACTGCTCAACGAAAGAGGTCAAATCGACGATGATTTATTACTGCGCAAATGTGTGTTCTTTGGTGGTCTCGAGAAAAGTCTACGCAAAACGGTTTGGCCATTTCTGCTGAAATGCTACTCGTTCTCATCCTCATTCGAGGATCGCGCCGTTCTGATGGATATCAAGCGCCAGGAATACGAGGATATCACTAGGCGACGTTTATACTCCATGTCGCCGGAGGAACAGGTTCTCTTCTGGAAGACCGTACAGTGCGTCGTGGAAAAAGATGTGGTACGCACGGACAGATCGAATCCCTTCTTCTGTGGCGATGACAATCCCAACACTGAGATAATGAAAAATATTCTTCTGAACTACGCATTCTATAATGCCGGAGTTTCCTATTCACAGGTAAGTAGAGGTGCATGATATCGACACCACGTGAGAAGTACCATATTGATTACTTCTACATTTGAGAAAATACATTAGTTGCAGAATAGAAAAGAGTATGTTGCTGTATACTAAAATTCTAACTTGCAGGGCATGAGTGACTTGCTCGCTCCAGTGCTTTGTGAGATACAAAACGAATCGGAAGCGTTCTGGTGCTTCGTTGGACTTATGCAGCGCGCTTTCTTCGTTTGCACGCCCACCGACAATGACATCGATCGCAACCTGAGCTATCTGCGTGAACTGATACGCATTATGTTGCCACGCTTCTACGTGCATCTCCAGAGGCATATTGACGCCATGGAACTGCTGTTCTGCCATCGTTGGCTGTTGCTGTGTTTCAAACGCGAATTCACCGAAGCCGTCGTCATACGAATGTGGGAGGCCTGCTGGTCGAACTATCTGACAGACTACTTTCACTTGTTCCTCTGCTTGGCCATTATTGCGGTGTACGCAGACGATGTGGTTGCCCAGAACTTGCGTGCCGATGAAATGTTGGTAAGTCCAACGAATTGGCCTATATAATCTTATGTAATCTTATATAATCTTAATTTTGTTCGTAAACACAATAGCTGCACTTCAGTTCGCTGGCCATGTACATGGATGGTCAGTTGATCTTGCGCAAGGCTCGCGGATTGCTGCATCAGTATCGACAACTGCCCAGAATCCCTTGCACGCTGAGCGGCCTGTGTAAACGCTGTGGCCCCGGTATGTGGGACTCAGAGCACCGGCCAGCTTTGGAGTGTGTAGGTCACACCGATGACGAGAAGTGTTCCTTGGCCATTGATTGAGCGCAAACCATAAAAACAAAGTTCTCAAAATATAAACCATCCTCGTGGCTTAGGTTAGGTTCTACTCCATGTTATGTATATGAATTTTATTTAAGTAGTATATATATAAAATACAGTTCTGTAAAAACTTTAGTTAAAAGTATTAAAGTTACTGCAATCAACATAAATTACCAGTTACATAAATATATAAAAATGCTTATCTGCGTTCAACTTGCATAGAAATGAAATTGTTCAGAAAGAAATACAAAATGTGTAAAAGAAAACAACCTTTCTTGCAAGCACACTATATGTTTAAACAAAAGGCTTCTTATGTCTTATTATAATATAAGTTTGAAAATTGTTTTTTGCATATTTGCTTTTAACCAAAATATACAGGCACCTATGAAACTTGTTTGTTATTTTTATGAAATATTTTCTGGGAATAAGGGACGGTTATGATTAATAATAGCGGTACTACAATGCAGCGCCCACGCCAATTCTACGAAACTTCAGTTTTGTCAATTGGGGGTTTCTTTTGAAGTACCTAGTTTCAGTTTGTCAGAGGAGGTGAAGAAAGGGGGGGGGGGGGGGGGGGGGGGGGAGAGTCTACACACTGGTTTCAAGTGTAGAGAATTTTTGAATCTAAAACCGAGTATATTTTAAGCACACAAGTGAACGGTTGCCGTGCTGAACGTGTGATTTTGTATTAGTCAAAAATTACACACGTGCATTTAGGAATAATGTGTATACGACTTTCTGACCAGAAAGGAAAAATTACGTGTAGAATAATGAATTTACTTAATTGTTTTATTTTAACTGAACCATTCTTAATCAACACTATTTTAATGCAAAAAAATTAAATAGTTGCAATACCTTTCATAGCAAAGGAAATAAGTTTCTCTTTGCATCTAGAAAATTATATAGAATAACGTATATAACGTAAATAATATAACGTGTATTCGTCATTTTAATGCATACCACGTATTAAATACTAAAAAAATGTGCAGAACCCTAGCAAACGTCGACCAACAGGCTGGACGTATAGTATTTACATTTGGGGTAACTGGTCGATGGGTGTGGTAAATTTGAAATCCTCTGGAAACAGTTTGGCAGCGTGTGGATACATAAGTTTATACGATTGTCTTATGGTGACATCAGCAACGCCGGCGATGTCGCCAATTTCCTTCTGGCTACGCTTGTGCTCAGAAGCTTGTGAAGCCATGTAAATAGCGGCAGCAGCCACCGAAATGGGAGATCTCCCTGGAACGATATCCATTTCAACCGCCTTCTTGGCTATGTGCGTTGCAGCACGTTGAACCATGTTGGGTAGATCTTTGAAAATAGTAGTAATAATACGAATAGCAATCATATATTGAGAAATTTATGTAAATTTTACCGAGATTTGCACAAAATCTGGACATGAAATCTGCCGTGGTAATCAAGTCTACACTTGTCTCGAGCGCCTTCAGTGTTAACTTGAAGCAGCGACCAATTTCTTTCTTGCTTATTTTACTCACAGCGCATATTTCTTTGAATGTGCGAGGCACGCCTTCCTGACGACATGCAATGTACAAACAAGCCGAAGCTTTTGCATCGTTGGAACGTCCTTTGAGATTTTTACCGTCATGTACCTACAACCGCAAACAGTCACTGCATTTCGTACGAATTGTGAGCTATGATGAAACTCTTACCTGTTTGAACAAATTATTGGCTCGATCAACAATCGTCTTTGGTAAATTGATGCGATCAGCCATTGTAGAGATCTCCTTGAAGGCCGAGATCAACGAACGATCGGAACTGCTCATAGTACGGCGATTTTGGTACTTCGGTGAACCAAAGGAGTCAAATGAAGCGGATCCCGTTCCTGGACCGATTATTGTCGACAAGTCGCCACCGCTTAGCAAGGGATTTTCTGGACCACCAACACGACTGGGATCAACGCCGCTCTTCTCATTGCTGAAGGTGCGCCATTCCGATCCGACGTCAATGACGCGGTCACCGACCACCAGACCGCACTCGGAACATATCATGTCCCCAGCACGATAATCTTCGATTAGAGATGCTTCGGGATGAGCATAACAAATCACCTTGTTGCTAGCATCCGGCCTATAAGAACGTGTAAATGAAAGAATTTGTAAATCTAATTTTCTCAGCAACAATGTCTCTGAATGAGTTTATTTTTGGATATAAAGTTTTCAGTAAAATAATATGGATATTTTCACTTTCTCGGCATTAATCTCAGGCTTGCCTACGTTACATCCGAAGTGCAAATTTAAAAAGTACCTTGAGGAACTCGCCATTTAAACTCCTAAGTGAAATTTCAATTTTGCTTTACAAATACTGTGGTGATTTCTCCCCAATTAATTTCTCGTAAATAACGAAGAATTGGTGAAAATATTGTACAAAAATTCCCAGTCCGTTCTTTATAATTCTTCGATTTTAGACTTGACAATTCGCCACAATTGCTTTTGTAGAAGTAGTACGTTCGCAAACTAGTTAGAATTGCTACATGTTTGTATATTTAATATGGAACAAGTGTGTAGTATAAAGTATCAAAACAATTTGTGTTAGTAAACTTTTGGAAAAATGTTTCCTTTTAAAATCTATTAGACCTATTAGATTTTGATTTTTTGAGTCGAATAAGTAAAAAATTATTTATTTACACAAATATTTAAAAATACACAAAATTTACATAACACAATTTTAATCGATAGTGGTACCAACAATTAGTGTCCCATCGATGAGCATGTAATATGCATTCAGCAAAATGCTTCAATTTGAAAGACTTAGAAAATTTGGAAATGTACTCTCATCGAGTGTATAATTTCTTATATTTTGACCTGTCTCAAATTATGTTGGCTGTTCTTATTAAGGGCAGAAGTTTTAGCACTCTATATATCGACGGTGTGGAAAATTCTGCCGTTTTAAGTATTGCAGGTCAATCTATTCAAGAATAGAACACGACACGTTTTTCAGGGTAACAATTTCTTTGTTGAATAGAACGGAAAGTGCAGAAATTGGCAGGCTTCTGGAGAATAAAAAAGCCATATTCTTCAATTGGTGATATAAAATTAAACACATCTCTAACCACAAAAGCGAACGTAACTGGGCTCGTTGACGTTTTCGTAAATGGTTTTGTAGCTGTATAAAACAGTTGTTTATTTCAGAATTTTAAGGGAATAATATATTAACGTAGAATGGTATGTAAATATAATATATACCAATATCTAAATTCGATCGAAATTATAAATAAGAAATTTAAATCTCACACAGTTGCCGCTCTCGTTGCTGAAGACAGCGCAAAGTCATCCCATGGTAAGTTAAGAAAACGTAGCCGGCAAAAGGAATCTTTCATTTTCCACATTAGCCTCATAAAATAATGAGCATTTTACTACATCGCAGTTGGTTGAACTTAAAAATGGAGAAACATATAATGGTCATCTGGTCAGCTGCGATTCTTGGATGAATATCAATCTGCGTGATGTGATATGCACCTCCAAAGTAAGTTCTATTAACTTTATATCCTATGTATTCATAATTTGTCTGGATTTGCTTAATGCGTCTGTAATTTATAAGGATGGTGATCGTTTTTGGAGGATGCCTGAGTGTTACATACGCGGCAGCACTATTAAGTATCTACGCATACCTGACGAAGTCATCGATATGGTGAAGGAGGATGCGCAGGCCAAATCTCGCAATCGAGCTGAAATGAATAAAAATCGAATTGGCGGCGGAGGCGGAGGTGCTGGTGGTCAAAACCAAAATCTGCGTGGACGCCCTGGAGGCAACCGAAACAACTTTGGAAATCGGAATAATCTAGGCTTGGGTGGAAATCCTGGTTCGCGCCCACAATCGCAGCCAAATCGTCCACTGGCGCAGGGTAATAAAAATCGGAAGTAGACTAGACTACTTTAAAATAAAAGGTTTTAATAAAAACAAATTTAAATAGTTTTAAGATTAAGTAAAATAAAAAACTTTATAAAATACATTTGAAAAAGCACATATCTCATTTTCAAGTTGTCGCTATGCAAGCCTTACATTTTTAATTAGCGTTTCCGTGTTTAACTTGGCGGCTTGAAATAATTCTTTCTTTCAGTCTCATATTCACATTAGAATTTCCGGGCGAAGTTCCCTTTAATACAAGTTCTCCGCTTCCTGCTTTTAATTGCTGTATTTAATATGCTATTGTTTTGTGTGCGTTGAAGGAGAGTCATTGTGAAAGGATGTTAGAAGTCAATGAACCCGGTTGTGCAAATCGGAGTACTTTTTATTTTGTACATATTAATTTCTGCTTTTTGTTAATAATTTTACTATTTTATATAATTTGTATTTAAAGTTCTTATATTATTTAACATTCCGTTAATTTTGTTAAATTCAAGGTTTTAATTACTGAATACATTCTTCAAATAAGAGAAATCTTATTTGGTATTTTTTTCTAACATACCGGTTTGTTAATTTTAAAAGAATCAGTAACTTGGTTAGTTACGCTTTTGCTATTTTTCGACTTTAATGAAGACCATACATAACAAGGACATTTAGTTCTGCGTAAAAAAATTAATTTAATTTTTGTAGATGATTTGCATAAATATTTAAAAAGATTTTATTGACATCAAATAATAGTTAAAAATATTTTAACCTACCGCTCCTGTGTTTTGTTCCTGTTAAGAACTCGTTACCGATAGAAACTGTATTATCGACAACATATGTTTCGCTACCGCGCTCCGGATTCCATGAGACGTTTATTAGATGCTGATTTGGATTTGGGATTTCTTTAAATTCTTAAATCCATAAAAACTAAAAATCCTTTATATGAAGCTGTGGAAGGCGACCATAAATTATTTCGTATGTATATCTTGAACTGCACGATATCTGATGACAAAAATTTCTAGACATGTGCCGCATTTGTTTATATTTTTCTATTGTATATATGTATGTTATCAACCGCTCTTTATTTTACTTAGCGTTCTGTAATCGGAAGGTACCGACTTGAGAACTACCCGAGAAACCTTCGCCAAAGTAAAGCTGCCAACAAAAAAATCTTGCCTGAAACATTTGTTCCTCTCTCTCAAACTTTGCGAAACATGCTCCAAAAGAAAAATTACCGTCACGCTCAGACTCAACATGGTGACGCCTCAGTGGACGTGGAAAACATTGTCTTGACCAAAGGCCAACTACTTTCACTACTCCCATCTGCGAGGTCTGTGGATGATACGGCGGCAATTTCCAATGAGGACAAAACGAATGCGATACAGTTGGACAGTGTGGATGATTATGTGGCGACAGGTGATTTACCGCGTGCAGAGTCGCCGCAGTGTGTTTGGTTTCATGAGATAGAAACGATTACAGACCAGGTAAGTTGCTGGAGGAATTTGAATAATATAAACACTTGTTTACGACGAACAGAAAGCTTCGTTTCCTTATTTTGCGTTCAATTTTGTTCTTCTATGTTCAAAATATGTTTAGTTTAAATGTTTATGTTATTAGCTCATAAGATGTTTCCTATTAACACGAACCTACTATATAACACTTATTTAATGTGTATGATCATAATATTATTAAGATATGGAAAGTGGTTAAAAGTTACATTCCTACGTCACTGAAAGTTTTACACATTTCAAACTTTTCAAAATATGTTTCCGCCTTACATAATTCCCCCCATAAAATGAATTTCATAATTAAGTATTAATTATTTGTGTATACGAGTACTTTATTATTATTATTTTGAAGATGGGCGAGCTTCTACGAGTACTTTAGTACTTCGTTATAATAAATACAAAATATTGTATCGTAAAGTTAACAAAGCTAGTCTTGGATTTCTTAATTTATGGTGTGTGTTGTCGTCATATTTAACAACATGTGCTAACAAAATTTTTTAAAAAGGTATCGATATTAACCTATGATTTTTGCGAACTTTAAATACTAATCGCCGAGGATTTGGAACAGTTCTTTTTTGAATAGCTATCGAATGGCGCCCTCGGCTGATTGAGTCCCGGCTGACTTCTATTAATTCTTAAATCAATTAATAACACTAACGTCAGTGGCGCGATATGAAACTCTAATGGAATAGAGGAATGTTTACCTTTTTTCCTGCTTAATCAGTTGTTTTAATTCCCTGACAGCAACAATGTTAGCTGCTAGCCTTCGGTATTGTTGGTAACTTGCATGTGTGCTTTTCCATTTGTGGTTTACTATAAATTTATTAACTCAACGTCGCACTTGTTGTGGCTCTTTTGTTGTTACCCTTTTGTTATTAAGTTACCAAGCCTTCGTCGTCGATGTTTCTCATTGTGTTTCCAATTAATTTTTAACTCTATTAAAATGTCGCAGCTCACTGATGTGATGTGATGTGATGAGATAGACGACCACTTTAGGCCTTGCTAGACTACTCAAGGGAGCTGCCTGTTCAGCAAGTCATTTAATGTCTATCCTTCGAAAAATGTATGTTATTAGTTTGTTACAATGTTAACACAATACAAAGTGTGATATTAAATAGCGGAATCTCTTGAAACATTCAAAGCCAACAGCAGGGTTTTTAATTAAAGTAATTAATATGTAAAGAACTTGCAAAGAAAATAAAATGCACTATATTTTCAATTCTAAACATATGAACCCATTGAGATGTTAAACAATTGATAAGAGAAATTATTTGTAATCTATATATGTATATAAAATCCCTATGCGTTTCTGTAAAATATGTCCGGGACTTTTTTTTGGACTTTCACATCACTTAGAATCCTGAAATTTTTCACAGATGTTCCTGGGCATCTAATGTTGATGAGAAAAATTTCAAAAATCCAAACGGTTTCGCCATTTTTTTGCAAAAAATCCGATTGGGAGGAAATTTGTATTTTTGTTCCTAGATTGTGCTGATTAATTTGTCAGATTTTATTATGAAAAATTTTTTAATTTAAAAATTTAATAATTTAAAAATTTAATAATTTAATAATTTAAAAATTTAATAATTTAAAAATTTAATAATGTAATAATTTAAAAATTTAATAATTTAAAAATTTAATCATTTAAAAACTTAATAATGTAATAATTTAAAAATTTAATAATTTTTCGTAATAGTTTAATTTCATTAAATTTGTTTTATTTGTGACTATTTTTTGTGGTGTTGTGTTTAATTGTTTAGAAAAGGAACATTAGATATTGGGTAGAGAGAAAAAGAGACAGTTATAGAGTCATAGGACGAATGGTCACAGTGAGTATATCGGAAGGTGAGCGATATTATCTTAAGACTACTTCTATTACATGTGACAGAAAAAATCAGTTTTGAGAACCTTAGAACTATGCACGGGATCACATTCAAAACGGCATGCAAGGAGTTGGGTATCTTAGAAGATGATTCGGTTTGGGAAACTGCACTGGCTGAGGCTGTAGAAGTCAGCATGCCTAATGCGCTCAGAGAATTGTGTGCCTTGATCTGTGTTTTTGGGTGCCTACTTCAGCCGCAGAAATTGTGGGACAAGTTTCTTAACCACTTTACAGCAGACCTATCTGGAAAACCCCCGGATCATTGTAGAACACACGCAGACTGTGAAAATTTCGCCCTACGCGATGTTCAAGAAATTCTTAGTTTACATGGTAAAAATTGTGCGGACATCGGTCTTAAAACTCCACCTCAAAACTTGCCTTATGATGCCGGAGCAGCACTTGATATAATGAAACAAAGAGCAACAGGTCAAGATATGACCGAATGTTTAGATGATGAACAGGGTGTTGCTTTAATAAAGTTATAGATGCAATATACACATCTAGCAGATCATCAAAATGCTTTTTCTTAGATGGACCTGGGGGAAGTGGAAAAACCTACCTATACAAAACCCTCTTGAGTGTGGTGCGAGGAAAGGCGATATAGCGTTAACTGTGGCCTCCACGGAAATCGCGGCCAACTTTTTAAAAGGAGGTCGACCGCTGATGGAGACGACGGTTATCACAAAAAATATTGTTTTTAAAGGAATATTCGCAATCAATATTTGAATCAAATACAAACAATCGATATTAATTGCGATTAATTTTTTACTTTTGATGCTCCAAAATAAATAAACCAAAAAAAATTAAGGTGAGAAAGTCCAAAAGACTTCGCAGTTTTTTTTACGAACTAAATAAAAAATAACTTCCTGGTGAAGTCAGGCTTATATACTAGTAATTAATATATTAATTAATATCATAATACATATATGTATGTTATGGAGACTATAATACATACTGTACATATTTGATATATATACATACATACATATATTAAATCTTAAAAAGGTAATAGAAAGGCATCATATGAAATGTTTGGATACCGCACATAAGCGGTCCATTGCGATTGCCCTCATAATGAAAGGTGAGAGATCATGCTTTAATCTGAGTTGTCATTAATCGCGCCATCGTTGTATCGATAAGGAAAAAATTAGCTCCCGCCATAGTGAGCTTTGTCCGGCACTTGAGCCGGACGCTTTATAAACACGTGGGCTATAAAATATAAAAGACAAAAAAGCTCAATGAGAGCTGCTAAATCTTAATTAATTGAAATTGCATAAAGTAATCACCAGAATTATGCACTTATTACATCTGTAATTCGAGTAGATACTCCCATGTCATTGGTATATATTATATACTCGATGTAAATCGGTTAATCAATGTGTAACTCATTGCATAAAATTTATGAAACCCATTTGACGACTTAATCTACATTTGATTCTGTGTATCTGTTTATGTATATAGCTTACCACGGCGGGTACATGTGGGTGGTCATACACGAGTGTTTTTGTTGTTGCTTTTATGGCTCCCAAAGGTGCAACATGCTGTCGTTGCTGACAACAGATATATAATTAAAACTAAATCCGATTGCATTTGTGCATTTATGCCATCGTCACTTAATCAAGTCTGTTTCATCATTAAACTTACTCCTATACAGATCCATAGCCACACATACATATGTATGTACCTATGTTCACACATACATACGTACATGCATTTAAACCGTACGCATCCGCTCGTGAGCTAAATTGTGCGCGGTTGTGTTTGTTGTGCCCATTGTTCCCGTTAATTTACTATTTAATTAATTTGCTGCTGGTTTCCGCAAGTATGTGTTTATGTTCCTTTTTCTAAATATGCCATGAATACTCGGACATAATTACGCAGCCACACATTCTCACTCGCCAGGTGATTAAGATGCATAATTAAGGAATTCGGAATGCGGCATCAAATCCTCAAATCGCAGTGGACGTTTATAAGTATTTGCAGAGGTATTCGACGTGTTTTAATTATTATAGGAGGCGGCCTTATAAGAATCCTTCAGAAAAGCCGTTTAGCTGGGGAAGCAGTAAAATTAATGTTTTCTCTAGATAAAATAGCTTTTTTTTAGCTGTGAATTGAATGAGAATGTCGATTCGATTGGACTCGGTGTTAGTTGCCATTTCATTTAATTAAACTATGTGCAAAGAAGTGAGGCTTCGGAAATATTGCCCCTTGACAAGCGTGACACTTTGAAAGTCCAAAAACCGCATGTCCATGTTGTTTGCGTAGTGCTTCGTTTGAAATTTAGGACTGATTTTGGTTGTAAAGCGCATGATTTTCTGTTGAACTGTTCACTCGTTCGGTTTATCTGCTGTCACAGTAGTGTTTATCTAGCTTTTTTGTGTAAAATTGTGGTTATATTAGTTATGCAGATTTAATAAATCCTGTTTGAGGGAACCGTATCTGTGGATACGAATGAATGATGACGTATTTGGAGAAGTGAAATTTGCTTATTTAAGAATCGGGAAATGATAATTATTTTGGTTATGCTAATAAATATTTTGTAATCGAAATTAAATTTATTTTAATAAATCAATCTTCTTGAATTGAGTCCAGTATAATTAATATTTACTTAGTCAACGTGAATGTTGTTTATGTCTATGAAATGGAAGTGATTTTTTTAACTTTTTTCTATACTAATCTAAATGTGGTTTCATTGGTTGTTATACTTTGTGCAATCAGGATGTGTGCAGCTGTGTTTGTAGGTTATGGATCCATAATAAAGTCTAGATTTTAAGCACCATCGTTAAAGGAAAACCATTGAAAAATTAACAAAATGGTAATACAAAAAATGTTTCCCTCATATAAAATTCCGCAAATCATGTCACATGAAATGATTTTCATACCCTACACATATAAGAGAAGCATAAAGGAAGGAGATCCTTCGATCAATACTAAAAAATGCTGATCTTTCTAGATTATAGTCTTACATATTTAAATCTATAGTATATACAAAGATCTCTTTCAGTTTACTGGTTAAGGCAATGAAGGATCTCATAATAGAGCGTTTTAATATTTGTTTGCTCTATCGTAATAATAATACAACGTAATTATGGTTATAAGGATTATTAAGGGAAGTGACGCTTTCCGATGTACAAATGACTATTCTGAATTACAACTGACGGTTTCTGATTTACAAGTGGAAAAGGTGTAGACTGAGTGTGAAAAAATTACTATATTACAGAGACATTTGAATGAATCGAATAAAATAGATCCATGATTTAATTGTTGCTATCTAAATAACTCTTTGTTTAAAGTTAGGCTGCTCGCACACTACATGCGTTTTTCGTTCGTCCGAATTCTGACGAAAACGATTCGTCCGAAGTCTTATTTAGAGTCCGCACACTCAATCAGAACTGGTGCGTAAAATTATGAGTAAAGCAAAAACAAAATATGCTCCATATGTGTCCATAACATAATGGACACGGTTGATGACTTTTTTTTTATTAGAAAATTCTTATCTAAAAGGAACATTTTTTAAAAAGGATGATTTAAGTTCCTGAGGTTTTCGCGAAAAGAAGTCATTTTAGTGAATATTTCATCACCTGCATAGCTAATTGAACAAAAAAAAAACACTTCGTCCGAAATCGTGCGAACGATCCCATTCAAATGGGATCGTTCGCAATTCGCACCTTTTCGCAGCAATTCTGACGATGGAACAGTGCTTCAATGTGCGCATTTAGGCTGCTCGCACACTGCATGCGTTTTTCGTGCGTCCGAATTCTGACGAAAACGATTCGTCCGAAGTCTTATTTAGAGTCCGCACACTCTATCAGAACTGGTGCGTAAAATTATGAGTAAAGCAAAAACAACATATGCTCCATATGTGTCCATAACATAATGGACACGGTTGATGACTTTTTTTTATTAGAAAATTCTTATCTAAAAGGAAAATTTTTCAAAAGGAACATTTAAGTTCGTGAGGTTTTCGCGAAAAGAAGTCATTTTGGTGAATATTTCATCATCTGCATTACTAATTTAACATAAAAAAAAACACTTCGTCAGAATTCGTGCGAACGATCCCATTCAAATGGGATCGTTCGCAATTCGCAACTTTTCGCAACAATTCTGACGACGGAACAGTGCTTCAATGTGCGCATTTACAATCAATAACATGCAATGGGATCGTTCGCATGTTTTCGTCAGAATTCTGACGAACGAAAAACGCATGCAGTGTGCGAGGAGCCTTACAATCAATAACATGCATTGGGATCGTTCGCATGTTTTCGTCAGAATTCGGACGAACGAAAAACGCATGCAGTGTGCGAGCAGCCTTATTGTTTAAAGTTGTTTTGAAAGAAGGCGAAAGGCATTTAAAACTCGACCTAGACGGGCCAGCCCTCTTTTTCCTTCCCCTACGTACATGTACTTTTTGTCTTTCTCTCTCTCTCTCTCACTTTCTTTGTTTACTGTTGTTAGTTTGGTATAATTTTAATTTACTTTTTTGCTGGATCACTACCACGAAATGAAACCAAGCTTTGACGCTTTTTGTGAAGCCACAAAACCCTGTCCATTTTGTGGAAGTGGTTGCCGTGTGGAAGAGGTGGATACTGACCTGTGTTAAATTAAAGCATACCAATTCACATAAGTATCAAAAAACATGTATTTATAGTGTAAATACAACCAAAGCGATAGCGATATTGTACATAGCTACAAATCCATTATTTACATTTTCATGCAAAAGTCATGGTTGTTCCTAAAACCGAGCCGTTACCGAGCAGTTTAACGTGCACGAAGCGATACAGTGTAGCCAACGTGAAATCCTTTGCTAATAAAAGGACAATTTTAGCAAAAAGCGCCATTGGCATTTTATTTATTTATCTATTTATTTAGCTTTTGTTTTTGGTATTTTGTTTGTTGTACTAAAGCTTAGTTCTAATCTAATGATGTATGTGCTTTTCAAATTTTATTATTTTTCTGTCAACATTGTGATTTGATTGTGATTTAAATTAAATTTTAAGCTAATATACATATTTACATTTATACTATAATAAATAATAGTTAACGTTTTATTTAAAGTAGTCTTCGAAAACGTACGCTTCGAAAAAATGTACAATTTTTAACCAAGCTATTCTCTTGGATAGTATCTTGGACAGAGTTTCGTGCACAATAGACACAATATAAGCATTTTGGAAGTCTATATATTTTAGATATAATAAGATTATTTATTTTTAGATATAATAAGGTTATTCAGCGAATAACCACATTATCAACCACTCATGTAATTAACTAAAGTCAGTGCTTTCTATTGACTGATGGATCTCTGTGCGTTTATGCCTCGTAACCACGTCCTTCTCTGTCCTGTTCTGGGTTTGAAGGTTCCTCAAAGTGATTCGCTTTTAAAGCCGCATCACCGCCGAACATGGAAAGCGCATGGAATAGATTGACAGCGTTTGCTTAATTGAGTTGTTTGATGTGCAAACACCAGAATGTGGATTAAAGGTTTGTAGCTAAACCACTCAACACAACTGAACACGAAAGCATCGATGTGCATCTGAATCGACGTGCTTTCCGAAGAGCCCAGCGAAAAAGGAATACTATTGCCCCAATCTGGCGAGTTCCGAATTCACAGATTAGTTTTCTATTCCTACTGCTTTGGCATGAGCGCAATGAGTCACTAGAAGGCAGCGTGGTAGTAGTGTAAGGGACGTAAGGGGGGTAGGTTGGGTTCTGTCTCTTGTCAGTAAGGCGATAAAATTTTCCAAAAAGGGACACAGATACAGTTGAACAAAATTAGACGTAAACGGGGTTAATGTACAGAGAGAGAGAGCTTTGTAGAGACGAGTGGGTGGTGGTTTTATTGACCCGGGTAAAGTGCAGCGGTGACGGCAGCCGGGCACAAGTACCACCGACTGTTTAGCGATTAAAGGTAAAACTTTAATGCGCTTATTTTGTGTGTGTTATGGTTAGGTTTTTATTTGACGGCTTATTTCCAGATTAACACGTACCTGATACAGATCCCCGCACGCACCCGTCCAGGTGACGTGGAAGCAGCGAAAGTACTCACTTCTTTTTTACATTTCGTGGCATGAACTCAAGAAACATGCAAAAAATGTTGACGGTTTTTGTTATTAACTAGTATTTGCGACGTAGTTTTGCGTAGTTGCGAAGCACTTTTGAATACTGCTTTCATTCTTATGATCTATTAAATACTTTAATTCGTGTTTTAAATGTCCCCTAAGAAGAATACGCGGATAACTTTATTTATAGACTTTTGAAGCTAGGGTTTTATAAATACTCTGTAGAGATTATGTGATTTTCAGAAAAATATTACTTTGTAAACAGAAAAACGCTTTAAGTAAACAAGTCGTACGTTGAATGAACTCCCTTTCTTTTCATTATTTTTCTATCAACACTTTAAATCCCACAGAAGCGGAAACTGATGGCAAAGTGACAGCAATGTGACAAATGAACTGTTGTACAGAACGATGTTGAAATACAAATTCTTTTAAAGCAAATTTTGAAATGTTAATCATAAGGGAACCAAAACAAGAAATAGGCAATAAATAAAACTAAGTGAAGCAAAATAATATTATTTCTGGCGTTTACTAAACAATTCATGTTCTAATGCGCCGAAAATAAAGAAAACCTTCAAAAAATATATAAACATTTCTAAGCAATAAAAATAAAGAAAATATACATACATATGTATAACGTAAAATGTCATACATATATATGTACATTCTACATTATTAACATACATTTTTGTTATTGTGAAAAATTAGGAAACTAAATATTTATAAATATTAAATTTTTATTATTTTATTTTAATTGTTTCAATATTTTTAAACTATTATTAGTATTAATATATTAAATGGGCTAATTGACCGAACAGCTTCAATTGAACATCGCCACTGTAATACGACCACAACAACAAATGACAACAACAACGATATAATCAGTAGTACTACGACTAGCCCATCTCTTAGCTAATTCGTGTCCTATTCAAAATGATCTGGCTACGAATAAGTGGCTGTTGGAAAGCGAAAAGAAATCATCCTTTTTGCATGTCGAACGCAACGACATTGATATACAGACGACCAGATTAAAAGCTGGCTCTGTAAATCAGTCTGGCTGCCATTCATACCGCTGCACCGCCTCGTCCAACTACTGGCTGCTTACTGTTCTCATGTAATCCTTACGTGGCTCGGAGCAACATTTATAATACACGTCAGGTTTTTACGCTTTTGAGTAACCTTGAGTAATGTTGATCATATGAACGCGGACATCAAAGCTTGGAGCACTTACGGAATTTTAGTTAATTTCTTAATCCTAACTCAAAATACTGTTCCTTTTCGTACTAACTTCAATGAAACTCAATTGGAACAAATGATTTACAAATATTTCCTTCGTTAAAATGTTTAAAATAGTGTAAACTGATGACTTCATTAATATCCCGAAATATAATGAACAATCAAAGCCGTTCAGTCGATAAAAATGATTGCATTGAATTTTTAGTGATACTGATTATAGACCTCAGTTAGCAAGTCAATAAAGTAAACTTTCAACTCGGTTCAACGATGTTCATTGTTATTCAGTTATTTGTATGTACGAGTGTTTATACAATCCTGTATTTCCTTAGATTTTCCTTAGAACTTTCAGTAAACTTAATTTAACAGTTTAGTCTGTTTGCTTTGTAACAGTTTTATAAAGTGAAATTCTATAAATTTTTATTACCTGAATTACAGTTATACAATTTCATTAGAGTAGTATTTATGTAATGCAAACAAATAAAGTATGTCAAGAGTCCGCATTTCCAATAACTTTACTGAAGTAAATATGTACTTTCACTGTATGTACATGTGTATGTCTGTATATTATAAATATTTCTAAGGTGCGTTGGGTACACCTCACATTTACCTTACATGAGTTTATTCTATTAAATGTTGTTGCTAAAACATAGAAAAGGGGCAAATGGAGTTGATAACCAGGGATGAGGATGGTAAACGAAGGGATGGATTGGAGTAGGGGAGGATTACACTGTAGTTTTTATTGCAGTTATTTATACGGATACATCTGTATATAAATCGTATATCTAATAATAATAAGATGTTTCTAAAGAATCGTAAAATGTGCCGATTTGATTAGTATTTTATGAAAACGCTTGCAGTTTCATTGACGAGAAAAGTGGAAGTTTTACAACTTTTCCGGTTCAAGTCCATTGAAAACTTATCCTTACAGCTTTTACGTTCTTTTTGTGTATTTCGCTAAAATGTTACCATAAGTTTAATGTAATTTGGAGCATTACAGCAGTAAATAAATAAATATGAACGAAAGTATTTTTGGAGAATGAAAGGTTAGAGAATCAATTGTTTAAATTGAAATTCTTTTCTCGGAACGGGAAATTTTGTTCGTATCTTTCATTTGTACTGCAACTTTTTATGCGCAGGCAGGTTTTTCCGCTGGTAGGAGTATCGTATGTGTATGTATTTGTGTAGGTCTTCAAAGGTTACAGACCATTTTCTGGGGGGCCCCAGGCGGCCGTCTCTTCCGCCCAAACAGCAATAAGGACGTTCTCTCGTTCGTTCATTCGCCCTTTTCTAGTTGCACAAACATTTTCCGTGTGCTGCAGTCGTTGGCGATGTCGTCAGTGATGGCGTTGCCCCTGTTGCTTTTGTGTAGAGGTTGATGTTGGCTTGGTTACGCTCGAATTCCCTCTTTTTTGCACTGACTGGCTGATTTTATGACTGACATTTGGGTTGTGTAGGAGGAGGAGGACGGAAGCAGGCGCTAATATGCTAATTTTTCGGTCACATTTTTGGATAAATATTTGGATATTCTTCGTATTCTAATTCAGTTCAAGAGCCTGAAGATTTTAAGATTGCTGCTTGACAGAGCATGTATCCCAATCTCCCCGGAAACAATATGATTCCAGAGTATCATTTCCGCAGTACCTTGAGGACTGCCAATCTTGAGGAAAAATAGGTCTAAATTAATATTATTTTAGAAAATGTAAAATATTTGTTTTCATTCTGATACAAACAACTTTTCAGTTTGCCCTTGCATACTATATACTCGTACCACATAGAATACAAAATATATAATATAAAAAATAACTAAAATATTTCAGTGTTACTTTGTTGATAGAATGCTATTTTTATTATTTGTAAGTGTTTGAAAATATCTGTCAGAATGCCAATTATTCTTCTAAGAAACGACAATCTTTCGTTATATTAATTAAAGTAGATGGCGCAGTAATAAAATTGTAAAGAAGAATTAAAAGAAAAACTAGTGCAGAACGAAAATATAAATCATTTCAGCTGACACAGACCATGATGAATTGGGGACGAACATATAAGTTAAGAAGGCAAATACTCGTATATAGCATGTACAGATACATATTGACATAAGTATAGTGTTCTATTCGCCTATTCGAGATGTCGTACTCTCGCTTTGATACGCATCAATAATTCACTATTTATGGTACATGGAAAACGCCTTTGTTTTTTATTTTAAAGGGCGTCAAATAGTAATCGATCGGTTGTGTAATTGTACAGAAGCGTGTTGATATGCATGTTTTAAATGTATGACAGTTCCACCAATAAAAATGCCATAAAAAGTCATGTTTTATTTATTTATTCAAACGATCCACCGCCAAAAAGTCATCTAAGAAAGTGAAATCACCTTCGAAATACATATTCAAAAAGATTTCTTTGAAAATAGGTAACTTTATCTAGAGTAAAGTCAAGTTGGTTGCCCACCAAATTACCATGAGATAATCATTTAGCAACAGGCTCATTAAGACCATATTTTGTTCTATGATTCATTGTATAAAAGTACCTCGCTTCCTTTAGAAAGTAAGCTGGATACATTAAAGGGAATGAGGGCAAGTAATTCAGGATAATTAACCAAGCCATCAATTATATTTTTAATAAATAAGACACTAGATAAGAAACGCGTAGGTGTTACTCTAGTGGAAGCGAAACCTCATGAAGTGCTTTTGAACATTCTCCACACGATTGATTGATTGATTGAGATCCCGTAAGATGGTTGCCAACAAATGCTGACGTATTCCAGAACAGATAACAACATCAATTGATTTGATTTGTAAATTTTGAAGTATTTAACTGTCCATAAATATAAAGAAATTAGATATTTATGGAAGCTGAATATATAACTATGATGGTCCACCATTTTATTATTGATGATTTGCGACTGGGACAATATTGTCAAAGCTAGAATCAATATTTGATGGTTTTTAAGAAGACCTGCAATAGTTTCGGATATTCAGAGTAGATTTGTCAATAAATATCATCATTCATCATTATTCTAGGTGTATCAACAAAGATTTTCAAGGGTTGGTCCTTTTTTTAACTTTGCCGGACTTTTGGGTGAACTTTTTTTTGTGCTTCTGTTATCTTCTTTGTCTCCTCCCCACAGCAAGGTTGAGCATATCTAATAATTGAACTAAGCATTATAAATCTAAACTGGAGTCTCGTAGCGAAATTTGCAATTTAATTATTTTTAATCAAAAATCGTTGTTCTGCTTGTCTCCGTTCTTAACGTGAGTTGACGATTGCAAAACTTGAAGAATATAGAAGAATTTATATATGTATGTTATAATGTATAATAAGCACAAAATGGCGTGTAATCAAAATTTAGTAGGTTGTTTGTTAAGAGTGGGTGTGGCAAACAGGTGAAATTGATGTATGCGTGATTTTCTGTCGTCGTGGCGTGTTTCCGCACTCTTTTGGATGAACAATAAACGAACTCCACTCAACTTAGCGACAGGACTTCAGAATTAATTAACTTGCTGCGCGTTCCACCCATTTAATGGCCTTTCTGTGCCTTTAGAAGGGGGCAGGTTTTTGTTGTTGATGGTGCAATATAAATAAAAAATGTTATTTTAAGTTATTAAGTAAGTCAACCAAAAAAAACACAAATATATGTATGTGGCCGAGTGAACTTTCCAAACGAGGAGAGGAATCAACATGCAACCTAAATTGCGAAGATGTGTTTGTATGTGTGTATAACAGTGCGTGTCATTGTGTGGGTTGTTCAAATAAAAATGGTTCCCTGTCCTGGGAAATGTTGGAAGTAGGTTTTAACCGCGTGCAGAGGAAATCTTAACTCTTACGTAAGCGAATGTACAATACATGGCTCTATACTTGTACGTACAACAGTGTGCATGTGTGTGTATGCATTTCTACTATGGTCGCTGTTTTGCGCTTGAACGTTTGTTGAGACTGCGGTTATACCGCGACGCTTAGAATGAAGTGCTTCAGAAAATATTTTAACAATGCAGAAGAGCGGTTTTCCAACACGAGCCTAATTAAAAAATTTGTTGACTCTGAGTGAGGTGACTCTCGCCAGGTACTGTATTTGTTTTTCTCCGTTTTGTTTTGGTTTTTGGTTTTATTCTCAGTAATAAAACCATTTTAGGTAATTGAATTAGCCAACCTCTGCGCAGCGCTGCAACTGCAACTCGTCAACCTGCGGAACTTGAGTGCTAATATTTAATTTCATTTTTAAGGTGATAATTTCTTAGTAATTTATCTTAAAATTGAGTATGGAAAAATTTCAGACATACCATCATCAGACTATCACTTGTTCCGATCTCTGCAGAACACTCTGAATGGAATTAAGCTGCTCTCAAAAGAAGCCTGTGAAAACCACTTGATTCAGTTTTTCAACCAGAAACCACAGAAGTTCTTCACCGATAGCGTCATGGCTCTACCCGAAAAATGGCGAAACATAGTAGATAATAATGGAGCATATTTGGTTTAAATAAATTCATTTTCAGATTATAAGAGAACCAGTTGAATTTTACTAAAAAAACGCCACGAACTTTTTCCCAGACCCCACATTGTACTTGAGCAAAATCTTCGCAACTTTGATACCAGATCGATATCTAATATTTCTTTAGAGGTTCTTCGACTCAAGTCTAACAATCGCCGAAGTTCAAACATTACGTACATAAAATTTAAGGCAAATGAAGCATGAAATTGGCAGTAGTTTTGAATTTTTAGCCATCCAACGCCAACCCAAGCGATTGTAGGCTTTTGCACTCTGGAGGGAAAACGTACACGTAAGAAATCCCAAAAAGCAAACATTATCACAGACACAAACCCAGCCAGTTTGTCGTCATGCTGGAGCGAAATTTATTCATTGGTAGGATTATCTGCAGGATGCACGCCCTGCAACGCCTCGTTGGGTGCAGGACATGCACTCTTTCGTGCATGCTATGCATGGAAATTGAATTGAATTTCATTAACTATATTCTGCAAGCAATTTAAACAAACAATTTATGTATTTGTACTTGAGAAGAGAATCACAAATTCATCAGAGCCGAAAGGATAAACACAAAAATCAAGACATGCAAATGCCAAGAGCTTCGGTGATGTATTCGAGGGTGCTGTTGGCGGATGTCTTCGAATTTAAAGGATATTCTGTGGAACATGATTTTAACTTCTCTCTTTAAACCGTACCAATTTCGTAAAATTTTAAATTCATAAAAGAATTCAGCATTCTTGGCCTGTAGTTGTTGTTGCAAGGAATTCAAAAGCTCTTAGAATGAGTGCGTTTTTGTCCTCCTCATTAACACCATCCGAAGTTGTTGCTGCCTTCGTCTACGCTGAACCAGTGTTGATCCTGCTTTTGAAGGAGCAACATCTGAATTCCCCATCCAACCCCGGAATATATTGTATGCTAACAAGTTGAACTGAAGAGGGTAATTTTTCTGGAGTTTTTCTCGTTATTTCGAACAAAACAACATGCAAATCCAGCTTCCACAAACACAGACCCTTACAACAAGCATCTAATGAATGCATATTTGCTTACAAACCCACACAGAGACACACACACACACACACACACACACATTCATCGTTGACTGCGGCTTTTTCGTGTTTTACATGCAAAGGACTCTGCTACTAGCAGTCAAAAGCAATTTCATCCTTGGAATCCATCCTTAGAAGCAACACATGCACACACACACACAAATATATATCTGTAGCAGTTACTCTTGCATTCATGCAAGTTACACACACATACGTACTCTGATCGTTTGTATACCAGAGGATGCTATAAAATAAAAGCAACAACTTTCACTTGTCTTCGAATGAGGATAAATCACTGTCGCATAAAAGATTTTTACCCAGAGAATTAGGGAAACTACACATCCATACAACTAAACCCATGTCCAAACACACATGCACAAAACATAAACGTTTATGACCGCAAAAAAGAAACAGTAACTAGAAGCAGCTCTCCTGTCTTTTGCTTCTCTGCTCTCCCAGTTGTTTGCCTTCGTAGTCCTGCCAGGACGTCGTTCAGCACCTCGTTGCAAGCGTTGACTTTTTATCTGCTTCGCTTTATCTGTTGTAGAGCCTGGTCACATAAATTATTTTGGTTTCTTTATTGATGACGAAGACGATGGCCACCGCATGCATTCCACTGCAATGCCAACACTCATCCTGCACTCATCCAACACTCTCCCCTCTCAGCCCATCTCTCCCGTCCAAGCATCATCACATCATCTTCGAAGAGTTGTTGTAGTTCGCTTGAAGACTTGATGAATGAGTATTTGTTAATTTATTGACCGTCTTACTCATGATTTAAATTTATGTACGTTTTCGTATATTTTTTTCCTTGATAAGAGTAAAAAGTGGCTGATGGTTTTATCCGTTCAAACCCTTGGCTGAACTTCACAACTTCTTCCAATATTGGACTCTATTCTCACGTTGAAGTTTGTTTAAATTGTTTGGAGCCAGAATCATCGTCCTAACTTTATTTAAGTTTCGATTGAGTCAAGTGACGTAAAAACAATGTGCATCAGTTTGTTCATAACAATTATATAATAAAAATAGTGACAATCGTTTTTAATAGCAATAATAACAATAACAACATAAAAAATTAAAAAAAGAGGGCATTTTAAAAAATAGGAAATTTTGAAAAAAGGTGAAGGAATAACGAAACACTTTCTTTCGATATTTAAAAGGAATCCACACAAACAAAAATGTGGCAAAATATTTGATGGAAAATTGAGAAATTCACTCTACACTTAATAGAATTTACACCTTCACCCTACTTTGCTCCTTGCATGTCCAATATATGTAAATATATTAAACTAAACCCAAAGGGGCAATTTTGCAACCAATTGGACTCGATTGGAACTGGCGACAGTTCGAGTTAGCTCGAGAGGAGAGCGACGAAACCATTCTAAAGGCAGCGTTGAAATATTAATGCCGAATATCTGCTTCTAACATGCCACAGGAACAAAATTTCAAGGATATTTCAAGAGGAGCTTCACAATTCATGAGAAGCTACTAGCAAAAAGCAGTCCTGAAACCAGGGACTCCGACTGGCTGCTTAACTAAAGAGTCTCAGAGCTGCAAAAGTGTTCCAGTAACAACAACCACAACAACAAAAGCAACAAAAATAAATGCAACTAGAACAAAGCGGTGATAAGAAAAGGCCTGCTAACAGATTCTGTGTTAAAAACTGACGTTTATGCGACAAAGTTTTGTATGCAGCCGCTTTTAAGGCAAAAACGAAAGGGGAAAAAAGCATGCCAGGCGCATCATATTAAAATACGAAGAAGACAGACATTAAAGACAAGAGATGGAAAACAAGGCTGTAAGCCAGGAAAGCCATTTGATGACACCGGCCGCGAACAGGTGGATGAGGAGGAGGAGGGGCGAAGGACTGTCGAGTGTATAAAAGGTAACCGCAGACAATCGCGCGCTAACTCATGCAGTACGCTGAAAAGTCGGAGTATTTGCGTGAAGGTAGTCGACGATGTTGACGTGGTTGTGGTTGATGTCGTAGTTGTTGCTCTACTATTACTGGAGGTAGATGCCAGCATCTTCATTGTATTTATTTAGATAACAGTTATTTTTCCGGCCACACTTTTGCACAAATTTAAGCAGCATCTAAATCAGAGATTTACTATGAAACAAAAACAACAAGATAAGCAACACAGCTGAATAAAAAGTTGTGTGCTGATTATGGCACAAGTTTTACTGAAATTGCCATCACTAAAGCTTTTACAGTTTATGAGTAGTTTGGCAAAGCGAAAGGAAGCGGTAAGGAAAAGCGAGAGCGAAAAGACGACTACAAAAAGTCCTTTAGCACTCTCTCACTCACACACACACTCACACACACACACACTCACAGAAGGATTTCTATGAACGCCTCACATGATGAGATACTTTGCTCATTCTGGGTCCCATCCAGGTTCTTCAGGTGCTTAGGTAATGCAGCAGTAGCACTCCCATGCGATGATCTGCCACGAGATTCACTCACGCACTGTAGCACACACTCACACACACGCACACGAGGCACACATGCACACGCAAACATACGATTCTGCAAAAGGATGTCCATACGCAACGCTGGTTGGCAAAGAAAATATGAGTCTCGTTTACTGAGCGTACGAAAGTAAGAATTTAAAATACTAGCCACGGTTTTGGCTTTCATAGAAAAAATGTTCTTTAAAATAATGCTTTTGTTGAATTCCCGGCGCATTCTAAACTCAAAGTAACTCAGTAACAAAACTCAGAGCGCAGTTCAAACAGAGTAAATACAGGGCTATCTTTAGAATTTTAAAGTTTAGTTTTTCTAATTCTTTTAAATTAAGTCTTCGAATATTCATATATTGTAGATCACAAAATTTTATATAAAATGTGATGAGAAGTTGAGCAAAAAATTGTGTACATGGTGGAAAATCGTGTTTAGTATAATGAGTCATGTTATCAACCACTGAAGTTCAAATTTTCTGCTGCTGGCGCTGCCTGAAGTCCTTAAAGACCCTTCTTATGTGAAATGAACTATAATCACAAAAGCATTCATATTTCGTGAAATCACGCACGCACACGAGATGGCCCACTCGCTGGACACGTACAAGAAAACAGGGTGCCGCATTTGAAAGCACTTCGATTCTAGCGATACATGATGTCATCATTATCGCCAGAAACATCAACATGAAATCATTTGTCATACTTACAAAGCCAGAACCTTGTTCATTTGTCCAACATGACCAACGACAGACCGAGAGTGAATGTATTGTCAGCATTAAGAGCGGATACCGATTCAGTTTCCAAGAACATCGACATCCCCATCACCAGCGCCCAATCCTACCCAACGGAGTGTTCAATCCTATCAGACGCTATCGCTAACCCGCCCATCGAGCGTAGACTCGGTCCACTCCGTTGAAATTGAATTCATTGAATACGAGTGCTTGAAAGCAGCATGTTCTACGATGGTCAGATTGTTTGTGTTGGTGGAGGGAGGGGAGGTGAGAAGAAAGTTTGGGGTGATGGTGATATGAGGTAAGTTTGGGGCGCTGCTTGATTTAGTGGTTAAAATGATTTGTAGTTTTATCCATTTCGTGCTTCACTGTGATACGTTCCACAGTATCCTTGGTAAAGAGGGAGTTAAGAGGGCGAAGTGGTAGAGGAAGAAGCGGAATCAAAAAAAGAAACCCCTATTCTATGACTGAACTGTTGCACACACACACGCACACACACACACACACATTTACACTCTCCCACAGCTTTAAACACTCAGCTCAAAGGAGCCCAGAGTATTGAGTGAGAGTAACTGAGTGAACCGTACAGAGTCAACGTTTGAGTGCTTCTCTCACTGGATTAGCACAAAACAGCTGAGAAGTGCTGCGCTTCATCATATTCGCCTACGTACATTCTACATTATTAAAGTTATTCATACGACGTGTGGCACCCACGAGTGGGTTATCATTTAAATAAATCTTGTTTGTTTTTGATTAAATTTGTGTTCTTCACGTTTATGACTTCATTTGCAATATTGTCGTCCGCGTATCTTTTATATTATACTCGTACAGGCTGTTTATAATATGCAATCTATAGATAAATCTATCGAAGCTCTCCTTGTATTAATTTTAAGCAAGAGTGTTTCCTTGTTTGGTTACTAAATCTAAACTTTTGATTTTGAACTCTGTTGATCTCATTACTCTGGAATTTTCGACTGCATAAAACAAAAGAAAACATTATTAAAATATTACTGCTTGAGTGCGCCATAAATCTGCGTTACACAAACGCACCCACACATGCACGTATATGTTCATATGCATAAGAATATGTGTGAATGTATATAGTATATACGAGAGGTATATATGTATATTTATTTGCCCATACATATTCTTACTCTACCCGCAAGCGCGCCATGATAAGCGAAAATGAAAACAAACAAAGAAATGGAAAAATATGACGAACTATAAAAAAATCCACTGTGGAGCTTTTAAACTTTGAAAACAATCTGTAGTTGTTGCTGTAGCTTGCTGTAGCGTGTATATATACACACACATACACACAAACATTGCCCATAGCAGCTCACGTTTTCACCGCTTTTGTTGGCTTCCCTCCAACCCTCCACCAGCCATCCGCTGAAACTTCTTGTCTCTTTTATACCCCACATTCGAAGGTAGAAGGATGTACTTTGTTCTTCCGGTTGTAATGCATTAAAGGCGACAGCATCGTAGGCTGTTTGGGAGAAAATCGGACCACTGTCACGCCTACTTTCTATGTAAATATGAATGCGTCCGATTTCAGAGCGGAATTTCGGATCTAATAGTCCAGAGTTGAAATGCTATGCAGATGTAGGGTATTCGAGCTTCGGCCAGACTGAAGTTAACACATTCTGGTTTTCTTTCCCTTTTCTCCATTCACGCATTTCAATGCTGTACTATACAACAAACTGAAGATTCCTTTGCCTCGGCTGTTGCTGATTCTATTGGAACTTCCATTTGCCGCTTGGATTCGGCTTCCTGATGAATGAGCAACGAATCCGCTCAGCGCACGAGCTCAAAGTCTCGAGGTGAGTTCATCGCAAGCTGAGCCTCAGGCCTCGTCAAGTGCTGTGTGCTGAGCTTTGGCATGAAAAACCGCCATCGAGTGAAGAGCTTAACGCAGAATTCATTAGGAATATATTGCTTTCTAATTAAAAAACATAAATTCCACCATGAAGACGTAAAACAGTAGCGAATTAAGCAAGTTAATCATGTTAACGAAAATCTTTTCATATCAGAGATGTTATTTGAAATCTGTTAACTTTCCGTTAACTCTGAACGTGTACTTCTCTCACGTACCCATAAATAATGAAACCTAATCTAAAAGAAATATATAATTAAGACCTCTAATACACAAAAAGTGAGAATGTTTTAAAATTTTAACTCAGATTTACATGTAATAAAAATTCCTGCTAATCGCTGAAACTGCAATAATTTGTTGCCAAAAGTGTTTATGGCGTTTATCGTCTACGCCAGCGGTGATGACGGTATCTTTGGTTATTTTTAGCTCTCGTCAAAAGTTTTGCTTTCCCAAAACGCGCGCTGCTCCCGAAATCATCAAAGTTGGAGGAAACAAACGCTGTGTCTGCAGCGAAACTCCACGAGCTCGACTGATATCCGCACTCGAGAAAATAAATCTTAGTTTTTGCCGCTATTCAATGGGCAGCCAACAACTGCTGTCTGTCTGCGATGTCCAGAGGCACAGATATTTATTCATTGCTTGCAAAGTTCGCCCACTGTGTTTATGTCTAATATTTTCTTATTTTTTGCGGGACCAACTTTTTTCGCCGCCCGTCCATCTGGGCGCACAACAACAACAGCAAATGCTGACCCAAATCAACTAAACTTTTGCAATGAGTTGCAGTTTTAGAAGGGAAAAATTTTGTCTTTATTTGGCAACTCACTGGATTCATTGCATTCGAATGAAATGAAAATAATAAATTTACTTGAAATTTATTTTCATAACTGGAAGGCAGCAACGAAGTGTGCATGGCAAAAAAAAACACCGGATGTTATTTGAGGAAAAGTTGCTCCAGTCTTTCATCCGTCGACTGCGTTAATGTGGAAATATTCTATATTGAGTGGTTACTAGAGTGATTACCCTCTCCAAGAATCTTTAAAGATATTGCTATCTCACTCACTCTCTCTTTGTGTTTCTAAGTCTCTGTCTCTCGCTCTTTCCCTCTCGCCTTCTTTTGCTGTCTCCACTCCTTACTCACGTCCTTTGTTCCTTTAATATACCGACATTAGTAAGAATGCGTGCATAATTCCGCAGCTCTAACTTAAGTCGACATGTTGAAGAAGGTGCAAAGATATGGCATCATTTGAGGCAAACTTCGTCGCACGCTCTGAAGCTCTTTCCGGAAACATTAAAACTTTCCCGCACGTTTCCCGCATGTTGAACTCTTCCCAGCAGCCCGCTCAAGCGTTCCCTGTCTGCGTGGAGGCGTGGCAGGGGACGACATCTTGGTTCCTCGCTACCCTCGCCCTGTTTTTTTGGCGGAGTCGCCGTCCTGCCTCCTCGTGCCTCATGTCTGATGCTAATTTGTGCAGGAGACTGAAATGCGTACTTTATTCGAAAGGGAAGCGCGTAAATCTTCTGCTTTAACTTCACGCTTCCTTAGCAGGTGTTTTTTCTGAAAGCACCAGACGTCGAAGTGTTTACACTAAGTTTCTAAGAACTTTAGTAATGCGTTCAGATTTTATATTTAATTGGATTCACTTGTCTGCTTTTATTTAATCCATTTCTTCTATTTTCCTCTTCTTTACAGGTAAGACAATTGAAGAAGCTTCTTTAAACCAGCGGGTTCATTCCGGTGAGTGTTGATTATCTCAATATACTAAATAATAAATATACAACCCACTAAATATAAAAATAATTGCATGGTTTCTTAAGGAATTTATTCCATTTTTGTACATTACCATCCTGTTGCAAAAGTGTTACTGGTTGTGAACATAGATGGAATCTAACATCTATTCTTTTTGTGCGTATCTATATCAATGTTAAGAACTTGAAAAACCACAAATAAATACAAAATGCTCTATAAGCTTGAATAACTTCTAAAATAAGTATTCAAGCCAGGCTTCATTGGCTTAAGAGCGCCTTTTGAATTAATTTCGCTCTCATATGGAAGTCAGAATCTTACGAGAACGACTGGAAAAGATTTCGAAGAAGATTTAATTAGAAGTGAAGTAATTGTACAAAACAATGTAAAAAAAACTCGAAATAAGCGGTAGAAAATCAATCAGAGTCTAAAAATATAGCAACGAATTGCATTCTCGATTAGGTGACAACGACAAAGTCAATAACACGTCGTGGCAATCATCGCCAGCCAGACATGCCACATTCAGTAGACAGACAGACAGAGCCGCCTTATTGATGAGGAGGACTCACACACACACATGGCACTATACTTGTCCAGAAGTCTATATTCTAGATTATAGATGCAGGAAGAGAGGAAGTAAGGGAGGGGTTGGGGGGGGGGGGGGGGGGCGATCTCATTGGGCAAGACAATTGAATGAGATTCAATGCGTAAACGTGTTGAGTTTGGAGTTACTTATGTATTAATGAAAGACTCAAGGAGCTTCAAACACATACATACGTACATCCAATTACCAGAAGGATACTAATTTGTATGCATGTGTGTGTGTGTATAGGATAATTTGATTTGGTTGCCTTGTGGCTGAATTTTCATTAACTTGGCTTGTATGTGTATGTACTATACTATACAATATGTGTGTGTATGTATGCTAGTGTGTGAGGGTGCAAGATGTGTGTGCTTAGGTGGGTGACTGGACGACTTCCGGTGACCTGGTGCCGTAGCACGCGATGTAAATAAACATGCTGAACACCCTTTCGGGCATCCAAAACGAGTCACAGCTGTTTTGAAGTTCGTCAAGTTGATTTCGGGTTGTGGATTTCGTTCGTGAAACGAAACGATTGGAAAGTCGATGATGGGCAAAAAGAATGAGTCAGTTTTCTTGAAGAGAGTGAGCAAGAGACGAAGAGCATAAAAGCGTGTAACAGAAAAAGGCAAAAAATAATGACGTGCGTGTGACTTTTGCGGTAAATTTCAGGCGTGTACAAATTAACCCTGAATACGATTTGAGTGTAAATTATTCTCAATCACTAGTAAAAATTAGTAAAAGAAACGTTTAAGAATAAAAATAATTACGGTTATAATTCTAAATACGATACGATTGATAATATCAATTAACTCGAATGTGATAATGAAAGAAAACATTCACATGAATTTACGTAAATTTTAAATTCTTCAAAATATTGAATTTTGTTTTACTAAAACTTTTACTTAAAATACAAACAATAAAGTTAAAATCGCTTTGATTAAATGCCCTCAACATGTATTCAAATATGGAGAGATCAACGTTCGCTATTTTATTGTTTTTTTGTTTTCCTTTATTGTTTTTAGTGTTTTGTTTTTCAATGTTTGGTTTTTATTTCTCATTGATTCAGTTCGAAGTCTTTTTAATTGTGGATCATTTCTCAGAAGCTGATGACTGAAAACAACACCTGTTCGATTGGATGTGATGCAATTAAAAATAATGCAATCTTAATCGAAGCGCGGAAAAAGGGTTAAGATTGCATAATTTTCGTTACTTTCACAAAACAGAAACAGAAACAGAGACAGAAACAACAACAATAAATACAACAATTAGCTGCGTGTTACGCCACCAGATGGCACCTCAAACAACAACCTGCCGCTGCCACCTTGTGAAACACTGGCAAAAAGCAGCTACTCAAAACATGGGGCGCTCTCTCTCTCTCTCTCTCTATCTCTCTCTCTCTGCACTTCAGCACACTCAACGTATTCGAAAATACTCACTCATGGCTGAGTGGCCCCCATGCTGTGGTTACAGCTATTGTTGTTGTTGTATTCTTACACACTTTGGAGCAACGGCGCGCTGAGAACAACACTTGTGGAGCCGGCCCGAGTGAGTGAGCAGCGAACCCAGCCGAATCGCACACCGAATGCTTTTGACGATTGACTGCCGCTGTGGTCACAAACTCGGAATCGTCGCTTCTTTTCCCCTACGGCAAGAGAGAGAGAAATCCAACAACAAAACCGGTTGCACAACATCATCATCAAGGAAACCACGAAGTCAGTGCGTCGTTGCGTTGCGTCAAATTGGTTTACCCGGATCCCCTTAAACGTAAAGGGGAAATGTGGTTCTTCGGATGCATTCGTTTCTCTCTCGCGGTTGACTTCTGCTATGACGCTCGCCGCTCGGCTCCATGCTAGTCAGTTCGTCGTGATCTTTCGATGAGCGTGGATTTATTACTGCTCTTGGCTGTAAGACTCTTGTAACGTGTTTTTTTACTCGGCCGCTTTGCAATTTGAATTGAGTAAAATAGGGTTTGCATTTTGTTTATTTTCGGGCACATTTTTGAACAATTAAAACGTGTTTTGTGGTGAAAATCAAACTCATAATATTATTGTAAATGGTACGGAAAATAAAGGAAGAAATCAATTCAATCTTTTGCTGTTATTGTTGTTATTGTTGCAACAAACTCATTGAAAGCTCCTGCCTCAAACTGAGCTACTGCATCGTTGTGGTCCAAACTGAAACACGTTTAGTTTTGTTTGCTTGAATCCTGATTCGTTCTTACTCAATTGTTGTTGTAGTGCTTTCGCAGTGATGTTGAAAGCCTGATTATAAGTTGAACGAAGCTGTATTAATTGTTGTTGTTTCTGTAATGCTAAAGTTGGACTTAGTTTAGGGCCAGATTTTCAATGAACGATCGACGTGATTCTCCGTGACTTTGCTTTGTTATTATTACGAAAAGAACAACAAACACATAGCAGAGATATCAACAATGAGAAAATAACAAAGCAGAGTCACGGAGAATCACGTCGATCGTTCATTGAAAATCTGGCCCTTAGTCTATCCTGTTGCATCTGCTTCCCTGCAAACCGTTTATGAATCACTCGTGCGTGTGCCTATCGTTTATTTGCGAGACATTGTGTCTGTGTAAAACTTGCTTGGCGTGTGTGTGTGCGCGTGAGGTTGGGCAAAACATTGAAAGGATTCCTTGTCGTTGAATGCTTTTGACTTTCCAATTATTTCAGTGTGTCGACGTTGTTTCGTGTCGAGGTTTCCTTGCCGCCTGCAGTGTTGATTATTTTATACTACAGCGTTTCCGACTGACTTTAATAACATTATTCTTGAAGTGAGTTGAATTTGAGGAAAGTGAAACGAGAACATATTTCGCATCGCATTAAATCAACTTCATATAAAACTAGGCGAAGTAAAAAAATTATGATTATTTTAATGCAAATAGAAATGAAATTTTGATAGCTCAGATGAAAAAACCAGTGAAATATAATTAGAAACAGGAAAAATTTAGGTTCATTCAACGGCCGCGATTGTTTGTGGCGTTTATTTCAACTTTCGCTGGAAAATTTCAATAAACAGTTAATAGCGCGCTTTCAGTACGCACTCTACACACACACACACACACTCCCACATAAAAACACCAAATAATGAACTTAAATACACGGATATTTTTAAATGGTTCAGTGAAAATGCAGAAATCAGCAACAATTAAGAAATAATATACGAAAACAACAACAAATCAGCAACAACAGAAGTTAAAAAAGTAACAATAACTATTGCAACAAAAACAACAACAAAAACTCGCCAACACGATTTCTTCATTGTGCTGCTCTTAATTTTTTTGCAAGTTATTACAACGAATTCACAATAAAAGCGTGCATAAATCTTAATAAACATAAACCCATCAAAATCACAGTGATTAACCAGTGAAACACTTTCTAGAACAAACTTCGAAGCAAATACTCAGTAATGTATTAAATAATGTATGCATTCAGAATTAAAGATAAATAAATCTTTCAATTCTTTTCGTTTTTCATGAAAACTTCATCTTTTTAAATGTAGAAAAGAAAGAATGAAGAATGTAGAAAGAAATAATAAAAAGTAAAGATAATTTAGAAAATCAAATAATAACAATCACATAATTCTAATAAATTATAACATCATTTATTATATTAATTATTTATACAATATTATTTACAATATAAATGTATAATGTAAAGATATATCATAACAAAGTGATCCTTATTATTTAATTTGATTAACTCACTAAAGAATCAAAGAATATTTTAAACTATTTCTGCATTATTGATGTATTATTTTATTCATCTCTTTCAACCATATTTATCACATACGAAATTCTAAGAACTCAAACTAAACTTCGTGAAGAAATTAAAACAACCAGTTAAAAATCTAGTAAAGGAAAAGAAAACCTGTCACAACAAATTAATCATTAACAGAAAATCCAAATTTTCAATACAATTGAAGTAATTTTTCTCATTTTAGTGCTAAATTCTAAATGCGATATCTTATTGTCGATTCTACAGTACAATCTTTTAATGTAAAATCAGAGCAACAAAACGTATCTTTAATGATCTGCCAGTTTAAAGAAATTGAAAGTGCCACGAGATTGGAAAAGTTCAAGTGATGTTGAGTTAAATGAATTAAATAATTGCAATGAGTTAATAAACGATTAACAAATTAAAACACACACACAAGTAGAGAAACAGACTTCGTGTTTTTTTTTTCCCTTTTTTCTTTTCTTAATGCAAATAATAAAAAAGTAGATCTATTAATCACATCTGAAATTCAAAAGTTATAAGAATGATATTTGTTGTTTCTTAATGACGGGGTACTAAAAATGTTAATATTACTTTTAAAAAAATTTAAAAACCATGTATTTTTTAATCACCTAATAATAATAATCAACTCATAGCTGCTTTTTGCATACACGCGACATTTGATATCGCTTTTTTTCTTCCGTAAATTTTGTTGAATTAGCAGAAAAGAATTCTGCAACATCATTTTAGAAGGTTGCTTTGCTTCTGATGTAGTTTGCTTTCGAAATACTGTATGCAAATGCTTAATGTTTGGTTAGTGACTTCGAATTAGCTTGGTTAGTTTTAATATTCCATCCAAATGCGAAATTGTAGAGGTTTTCTAAATAAAAACCAAATGATGGATTAATCAAGGAAAGAAATAAACGAAGTTAAGGAACGACGTTCATTTACTATACGAACAATAGTTTTGCTGCTCTGAACAGCTTCTAGAGACTGTGGTGAACAATGACTCTATTTCCGCCTTCACTCCTAGTAATTCGTTTTCTTGATATTGTTTAGCATCCGACTTTAGTGAGCAATCCATTAATCAATCAGAAAAGAGCAATTTTTATTCTGATCTCGTTCGTTCATCATTTATATTACATTATGCACAGAACATTAACAAGAACTCGAATTACATGTATTTACACAGCTGTATTAATGCAAATATATGTATGTATATATTATAATTACAACGAATTCATATTCTTCCAATGCAAAAGCACTTCAGCTGGACGACTCGTTGCATCGTGTGCGAGAGGAGCTCTTCACCGCCGAACGCAATCTTCACCCCTGCAAACGCAATACGGAAAAGCTTTCAATCGTTCGAGTGCATGCTTGAATACTAAAAACTTGAGTTGACTTGAGCTCTGAAGTGTAAACAAAATAAGCATCGAAAAGTCGAAGATTCAATTTCGATCAAAATTGTTTTCTGTGGCACAGCGAAGTATAAAGTCATCACGACAGACTGACTGACTGACAGACAAACTAATTTCAATCTTTCAATCAATAAATTCAAGAATAAGATTGATTAAGCAAGCAACCAGCAAAGTGTATGAAGTACTGAAGATTCCCGTCCCGTTCATGATACAGGAGGTTCTTGTTGTTGTACATGTTACAGTTGATGGTGTTGATCCTGATGTTAAAGAGCTGCCTAAGGATTTCGAACTTTGTTACCCTCAAATTCGGAGATTCAAATGCACTTTGCAGTTGACGTCAACTGATTTACTGTCACAATTTAATTCAATAACATTTTACTGTCACTTAATCAATGAGTATGAGCAAGATTTTCAGTTGGTTGTGGAAAGTCATCTGTTTGATCAGTTGTTTGTTGATCATTTAAATTCAATGAAACACTTAATAACGTGTTCTACTGCGTAAATTTCAAGATATTATATATCCATATATTTGACATATAAAATGACGAGATCTTGGAGTTGGACGTGACTAAACATTCCAATTTTCCGATTTGTTTAATTTTTCACCGATTGACTACTGAGCTAAGTAACAATTTTCAACACATGTGCTTTTTTACTTTTTTAATTGGATCCTTTTTTACTTATGTTTGTATTTATTGAAATGTATTTCTTCGAAGTGTATCAGAGGGAAGATCTGACCGTGCTCAATTAATACAAAGCTGTTTCCTCTTTCCCTCCACTTTGAAACCACATTCTTTGCATTTTCATTTTTCACCAAGTTCATTTTTGAGCACCTACTGTATATCCACCTACCAACCTACACATTTCTTGCATTATATTCGCAGATACTCATTATTATTATCGCAAGATCTTTTCGCCAAGCAAGGACTTTGCTCTTCACAAAAAGAGCTGAATAAACGTCTCTTTTTCTCATTTGCTTATTGTTGGTTACTATTAAGGAAGGTTCGTCGAATGGACGAACGCCTTACCTTCGACGCTGGCGTCATCAGGCAGGCAATCGATAAACACACGATAAACACGATAAATTCGAATACGATAAAAAGTGGAATTTGTGCAGTCTTCCGTCTGAAACTTCGCCAAACGTAGAGAAACGCAATGAATTATCACAATGGATTTTGCTTACTCAGTACCCGGTTGAAAATAATTTATTTTCTCGTTACTCGTACAGCTAAATGCTTGTGCAAACTGTACTGTTGACTGCTTGGTTGCAGCGGCTACCCTGAAAACGTGTAAAGCTCGCACAGGTACGTAGCTTTGCTTTACTTAGCAATTCACACCTGCAGCTTTTAGTTGGGGCTTCATAAATACACTCGTGTATATAAAACTCAATTCGCGAATAAATAGCGAATTCCGAATCGAGTAAATTATTATTTTTATTGGTATTTGATGATTATCTTTATTGCTGTAGCTTTGCATTTATTTTCATGTTTTGTACTATTAAATATTTTTCACTATGAATTGCATTATTTTGTTAATTCATTTATCATCTTTAATTCATTACAAATAAGAAAATCTTTTATACATTGAAGGCAAAATATTTAATATTATAAAACAATGTATTATACACATATGTATTTATAAATACATACATATACTCGTATATGTTAATTTAGTATGTAAAATAATGAATGCCATTTTTAGTATTTTCATGTATTGCAATTATTAAGATGGAGAATATTTTGTGAGCCGATCTGAACAATTTTAATTTCTTTTATTTTTATTTAATTTCCTCAATTTTTCCATTTGTTAGACGAAATATTAAATAATAAACCAAGTTTGCAAGTAACCTCATTTTATGAAGGGGCCTCAAAATGGAGGCGCCGACGCAGGCTCAGACTATTCCACCTGCTGACAGTAATTCCTCCAGAAAACAACAGGAACTTAGCCCTTCGTGGCACTCCTCTCAGTGGGGCAGGGCGGTGCCAGGTTACGTTTTCACAGACTTGATTTATTATGCATCGAATAACATTTGCTTTGCTTTTCATTGTCATTAATTTTTATGTGCTTGATTTTCGCGTTCATCGACTATCGACCGACGCATGTGTATGTGTAGCTGTGTGTATATATGTGCGTGTGTCTATGTATATGCGAGTTTTATTCCCAGTTCTAATTTACAGCTAACGTCTTCTTATAGTTTAACTTGCAACACGTACCACCGCCGAATGAAATACTTCGAATTTATGTCATTCTCGCCTCCGCCTTCATGCTAACTTTTCACACACACACACACACACACACACACACACACACACACACACACACACACACACACACACACACACACACACACACACACACACACACACACACACACACATGCACATACTATTGCCACAATCCGCAGCAACCACAACAATAGCAGCAACAGCAACAGCAAATAAATAACACTTAACTGATTTCTACTTAATCAAAATGTATACGCAACATATTCAAAACACGCGATTTAGTTTCGAGCAACAACATGGTTTTTTGCGTGGTTAAGAAGCATTCTGATGGCATTATAGCTGTTGTTGTTGTTTCAGAAGTTTAACTGAACTAACAGTAGAAATTTTAATTTGGGTTTCTCTACAAGAGATTAACCTATTATGATGCATTTCGTATCTGGTCATGAGTTAAACCCCATGCCTCCAGAACCACTGACAAACATCTTACATCCACATTAATTGGTAGATTTGCGGTGTAGGAATGCGGATACGCTTGCGGTCTGCATCTCGTTAGAGACTCAAGAGAAGCGCTGAAGGGCGGATGGAATCTTCTTACATGGATTACTTCACTTTACAGTGGGCCAGAAAAGTGAGGATCAAATATAATCTGGAAGAGTGTGGGGATGTGTCACCCATCGTTATCTTTAATATTTCCAACGTATAATATTTCACTACCTACATTTGCCCACTCTTACCCACTGGAACCCACTGTAGATTGGGTTAACAGCGGCTGTCGAAGCAAATTAGATATATTCTTCAGCAGCAGCACCTGAATATTATCTGCGTCACCAGCAACCGTCCGTCTACCGCCGATACCACGCGTGGTTTGTTGACGTACTCGTACGTAGAAGTAACGTGTAACTTGTACGAATTAATGATATACGCAGTTGTAACACGTACCTTAAAAGAAAACCTCGCATGAGTGACTGGATATGTCGATGTTGATGTGGTTGAGGCGCTGACACAAAAGCCACTGAAGTAGGACACCGCACGAGCGATGCTGTGGGTGCGGCGGCAGGGGCCGGAAAAATGAATGCTTTCTTGTAATACGTCTTATGATTATATTACGACGTCTTGTGATTACAAAATACCTAAAATTGCAGGGAATCGATGTGCGTTTCGTGCATCGAACCACCACCGACAGACCACAAAACCGAAAGGAAGTCGGTTTAAGTCGAAAATTCCAGAGTGAGAAAAGATACAAACAAATTGGTGCAAAAAGCCGATTAAAAATAAAAATCCCCGGAGAATAAGTGAGGTTTGGAGGAGCTACATAGGAAATAAAGTACACATCAGTTGCCGACAAAAACCGACTTATGGGAGAACTGGTTGTATGCTTCTCCGTTTTGGATTATTGTATTTGGATTCTACTTTACATAGAAGAATGGGTTAAATGGAACCAAACAAACGAAACTCTATCTAATTTCTGAGAGTTACATAATAGCTTCTGATGTCCTTACGGTTTTATAAAGAAATCGGCGAATGTGAAGAATTCAAAGTGAAGAATTAGGAATCTAAACGAGAATATTCATGTACACTTTAGATATATTTTGTTACTAATATATTATTAACTATTATGAGTTTGCGCTCTAAGAATTTCCTACCCCCCCCGATCTTTGTAATGAAATAATTCTGTTGAAAGACTTTTAAGAGCAGATTCGAATCGAAGAATTTCATAACCAGTCAACAGAGAAGAGTGTCAAAGTAGAATACTTTTTAGAGCCATGGTGCTTTTGTCGGCTTGACCGACTATACTTATTTTTTATTGTGCCGTTTTTGCTTGCTTTCTGTCTTTAATCTGTTGAGTTCTGTTTTTTTTTCTTTTAATCTACTTCTTTTCCACTTTCGCCCACCAGAAGAACTGCTGCAGTTTTTGCTGGTTGCGCCCTTCTCACTCTCCTCCTCCTCCTTTTTTTTGCTGTGCAGCTACAGCAGCAGTTGTTGCTTCTAAACTGCTCCCACTTTTTTATTTATATTTCTTGCTACGTGCAAACCTTTTTCTGTTTTCTGGTTCAGTTCCAATTTTTAATCGTACTTTTATTTTGTTGTTTTGTTCTTCTCTTACTCTCTCTCTCTCTCTCTATACCACGCAGCTCATTTTAAGCAATTTAACAACAGGTTCTCTTCTTTTCCACTCGCTCTCACTCCACGCCTAATACAGCCGTCGAGAAGCGCTGCCGTAGAGCGATGTTCCTGTCCTTTTCCTTCTTTTATACGCCATCGTCCTCCAAGGACATTCCCGATGGCTTTGTCATCTCTGGGATTGTTTTAGCTTTAACTTGGCTGAGTCGAGCACAAGTAGTGAATAATATCAACAGGATAAAAAGTATTTCACATTCATTTTCACAGTTCGTAGCCTGGAAGAGTCGACAGTCGCCAGCTTAAACAACATGATTGACATTCATTGCTCGTTTATTCGGCTTGAAATGTTTTAAACTTTTTTTTTTGTGTGTGTGTTTGTATGCTGTGATAGCATTTTTCCGCCCTTTACACGAAGTGAAGTTGCAAGTTTCGACTGTGCGTGAAACAGCTTTTGAAGCCCTCAGTAATCAATTTATTACAACAACAGCAGCAGGAAGAAGAAGAAGTACGACTGAAACGTTGCCAAGTTGTTGTTTAGTTGTTTTTTATATAAACTTGAAAAATCGTGGCTACGAATTCCGAGACAAGTTGTTTTTGTTTTCTCAAATCAAAAATAACATCACATCACAAAGTTTGCTGGAGATTTTATCCTCGAAAAGTTTTTTCCTTTAACTTTTATTGGTTTACTTGTAGTTTGTTTCGTCACGCTACAACAACAACAAGCATTTTTTCCGAAAAATTCACTTATCTTGAATTTAATTTCCCTCCTTTTACTATTTTCACTGTTTCAATGAATCACTTGTTTATGTAGGGTTTTCCAATAAGAGGTGTAATTTTGATATTCAAAGAAAAATGCCATTTTTGAGATAAATTATCGCATGTTTATTTCGTAATAAAGGTATGCCGTTAATAATGAAAAACAACATCAGCCAAATGCCTACCACGACCACGCTTACAGGACCATATCCTTTTCAGGAAATGTTCCATAACCAAATCGCAAAGTGGGTGCCCTATGTCCTCGATAGCCTCATTTTCGAAAAAGTAAGGTCCAATGACCCGCCGAATCATAAACCGCACCAAACAGTCACACGTTGAGGATGGAGAGGGTTTTCAACAATAACTCTTGGGTTTTCCGAGCCCCAGATGCGACAATTTTGCTTGTTAACGTTGTGACGTGCTTGTTTCGAACTGTGACTGCAAAATTTTCAGCATTTTTGTAGTGAATTTTAATAATTTCAATGCGTTGTTGCAGTGTATCGTTCCATTTTTAGTAATGGCGTAGTTTCTACTTGTCAAATGTCAAAAATAACAGATTCAAAAGTGACAGCTACCGAAATAGCGGGCTATTCAAAATTACACCTTTAATTGGAAAACCCTATATTTTTACATTTCGTAACAAAGTCAATAGGAGAATTAAGCCAAAAGATCTGTATCCTGTCTGTTATACTTCCCTATTCTCTCCTACTGCGTTTTATATATCATATAGTCTATGGATATACACTAAAACAGATACTACTATCCTAAACAACTAAAACCGGTTAAATTCTATTCGTTTTGAGTTTAATATATATTACGTTTCCCAAATTTAATAGGACATCCGTTTGTAAATCACCAAAGATCCTTTTCAACCCAAAACAACACAACAAATGTGCTTGCATTCTTTGAAGTCGATGCAACTCCGCAGAAGAATCAGCTTCTTTGAAAAGCGACTCTTCTCAGTAAACGAGTAACTTTGGCGGTTCTTGAACCGTTGATGAGATCCTTGGTGGTTGGATGGCTTCCGTTCAGATGTTTTCCGCTTTTACGGAGTGCTACATCCACAACAAGTGTTTGCTCTCTGCTCTGCCTCTTGCTTTCCCCTCCCCACCCCTCCGTTTTCTCTCCGAAACGCCAGCGACAACAGAAATCTAAGACTTCAACACGACTACAAGTTGCAGTGAATTTGATTACGTTTTTGTCGGTGTTGTGTATATATAAACCTGCCTCTATACCGTCTATATATGTATCTATACCGATATATAGTAGTATTCCGTTTATGCATCGCTGTAGTCATCGTTGTTGTCATCTTCATCGTCCTCTTCGCAGTACTCAAACTGAAGTTTTAGGCTCTTCAACCCTCAAGACTCCTAAAGGTAACTGCATGGTTTTTGTTTACAGACATCTGAAATCGTAAGCGATTACAAGGATCTTCACAATAACCACGCCTACTTGTGCGCTCTCCTAGAGGAAGAGAGAGCTAATCCTCTATACACCACGCCCTCCTCTACAACTTAAAGCTGTATTATTCAGTTCTTGGCAAAACTGTTTGCTTTTCCTTAGCAATTAGTTATAGACATCATCTAAGATTTGTAACTCTGTCTGGGAAAAGAATGGGCAAAATACAGGTTCTGCACGAATTATTTAGTTTCTATCTACTCTACTCGGAGTCATTTTGTTTCATGTTTCTCTCGGTTGTCTTTAATATGTTGTGGTTGGTTGATTTCTATCGCCACAGTTTTGTTGTTGGTTAACCTCTTGTGAAACAAGGACCTCAGCTGTCGGTGTGTTGGGAGCGAATGAATATCCTTAGGGGGAAACATGTGCGAAATGTTGTTGTTTTTATGATGAACGCGATGCTGCCATAAGAACGATACCAGTCTCGTGGTATTTTTATTGTTTTTGTTGCTGCGGTTGTTTAGTACTCAGCAAGTGTTGGTACTCGTATTTGCGTCATTTAATGTCGGACCCGTAATTGCCAGGCGAAGTTGTCATTTGTGTGCGTTCTGATCTTTGAAGTGGGCTGTGGCGGCTGGTTATTCGCTTGGTTTGTTGGTTGGTAGATCAACCAGGTTTGTGTGTTCGTTGTTGTGTGTTCCATGGAGCTACGTGTCAAAGTATTTCCGCAATTAAACGTTCATTGGCCCTCTTTGACCCCCGCCGTCCAGACATGAAGCAACACTTCTCAGATATTTCTGTGGCTTCTCTACAGCTTTTCCAGTTTAGTCGTCTGGACGGCTCAAGTCGTCGCTGCTACTCCTCTTCATCGTGAGTGCGCAATTTCGTGATTTTCTTCTTAATATCCTTTGTTTCCTAATCGTTTTCCGCTTTGAATGGATTATTCTCCAATTGTTGCTCTTCTATCATTTCATTTCCTGCCCTTTTAGCTTTTTCATATCCGAATTAATTTCGTTTGAGCAAAGCTATTCGAATGCAGCCAACAGCTGAATATTTTTGGAGTACCATGGAGTTGGTATATAGGTGTATAAGTATATAGGTTGATATTATATTTTAAAATATTCTTCTAGATTTTGTTCTTGTCAGAGTATGGAATATAGTAGAAGGAAAGATAAGTGTGATAATGTTTCAATGGCCATATGAAACATATGACATATGAAAGGGCAGTCTATAGATAGATATTGATGGCTTGGACATTAGAAGAAGCAACATCAAAGCCACCAGAAAACAGTAGAGCAAACATGTAAGTTGCTTCTCCGCAGTAACCTAATCTAATCCAATTTAGTCTTGTGCATAAATTCGTTGAAACTGATGTAAATCCAATAAGATGCTGTATTTTTTCCTCAAGATTTTGATATGAATAAAGTAGAATAGACGGTGCAGTAAGAACTGGAATTAGAAGAGGTTAGAGTTAATTGCTCATAGATAAAAATATAAAAGAGTAGGGTGTCATTAAGGATTATGTTGCATTAGGAAGCAATGGAGTTTGAATAAAGTCCGCGGAAGCTTGGATAAACAATTAATTCTTGCTATTAATAATTCATTTCAACACAGATTGGCTCGTCGTAGTAGCCTTCGAGTTAAACAGACGAATTTATTCGTTATTGAATCGTTAAAATTACATGTGTAGCTTACCGAAATCTCCTTTGTGGACAAAGAGGAATCCGCTTTATAGATCTTGCATGCGTTGCTGGCGTATCACAGTCATCCGTAGAGTGGATAGGGGCAAAGAGGGAGAGGAACACCCTCCGTCTGTGCTGTGCGAACGCATGAGTTTCATTGAGTTAATTTTAAATGTATAACGTTCTGAACGTTATCCTGTGGTTCATCCGTGTTTTTATACTTTATGCTGGGCACATTCGAAGCTTTCCCTGGGCTCTTCCCTGTTTTCCTCTTTTGGCTTCTTTTTGCTTATCCTTTGGTGCTCGGAGAATTGAGAGAGTTTTTGTATTTAACTGATTGCGAATACGAGTTCATTTGTATTTCGTCTGTGCTGCTGTATTTATTCGCCATCCAACTTCGTGAATTAAAAAAGGGAAGTTCGCCCCCAAGACACCGCTTCACTTGGAGGTGAATTGACTGAGCGTTGCGCCCTCTCGATGTTGGCCCACCCTCCCTCCATTCCCAGCATCCTCGCACAAACTGCAGCATCATCGGAAGCTTACACTTTCGGAATATTAATTATTCGTGAAAGTGAGTTCCGAGTTTCTGCTCCTCACGTATTTTAATGCGAAATGTGTAACCAGCGACTGATGACAGTTGTTACAAAATGAGTGGAGATGATTTTTTATAAATATTTTACAATATTTTATAAATTAAACTCTGTCATTTTGTTTGTCCTTCTTTTATTTGCTCATCGAACCGAACTTGAGAACATTTTTTTAAGAGATTTATTATAGAATAATGTTTGGGTTTTTTTTTTAAATTCGGCAATAGCTTGAGGGGTCGAAACAACATCCTTCCTATCCTATCCTATTATCCTGGTGGATTTTAATGGGACCTTTTCTTTTTTTTTTGTTGGGCGTCTTTTTTTCCTGCCTTCAGTTTTCCTCTATGAGACTATAAAACTGCCCATTCATCGCTTGAAGATGTCTCTATTTCAATATTTCATTCGTAGAATGATGCTGTACTTTTGCTTTTAGTTTCATTGCACTTCCCACAAATTTTCTGTGGGCATCACTTCACAGAATTCCACGTGATGTTTACCATAATTTAAAGTCATTGCATGTTCTGTTTTTCCCATTGCTTTGGTCGGTATCAACATCGTGAGTAGTTGTTCATCATCAGTAGATTTCCAGACCATAAAATGAAAAAATCTTGCATTTTGATAAACAGGCAGATAAAAGTTGTCACTAGGCAACCGCTGTAGGTGGCTAAACCGGTTACTTCAGTGAGGTGTGGAGCATCGGCAATGATTTTGCGTAACTTATAAACACTATGAAAATAGCAACAACCACGAATACTATACAACAAATAATTTTGTCTACAGCATGAGCACAGCAGCAACTGCGATGACGTGCAAAAATAAATCAACGTAGAAGACAAGACATTTATTATTGTGGCTGCATCATCTATAAAGCAGCTTCGAAATTCATGCATTTTTTGAATGTGGAATGCCTGCATAAATTTGAAATCACAATATAAACGATACAGAAATGCATATCTTTGCTTTAAAAGGTGTTTAATCAAGGAAGGCCCTGAAAAGGGAAAAACAAAAACAAAACACTTCATTAAAATGTTAACTTAATTAGTTTGATAACCAAGATTAAGATTAATACACAAAATAGAGATTTTTTATTGTTTTACAAATAACAGTTAACACTTTGTATAAATTGCTATTAATTAACCTTGAAATGAAATCGTGGGGTTTAATTTTTGTATATCGAATTTAGTATCGGTATTAGCATAAAATGAAAAAGTTCACAATTACTAATTTTGAGAATAAGCAATCTCATTCGATTGTATCTCCATGTGTTTGGCAGTTATAAACTTTCCATAAACATTTGGTTTCAATTAGAAACCGATTTTAAATAAGAGCGAAGCAGAAAAATAAATGATGTGTGCATGGAGTTCTATTATAACAAAATGCATATCTAAAGAAACTAGTTGCATCACATGTGTAGATCCGGGATAGAGACCCGGGTGCATCCGGATCTCTCCGCAACAGCTAATGAAACATACACAGAGAGAGAGAGAGAGAGAGAGAGTGAGAAAGGAAGAGGATTAAATACTCTTACAAGTAGAAAACCAAATTTTAAAATACTTTTCACTATCAATCACTATATTGACAACTCTAAGCCAACTCTAATATGAATTTCGTATAATTATTTCCCTCTATTACTTTTATATTTTGACTTCGAATTACTTTTTCTTTTAGGTTATTATTTCGGAAACACGTTGTGTTTTAACTCTTACGTAAGCATGCACCATTTTTATAGTTTCTCCCTGTCTTTTACCACATTTCAATTGCTTAGTTTGAGAAGAAAAGATCGGTGGTTTAAAAAGAAAAAGCGATTGTGTTCCGTCGGCGGCGATATCAATATGATTTACAGCACCATTAACACTCAAAGTTAAACGCTTAACTCAGATTTAATTAGTATTAATGTAGAGTTTGTCGAACACGTTGGAAGCGAGTTTTGATGTTTGAGCAACTGTATCAAAAGTTGTATTTTCCAAAAGCTGTATATTGTTGTTTGATTCAAAACAATTAACGGCAATAACAAACTTAATGATTACTCTATTATCACTTACGAATACATAGTTTGATTATCAACTTCGGGGAGCAATGCATTTGCTTTCACTTTCTATCCGTGTGCTTTTTTTTGTGGGTTCACTTTCGAAAGGGTTCGTATTATATATTATTAAATGAGATATTTTACTTTAGGGAACATCTTTTTCTTTATACGAAAAAGTAAAAAAAGAATCCATCCATAATTCCTAATATTATTCCTCAGAGCTTGAATCGGATGAACCAACTTTTATTGGATTTACTTTAACTCTTAAAACTTTTATAACTTTTTTTTAACTTTATAACTTTTATTGAATTTCCGTATGTTTTTTAATTTGCTTCACTTCCTACTTCTAGAATATTCTCGATTTTTGGATGAATTCAAGGTTGATTGGTTCATTACTTCAGGTTACTTAATGGATTAATTGACTTACATTTTTTGTTTAACTTTTGAATGGATTGGAGTATAAGCAGATCTATTGTTTCGTATTCATTGTTGAAGCATATGCCACTAAACTTTGTGTATAGAATCGAGAATGTTTCGTGTCTATCTGGAAAAATCTACATGCATTTTAAAATAGACCAAAAAATCTCTAAATATTATGTTGTCGAATAGATTACTTAGGTCTCCTGTTAAACCTTTCTTATACTTACATATTTATGTACGTAGATTCATAAGAAATCCTTTGTCTTTTACCTGTTCTTCTACCTCTATTCGTATCTTTCTCTTCGCGAAGTCGCCTAAAAACCATCTGATTTTCATTGTTATTCATTTCGTACTCGTAGATTTCATTTGAATAAGAATGATTTTATTACGCCACGAAAGGACTTCATTTAAACGATAACCAGCAGTCGTAAAACTGAACAAACGAAATAAACCCCTAACGAGAATCTAGGAACCGATAACGACGAATCCTTTGCCGCAATGAATACTTGGGCGTCATCTCCCGAGCATCCCGAGAAGCCTAAAAGACGAACCGTATAAAATGTTGTCTTATCACAGGTGGAGAGGGAGAAGTAAATCCAAAAGACGGACTCCTACGGGTGGAGGTTTTCGCCCTCCACTCGTCACTGCCATTGTTCTGAACGACGCGCGTACCAACGAAACCTCCGAAGATGGGGCATGTTTTTTTGGCACCACTGCAATCGCGCTCAGAACATCGGGCAGTATATCGAGTGTATCATCGGCTGCGAGTCGCATGCAACCTGTTTGTTTGCCGCAAAGCAAGCTTGTTTTATTTCCTCCCTCCAGACACAAATAAAATGGGTGCTGCTGGTGTTTTCCTGATAATAATATGTTGCTGACAACAAGAAGTGTTCACTGCAACACGTGGCTGCAGAGTGCTCCATTCTGAAAAATCTGTGCTCCTTGAATGTGTTTCGGAAATCGTACGGCGCGGCGAATGGACACAACTTCGGCTCAGAGCAGACGCTGCGGTAACGTGGTACAAGTGTGGTTATACTCGTATTTTGTTGCCGCATGTTCTTCGATGCGCACTTCCTGCCACCCTCGCCAGTCGCTCATTTATTATTCATTCCATGCAGCCTTTTTACGATTGCTACAACCTTCTTCGTACTGCACGAAATAATAAAGATTTCCAACCTCGAATTTCTAGATTAATGAAAATGGAAAATTTATCCAGCTTTTAGGGTAACGTGAAGAAAGGGTAGCGCAGAACACAATAGAGGAAAAACAAAATGGCGAAATAGAAACACAAGACGAACGGTTGTGCAATAACAATGCTGGGTTTGGGTTGAGTTATCGAAAATCCACTTAAAATTAGAGACAGAGAGAGAAGGAGAGAGAGAAAGAGGGGGAGAGTTTGGGTTCGAAAGAAAATGAGGACGACTAGTTTTCAGGTGATTTCATTGAATATTTGATTTATAGCCAGCGTAGTAGCTAGGATTCTATAAAAACTCAAGAACTTCCAATTCAAAAAGACTCATAGGAGTACTCAGCTGTTATTTGATAATATTTCGTTCGATGGGTTTCAGAAATTTGGTATTAAAACAAAAAATACGTGTTATGTTTCTCGATAAATTGTATTTCCTCGAAACTTTGCTTTGGAAATGATTACAGGTGATGAATCTAGGTTTCATAAATACGCGTAAATCCCAGAATCAGTCCAAGTTAAAGAATCCATTTTAGAGAAAGCATTCTTATTATTATTTGCATTTGTTATTTTGAGAGAAAATATTAAGATCTATAAAGAACTTAAAATAATTAATAAAGAAATCAGAAAACAGTTATTTGTTTTGTGTTTCACATTTTATTGCATTTATATACACTTCATGGAAAACGTTGCCAAAGATTACTAAACAGCGAAAAGTGCTGCAAAAAAGATTGCTGTTTCGCTTTAAAATAAAAATGTTGTTTGTTTTTGAAACTTTTCTCGCCGCGAAGAAGAGTTCGTGTATAACATCCGCCAGGGATACGAACCGATGAAAACACGTGTGATTTTGCTGTAAATGCTGTTTTATGTTGTTGGTATTTGTGCTGTTATTGTTATTGTTGTTGCTGCTTTTACAAAGTTTTGGAAAATTTAAGAGCTTCCGTGATTTAATACAACATTTCGAGGGGTTTTTTTGCAACAAACCAATCCAACAGATTCATAAATAAACTGCACTGTATAAGAATATAAAAACAAAATACCAACAACAACAACGGCAACAACAGCAACATATAAATAAGTTGTAGCTGCAGTGACATATCAGCAGCGAATTTATTTGTGTGCTTGAGTGACATGCTCTTGCACAACATGTGCTGCAGCAGGATATTTTGCTCCTTCTGATTGTTGCTGTTTTTACCGTTATTTGTAGTCTTCCTCTTCTGGTTTTTGCTGTTTTTGTTCGCGATTCTACCATAGAATATGGAGACATGAAATGTGAAAAGGAGTCTATTGTAACAACAACAACAACGACAACAACAATAAATGTTCTTGAACATTATTGCCGAATTTCGGAAGCAACTGTTACAAGGTAGTTGTTGCTTTTATTGTGATGATCGTTGTTGTTGTTGCTTTGCACTGCAACCGGTTTTCTTAATATTCATAGTCAAGTTAAATTACTGGTTGCTGTCATCTTACGTGGTTGTTGTTCTGCTTCTTCTTCTTCTTGTTGTTGCATTTGAGGGTGAATTTGTTTCCTTTGAAGTTTTCTTTGTATTCTTCTTGTAGTTTTTTACTTTTCTGTCGAGAGTTTTTTCTTTTGAAATTGTATTGGATTTTATTTGAGTTGGTTTTTCGTGGTTTTTCTTTTATTTCTTATTTCGTTGTTCAAGTTTTTTACACAACTTGTGGTACTCAAGTGGAATCGTGTTACATTTTCATATTGTTGGCCGCTGTCAGCAACTGCAATCAGAATGACAGCATAATAAAGAGGAATAACAACAAATAATATTGGAGGCACCTTCAGCTGGCAAACATTTCAAGTCTCTCGTTCAATTCAGATTTTTACTGTTATACGGCAAAGAATCTGTTTACTGTTCTTCCACGTCAAAGTAGATGCTTCAGTATTGCAAGGAAACGATCATTATTATTATACACAACTTCATTATCGACAAGAGCCATTATCATCACTTGAAAGCGACCTCCAACCTCGATTTTCCAAACTTTATTTCCGACCCTTAAAGCCTTTTATCCTGTCTCGTGCCCACCTCCACATTTCTGAAAATCTAAAGTTGCTCCTTCGTCCTCTTTTCCTCTGCGGGACTCTCTTCACGTGCCAAAGAGACCGACCGCATTTATTAAGTGTGAACAGCTGTCGAGGCGTGTTTTTGTTCAGGAACACTTTTTAACAGTCGCGATGTGAATTTTTCTAAAATTGTTTGCATTTTTTATCGACATACTTTCTTCAGTTGTTGTTGTTGTGTTTGCCCTTCCGCCACCGCGAACTCAAAACTTGGCAGACCCACAAAAATAGAAAGACGAAGTTGGGGCTCTTAGGATTTCTGTCCGCATTCATCAGTGTCACGATCTACGTAGGTACGAGTATTTCTCCGAATGCTGCAGAGAACACAGAAAAAGACGCATTTTTCTTTAAAGTTTTCTTCTTCTGTCGTCCGAAATGACACATGGACTCTGACGTCTGACATTCATTTATGTTGATGTACGAGTAATTCGACGTTAGTGGACCGTGTCGGTCCTTGTAGCACATGTAGGAGGAGGGGAGGGGGGGAAGGGCGGGGCCTATTGAAAGTAGCTCAGAATTTGGACGACTCTGCACGGAGCGGGGCATGGTTTTATTCACTAATTAATATTTGTCACTTTAACCAAGCGTTAAAACTTTCCTGATCACTTCTGAAGAGGAATTCAGAGGAAGAAATAGAATTCATTACCAAATATATACTTCATTCCGATAAAAGAAACTTTCAGACCGCCCTCCTATAATATTTACTCATATGTCATCATAATAATTGGCTTGTCTCACTTAAATCTATTCGAAATCAAATCATCTATCAAAGTCAGCAAGTTTAAAAATGTGATTATTATTTGTTTAAAATGTAGGAAATTGATTTTAAGTGTTCGAATGAGGCTACAGTAATTCTTTCAACTGATCTGATTCAAGTGAATCTCTAAACTTGTACAAACTTAAACCATTTCTGAAGAATAGTTGCAAGTATTTTTAATATCCACTATTTACTACTCACTGTTTTCATTAGGAAAGTGTAATCACAAGTGTATGTACTCACATGTATATGTGTGTATATGTGTCAGTGTGAATTATTATCTGTGTGTTTGTGCGTGTCGATGCAGAGACTTCATGTCTTAGAATAAATGAAGTTGATATCACTTTTGACATCCTTGAAGATACACTTCTTAATATAAGCTCACCCCTCACATCCTCTCTCATCGCATCACCCCCACCCATCCATCGTACATAAAAATCTACAGCAGCAAGTCTCCTGAGTATTCATTTCATGAGTATCTTATGTCTGCTGGCGTCTGTAATGAGAGTTTTACTACCGCAATCATAAAAGAACAAATTATTGCCGCAACAAGAACAACAACAAGAACGAGAACAAGAACAATGGCAGAACAGCAGCATACAATATCAACATGATGTTTGATGGATGTTGTGTAGAAAGAAATGAAACAATTCTAAAAAACTTTTCTATTTTAGCATCGTGAGGGTGCTCGCGGGTTTGCTTCTGTTCCAAAATAAAATACACTTTTTTATGTATCCCGCAATTCGAGGAACACGTTCGAGTACAAATTGAAGTGACTCTTGAATCGCCCCGGAGATACTATTTGCTTGTGTCTTTTGACCTTTTTGGATATAATTAATGTACTTTGCTTAATGGATAAGGTAAAAGTTCATTAATGCATTCAGCATTCAATTCAGCTGATGCATTTTCTTTGTAACCCTAAAAATAGAGATGCGAATTATATTTCAATTATTGTGGTCGAAGTCCTCTATATTTTGATCCTATATGCAGCTTGAACATAGATTAATTATAAATATAATAAGTATATGCAATAAATCATCATCAGAATAATTTGTACAGTAAAATTAAAGTAAAAATATTCACTTCATTGAATAAATTGGTGTTGATTATTGCACAACAGATTGTTTTTTTATTGCACCAAAGAAGCAAGAATTGAATCTTTGAACAGCTTGAACAGCTGCGTAACCACAACGAATCGAGTTAAAAATCCATTGAAGGAATCTACTGATGCTGAATATGGTCGTGTGCTGCCCACACGTGAGCACACAAACACAAACAACAATAATAATAATAATAGAAACGTAACTAGGTCCAAACTGAGCCGCGACTTTTCAACCGTAGTTTATCGCATCTACTATAATGACTTTTTTTGACCGGCAGATTTGGAGCAGCGACTCTTTCTCGAGTTTTCTGAAGTTTCAGTCCTCATCGTAAAATAACCAAAATCGTTGAACTCTTTTGGGTGGGAGTGCATTTAATTTATTTGATTTCCTTTTCTTTTGTTATTATTTAAAAAGATTTATGTACATTTCTTTAATGTCTTATAATAATTTCTTGTCTGTTGTTGTTTCTGTGTTTTCTGTCAAAATTGTTTGATTTGCTTCATACTCCTCTTGCCCCTCCCCCCCCCCCCCCTTACTTCATGGAGTAACCGCTTTTACTATCTTCATAGCCGGTGGACGGGTAAAAAGTTTAAAGTTTACAAATTTAAATGCAATCTGGGATTAAAATAGAATAGAATTGAAATACTCGTATATGTATTAAGATGGAATACTAAGAATAGTAAAAATGCTTCCTACGATCTTCAATGATTTTTTAAAAACATTTTCCCTTCGAGAGCATGGTATACAGTATATAGTGTACACAGTTTCCCATATTCTGTGGGAAATGAAGAGATTCATGGTTTGAGTAGAAGTACCTGTTACTGTAAACTTCTGTATTCAATTCAATATTTCCTTGTGTTTAGGCAACCTAGAAATTTGATATTCCAGCAGTGTGCTAGTCTGTATTGCATTTTATACGCATTGAGTTCCTTTCCTGGATATATTGTTTTAACCGTTACGCTTTACTTGTTGTCATGAGCTGCAATTTCTAAAGATGCTGTTATGGGTACGTAAATGATCTGAGATGATAACCTTATCAAAGCTATTCTCCTACAAGGAAATACCGTTAGTATTTAGTTGAAAAATGACATGCATTCAAATCACTGGCTCCAGCATTTCATGTTTTTATGAGTGTCTTCGGTTGGTTACTTTGTCCAACAGAATGCTGAAGTGGCACACGTTCACAATGTGTGGATACCCACCCTTTTTCCCTCCTTATAATATCCATAAAAACATTTTCCATAAAATGAGATGATATGAGTTTCACATCTTACAGTTTTACGTTTACTTGTGAGTGTCCCACTTGTGAGTGTTGGGATGGCGTTAAATTATTGTAGAAACACTACCGAGCAAGTAATTTTTATTAAAGTATTATATAATAGAAATAGCATCGATCATAAAGTCTAAGGGTTTTCCAAAAAAATACGCAAGAAGAAGCAGAAGAAGCAATACCATTTTTAATTGAATTCATTGAATTAATATTTGAATTTAGTGGCCATAAATTTGAAAAAATTGCATTTAAAAATTAATATAAATGCAAATCCTTTTCATGAAGTAAGATTTTGATAAGAAAATATAAATTTTAATGTAATTTTCACAATACTTTGAAGTTGGGAAAATGTTAAATAAATATAATCATCAGATGGTAAGTTCTTCAAACAAAGTGCGATATTTGATGTGTCAGTGACACAGTTTCAAAGGAAAATTCGAATTTTTCCTTTTTTACGGGTGAATATTTTAACGGAGAAAATTTTATTTTGCACACTATTAAATGTGTTTAATTACGAGTTGGTCAACACAACCCGTAATCATCGTAAAACGAACCGCAACAACAACAACAACAACCAGAGTATATAATAAAAATGCCAACACAGAGAGAGTTTTTTTTGTTTGCTAAATTGTATTTTTTGGCCCAGTCCAAACAAATTTAATGACTAATAAAATTATATTAAAATGTTGCAAATGCGAATCTTTCCTCTTGGTATTAGTAACGTTCCTTGAAAGGTGGCCAACAACATTGTGAAGAATGTAGAACAAAGACACAGAATTGCAACGAACTGCAGAAGAGGAGGAGCGAGTTCGGAAGTGAGCACAGCTGTCTGAAAGACAGGAGAAAGAGTCTGAAACGATTTGGCTGAGAGCCTAATATGCATGTCCGCGACCCATCCACTTCTGGCTGTCAGCACGAAATTATATCCGATAGTTGTTCGGAGGCTGCGCCATTTTCCATAATATTATATTTTATTTTCTGCCTCATAAAATTTATTCGCTTCTTAGAGCTCTACAAAGAAAAGCTTTCTAATTTTAAATTTTTTTTAACTCTTCCAGTAAACGTTAGAAAACATTTTATAATTTCGCAATCGCAGGTATTTTTGCCGAATTTTTAAATCCACAAATTATTTTAATAACTGTTACGCAAATCGAAAGCTTGATTGAACGAATCGTGTTTGAAGCACAAATAAGCAGAGCGTTCATAAATTATTGAATGTTTTTAAATGAAAGTGAAGCGATATAGTTATGTAATTTCTGCTGATGTACCATATCTCGCTCGTATCTTGAAGTCTGTATACGTATTTTACAAAGAAAAGCAGGGCGCATCGGGTTTGTTGTATTCGTATTGCTATTTAAGCTTGAGTCTTAATCTTGCATCTTGTGTTGATCTCCTTCGTTTCAGTTCATCTCAAGTCGAATATCTGGTTTCCTCTTTTGTGTACTTTGGATCGGTTTTCGTTTTCGTTTGCGGGCTGATGCTGTTGTCTGAAATACAGACAAGCCTCAAGGTTGCTCACATCAGTCACGTGTGCGCGTGAAGCGTTAAGCGTTCATGCGTGAATTACGAGTACTTTCGGCAAAACAAAAGTCACCACAGAACTGGTTTTTCAAAATAGCATTGTTCACTATGTGAGAGGAAAGTTTCGATTTCGGTTTTCTCATTAAAATTATTAACTTTATGAACTCCTCGTAATGAACCGCTCGTCATTGAGGAAGATGATGCGGTTGTCCTTGTTTACAATTTATTTGTATTTATATTTATTTATATTCAAACCTGTCCGAATATAGAGATATGTTGTTTTCAATTAAATCTGATAACCAGTCAGAGATGCTATCGTCGACCTGGCCGATGTTGAAATACCCTACCCTGGTGAAAAATGCAATATTGACGCACTGGAATAGCGGGCGGATCACGCCTATTTCTATCAGGGTGGTTAATATTGTGTGGCTAATATTGTATTAATACTAAATGTTGTTAGTTAATGACAGTTATTCAGTTTTTTCTATGCAGCTCACTCCGAATTTTTAATATTGAACTTAGCTATTCGGGTATTAAATTTCGTCCTGATAGCATACTTCAATGCCTTGTTTCGTGGTTTAAAAAAAGGTTTCTTTACTTTTAGTGTAAGGAAGTAGGCGATCTATCTCAACTAGTTGCAAAGCAGCGCGAAGCACCAAAGCGCTAAATTTAATTCACTCTATTGGTTTCCTCTTAAACGCGATTTCCACACAGACAGGCAGGCAGACAAATCGATGGACGGACGGATCTAATTTCTTGAAATTTCTTATTTATCTACTGTTTTGAATTTAATTTCTTGCAACCAGCAGTAAGCTGAAAGTAAACTCGCTTTTCACCAGACTTCACATGCAGTAAAAGATCATTCAATGCAATTCTAGATTAATTGAAACCGATGACGTGAAGAAAATCCGGATAAGTTGCAAGATTTCGAATCGGCGATTCAGTAAAAATACAAGAGTTTTACTTTATTTTCGTAAATCCTCGACGAACAAATAAGAGTTCGAGTTTAATTACGTTTTTATGGATCAATTTTGTAATATTTAATTAATAACCAACTTTAATAAAGTTGTAATCAAGAAATCAGTTCTTAATATTAACAATGATTATATGACCCACATATTTTGAGAAACTTTATAATGATTTTAGTGATTGTGATTGAGTACTCTGTTAAAAGTATTTATTTATTTATTTAGCCAATGGAAAGAACCGTACAGATTATAAAATATAATGAAGCAAACTAACAACGCTGATTTGAATTCGTCTTTAGGCATGCAGAAATCAATAGAGTTAAAACTTTTATTGATTGAGACAAGAGCTCATTAAACGCGTATTTATTGAAACTATAATTGTTGCAACAAACGTGGTTTTTTTTCAACGAATTAACACACGAATTCAGTGTAATCGGTCTCCTTGAGTAATTTAATCGTATTTCATTATACTTGTGTATGTAAAACCTGCTTAAAAAGCATTAAACGCTTTTCGTGGCCATCCTTCGCTTCATACTCGTGCAGTTAATAATTTCCGACTCCGATTTTGGCTTTGAAGGCGCTGTTAACAACACCATCAGCGGCGGCGCTTGACAGCAGCAACAACAATAACAGCAGCAAGCAGCTAATAAAAACCTTCGAATGCTGCAGCCACTTTAAACCATGAAGCAAAATCTTTGCAATAAAATCGCTGAAGCAGTGTTAAGGTCATCGTCTACGGCGGCTGTAGTGTAAACCAGACTTCAAGTTCATGAGGCAGTAGTAGTGGCTGTTATTGTTGTTGTTGATGTTGTTGTTGACTTGTTTGCATTTGTTGCTTCTGCTTGTGCTTCGGTGCAGTGAAAAAATGAAGTTGCAACAGCTGAATCTGGGCCGTCGACGTATTTCAATGCCAGCTGTAAAGAAATCGAAAAAAGAATATCGTCTGAGACTAGTAAAAATAATATCGTAGTTTGGAGGGCAATTTAATTACAATACTCTGTAGCTCAGGTGGCAACGCTGCGTTTAGCAATTGAGGTTAAGTTCAGAACAAGGATTTCAACGAGTTCAGCTTTGCTTTGAACGATTACAGTAAGCTCTACAATTTGTATTGTAGATTAATTCCGAACTTAATTAAAGACTATAAAACCACGAGAATTTTCAATTTAATGGCTTCGATTGAAATTTAATAAAGCAAATGGTATTTTCCTATTATTTTAACTATTTAAACTCTTTTAAATTTAATTGTTTAACAGAATGTATTATACGAGAAACATGGTTTTCTCATATAAAAGCGACTAAATGAAGGTTTCGATTAGAGCTGATAATTAATGCGAAGTGTTCAAAGCGTTTAAAAAGTTGCTTTTATTGTAGCTAGACTGGAATCATCATATGCAATAAATACAGAAACAATCGAGCTTTAAGTATTGTTAGAAAACTCTCGAAAGTGGAATACTAACATTATTCATCTATCGTACATTTCAGATAGTTTTTTCTTCGTAAATACATTGATTACTAATAACGAGCTTTTTTGCGCAGCTGATGAAGTTTCTTCTGCTGATCATGTATCTCACGCGGTTGAATAGAAGGTGTACTTTTACTATATAGCATCAGCACAGCAGCTCCATGCTGAATCTGAATCTTATTTAAGGCTGCGTAATTATGTCAACAATGATATATAAATTAAATAAATTAGCATTAACGATGCTGTTCATTTATTTTATTGCTTTAATAACTATGAAAATCTGTGTGTGTAAATAAATCAAGAATTAAATAAGCATAAAAGTTAGTAAAATCTCAAAATGCGAAGGAAAGGGAAAGATAATGAGAGAGGGAACTAGAAAGAAAGATTATAGTCGTGAATTATTCTTCTCCTTAAAAATAGTAAATATTTTTGGGAATTATGATGGGTGAAATGATCTAAAAATGAAATATTTCACATCAACACATACAATAACATATATATTATATATATATTATATATATATTATATAATGTATGTATAAAAGCAACATAAATAAAAAATGCTATGAAGTGAAAACGATTATAAAAGTAATACCTAAATGATGACATTCAACTAAACTAATTTTTCTTGTAAATTCAAACTTCTGTCATCGAAGATCATGGGGCTGTAGCTAGATGTACTCTACATCGCCCGGGTCCAAGTGCCATTTTCACTCTGTTTGTTTCTCAGCCAGAAAAAAATACATTTTATTTGTGATATAAATAAATTGTGTTCTACGCAAAATAATTACTGCACCATGCATTAGATTTTCATTATTTATACTCGTACATATTAACAATTGTAGATTTGCTAATATTTAAATTAAACAAAAAACTTACACAAATACGAGTGTTTTTCACACATTGCCGCCATTTTGTAGCTGCGTGTAGCCATGTTGAGGACACGGGCCCCATGTACTCGTACGTGTTGGATATTTAATCTTCAGAGGTTGGCCTCAAAATAACTACAAACTAAATACACTAGCTAAATGGTCTCAATAGATTAAGTTAAACTGTCTTGACATGAGCTGAGTTACTCGTCATGAATGCTTTTGTGTTGTTTTGGCCTACATATTTTCGAATTTATTAGTGTTTGTTATTGTTGTCAGATCTTTATAGATCTCTGCACATCGACTTTAGGTATTTTCGAAACGAAACTAAAGCAAAATTTACACAAACGATTATTCTTTCCCCAAAAAATAAAACAATTATTTTTAAATACACGATGTACTCGTCTTTGTTGGCAGTGTCGATTTCAGGCGTCTTTCAGGCGTCCAACAGTTGTGAGTCCGTCAGTCAGTCAGTCCATCGGCCCATCATGTGGTATCTTCAGGTCTGCATACACAACGCGTCTATTCGCTCGTAAAGAAAAGCTTTTTTCGTGAGCGAACAGATAATTTTTAAAAAATCAAATCAGAAAAATAATATTTACAGAAATGCAGCGCGTTACACACACAAAAAATACGTAACCATTTGATAGATGTAAATTTGGCACTGTGGCAACCCTGCGCACCGCGGCGTCTTCATACCGTCAACTTGCTCCTTTCCTAATACGATATTTTCTAATATTTGACTTTGTGTCGTGTTGGGTTCAGTTTATTGTTTGTTGTTGCGAGCAAGAAATGTGTTAAGCTCAACGGCTTAACACGGCGAAAAATTAAGCTCAACGGCACAACAACGACAATTAAATCAACGAGAAGCAGTGTTATTACCACTTAATTCACACTATAATTTAATTGCTAACGCAGTGTAGTGAAGTAAGTGAACACAACCCTCTTAAAGTCTTAAATAAAAATGAATTTATTGCATATCACGTTCATATAACGTTTATAGCGTTGTATATAAATCATAATCCAATATAAATAATAAAAATAAAAGCCAATGAAAGTCAATAAAATACCACTTTGTTTCTTTATTAGCAGTGACACCAACCATAACGAAAAACTTTAAAATTATACTTCGCAGGAAAACGTAAGCACTTATTTCAAAAGTCATTCAAAATTCAAGAAAAACTGAAATAAAACTTAAACTAACCTTAAAATGTGTTATGCATTTGTTTATGATTGTTTGCAAATATTGCCATCGTTGTTCAAAGGGATTCATTTTCGAAAAGCCCAATAATTATCCATTGATTGAACCTTTAACAACAACTACTTTCCATTTCTACAAGCACATTATTTTTGATTATCACCATTTGATTATCATCGAAAAGTGTTTGTGTTTCTCTTTGTTATACAAACAATTGCTAATGTTGCGGTTGACTGCAATGGTCACGACATAAACTATTCAACTACTCACATCATCGAAGCCACTTGAAGTAAAGTTGATCGCCGGTGCAGACATTTATTACCTTTAAAAGACTTTGGCCGCAATTGTGTCTGCCGCTGCATTGATTACGTGACGTTGACTGCTCAGTACGCCCCAGAAATGAGATGAGATTAAGGAATGAATGAGCCAGGACTGGAAATACTAGAAATCGGTGCAATTATAGTTCGTCGTTTGAGTTGAGTACAGTTTCTCCTGCGGTTTGGTTGAGCTTTTTATATATTTTATATTTTCTTTTTATTTCTACGCATTAAATTATCACGAAGAAACAAGCAAAAACGTACTTTTTCTCGTTAACATATTTCTGTTTTCTGCGGTTTCTTCATGGATTTTAGAAATTAAGCAAAATTGTCAGGAAGAAGACAGCAAGCTAGCCGAGATTATTAATAATTAAGGAATCCTGTTCATTACAATTCGCATTCAAATCGGATAGAAAACGTATTCTTCTCACATATCCAACTCGTTGGAACCTGCTTCGGCCATCGATATCTCTTTTCGCATATCGAATCCTCCTAATTCTCCACTCAAAAAGTCGTTTCGACATCATAATTATTTTAACTATTTCTCACGATTAGTAACACATAATATTATCTTAATAGATGCTTATTTATAGATAGCTAATTATAGCTATATAAATGCATGTGTTTCCGACCGATCAACCAGTTGAGATCTTACGCCCTTCTAGATCTTACGTGCTAGAAGTTGTTGTTGTATTGTATCTGATGTGTTTAATTTTGGAAACGGACAGCTTTTTATTTATTGTATTCAATTCATAAAAGAGACTCGTAGAAACACCAACTCTTTTAGACACAAAAAAACAGCTTAAAAAGTAAATCAATCATTGTTAGAATGGATTTGATAAAATCAAGGCTACAGTATGTTAGACATATTCTATGGATGTGTAGGTACATTTGGAATCTGGACGCTTTTGGAAGTTTCGCTTCTGGACTTTTAGAAGAGATTTAGAAGTGAAATACAGAGAAATACGTGGAGACCAGTACGGAGATTCGAGTTGATTCTGCAGTCATGCAGTCCAGCATCCATGCTGCAGTTATGGCTAGATCCGTAAAGTATTTTAGAAAAAGCAGTCTTTTTGAGGTACTAATATTAGCTCTATAATGTTGCCTAATCCAACAACTGGATTCTAAGCATGCTTGCAATTGAATAGATGCACAACTTCTGGAAGACTCATTTATGTTAACACCATCACTTTGGAAATAGATTTACATTATTTTGTGAAAATTGTTAAAGAAATAATGTTTTAGCGCATTCTTGCATGGTCACTAAACTTGTCGAACACTATTTCATCCGATGTATCCATCCACGTATCCATATGTATTACATCCATATGTATTTCATCCACGTATTTCATCCGATGTACACATTTTGATCAAATGAGATACCATTAAAAATTCTTTTCTTCTTTTTATTCAAATAAACATCAAATAAGCATAACAGATAATAACACTAATGATAGTGAATTAAATTATTATGAAATTTTATTTTATTTGACTATTGTTGAATAGCTAGAGATGATTATTGAAATTACGTAACATTACGAGCTTCGTTTTGAGCAGTGTTAATATTTATTTTGCGCAAGAAGATTGCTCATTTAGCAATTGACACCCCTCGTCTACCTCCGTCGGTTATCTTCTTGCAACCGCGTCATGTAGTTTATTCGAATGAAATGTAATCGTAAATAAGCTTTAAGTCGGTATCGATTTCTGTCGAATTCCGATAGATTCTCTCGATTATTTCATGTTTTCAATCGGTTGTACCGATGTTCAGCATCACTAATAAAAACGAATACTCTCTTGTGTAACGATTAAACACTATTTGAAAAAACTACTTATTTAATTATTCTGAATATTTGCTTCTGTTGTTGAAAACGATGTCAATTCGATGTTCCGGTGATATACGCTTGCATTTTTAAAAACAATACGAATGCGGAACCGCGCCACGTACGTTTCGGGAAATTTAATACTATTTTTATTACTGCAGAATGAAGAAACTCTCAAGAAATATGCAAACATGTTTGGTACAGAAGACAAGTAATTGAATGCAACAGTGTGAATTGGCCCACTAATCACCTGGCCCTCATTAAAGAACTAAAGTGATAAAAGTACAAAAACAAATCATCTTCTTGAAAAGCTCCAGAAATACGTAATTTTCAACATTTAATATTTCGGGCCTCCATTTCATCATGCAACATCACCCGGCGTCCTGGTATTTGCCCTGGGGTTTACCGCTACAGAAGATGCTTGCGGTGCCCTTCCAGCACCCGGGTGCAGCAGGCGCTCTGGCAGCTTATGCGCCCTCTGGCTCACCGAATGGCGGCCTCACTTGCCAAGTGATCTCGCAACAGCATTCACCGAATTCTGCTGTAGCAGCCGCTGCTGCTGCCGCGGTGCAAGCGCAAAATACAGCCCACACTTATTCCCAGCACCACTCTGCGGCAGGCCTCCACCCCGCCGCGAACGGCGGTCAAGTCAACGTCGCTGCTTACAATCACAATTCCGCCGCCGCCGCGGCCGCCGTCATGCATGCGGCAAACGCGGCTTCCTCGCCAGTGCATCACGGACATCACCATCCGCACGCGCAAAGTCTGCATCCCGCGGCTGCTGCTGCCGCTGTAGCCGCCATGTTCACGCCTCTGACACTGCGCTCCTTTCTGCAGCCCACAAGCAATCCGCTAGCCGGTCTGGCGGCTCAGCAACCGTTGACCTCATGTGGCCCACAAGTGCATCAACACAATCAGGTCGCCGTTACCGCTGCTCAGCAAATGACTTGCGTACCCACATCGACGTCACCATCGCTACAGCACCAACACCAGCAACATCAACAGTTGACGGCCGCCATGAATTTGAATGTCGGCGTCGTTGCGATGCGTCAGCAAGGCGTCGGCGTTAACGGTATCAACTCCAGCAATTTGCTCTCCATGCCCATGAAGAAGGTAAGTCGAACCGAAGTGGTTCTGCTTTATATCGTTTTAAATTTTGATTATCGTGTAAGTCTGCCGGCGAAGTCGTTAAAAAGTTGTAAAAATGTCGGTGTTCTTTTCTGACACGTGTTGAAGGTGATTTGTAAAGTCACCCTTACAGAACCTTGTCCTCAATGTCATGTAGAAATGACAGCAATAACAACATTAAAACTCCCCATTACGAGTAGTTTATCTGTGTTTACAAGAAATTGTATGGAGAAAAAGCTGAGTATAGTATAGTACATATATAATTTGCGAACTTAAAACAATTTTCAGTCATGATTGATTGACCTACTTGAAGTTTGCGCCACACAAAATCAACAAAGGCAACAATGAAAACATCAGCGAATGATGGAAAAAGGCGTGGCTATAATATTATAACAGTACTCTTTAGTATTCAAAATAACCGTACATACATAAAATGTTATCGCTTCAGCATTTTGTCACAAATTTCCTTATAAAAAGACAATGTTTTGTCTACCTCCCTAACCGTATCTTGGAAATTATATTCTATAACTCTATAAAGTACATATTTTGTTCCTTATTGTATTCGTTAAGAGGGAGCGATTTCTTTGCAGAGACAAGAAACTCCTAAAAAACCAGACTGTTGACGTTACTTCAAATTTGTACTCGATACTCATGGCTAGATATGTCATCATTTTATATCAACAAAGACGATATCGCAACAACAACAAACACATCATGACTGGACTCTGTCGAGTTGCCTTTGATGCATTTTCAGTAAAACTAACGAATTCTGTGTTTACTTTCGACTTAAAAAGCCATTAAATATTGCTGATTTGTTGCAGTCACGATGATAAACAAACACACAAAACAGAACAATAAACAGTAAATTAATTTGGTCAACTTTACATGGTTTATTTGGTTGTTGCTGCCAATGTTGTCATACATTTTTTGTAAATGCAAAAGTTGTAAAAATATATACTTTGATAACACGATGCGATGCTGAAAGCGATGCTGAAAAACTTATTCAGGAAATGGAAAATAGGTCTTCCTTTCTAAAATATTATAGCCTTTTTCGGGATTTCCAAGCTAAGTTACTAAGCTAAATTATTTATTCCTCGCTTCTTCTAGTTACATTTACATAAAACTTATTCATATCGTAAACTATTGATTTCAGAATGTTTACATGAAGATTATGGGGAATAATCTCGCCACACTGCATGTAGATTTACGTTGCACGCTTTCAGTTGAGCTCTGTCCAGTTTTTAGTTTCGTTTTTATCTGATGAGTACTCGTACTTCGTCAGCAGGTGTTAGTGGGGGAGGGGGATTGGGATGCATCCCAGTCGTGAGCACCTGCCGATCGTCTATTTTTAGACCTGCCTTGTTGTCTCAACAACTCGGCTTTAATTGCAAGAAAACATCACAGACGATCGATCGTTCAGCCAGTCGTCAGTTGATTGAACAAACATTCATTTGACACAATTTACGCCGTCGACCTTGAATGGATTGATGCCCGATTACAGCTGCACTTAAGCACGGGTGAAGGTCCCCATTTCCTCCCTCCCCATCGTTGTAGATGTTTTGCAGAATTTTAGTAATTTTCTTATTTATAAATAATTACAATATTGTTGTTGTTACAGTAGAGGTGGATGTTTCTGTTGCTAAAGAGGCTATTTAATTGCATTGTTTTGCAGCCAGTTTAAAATTAGAATTGAAGAATCATTAAAAACACGCCAAGATTTATGCTGCTTATAAAAGCAAACACTAAACCTGACTGACCAGCCAGGCCATTCAGTGAATCCATCAGAAATCCTTGCCATCAATTTATAGACAAATACAATGTATGCATATATGCATATGCATATATTCTCAACTATTAATATTTATGTGTCACGCCACTTGATTTCCAACAATGCACCAACAGCATTTTAAAAACGACGAGATACTGAAATCTCGTGCGTCCGTAATTGAAAATCATGTTCAAATATATTTAAAAAATAAATACGAAAAAACGTCGTCAGAAAGCCATCTGAGGTAATAAATTTTTGAGAGAGATGAGATATAAAATCCAGGCTCTAAAGTCTTTAAGAAGTAAAATTATACTTCAAACGATTACGTCATCTAACTTTACGAATTCGGGAATGAATCAATATAGAAATATTTATGGAATTAAGGGAATATCTATAGATTTTTAAAATTGAAATGAATAGAAGTGATATTCAAGGTTAACAATTTCCAAACAGCGCTTCTCATAGGAGTTGTACAGGAGCGAACCTGAAAAGCTATCTATGTATATATGTATGTATGAATACATCTATATATAGTGATATACAAGATTACGTATCTCTGTTTCAATTACCCTTCGTCGTCTTAATAACCTAAACGGCACTCAATTGAAGCATTATAAACAGCTATGGAGGTGTTATCATCTCAAACGTGAAACTTGGCCACAAGTTAAACGCCAACCAATGAATCTTAACTTAGAATCTTAACTGTTTCGGTCTGGCGCTCTGATTCAAGTTTTGTAAATAGATTTAGCAATTTTTCCACAAACCCCACACACATCATAAAACCAACACAGCACGTGACTAGCTAATGAAATGAAACGCTTTTCGTAAATCCTTTAAGTATCCTGGTATCTCATTCATTCTTGAAGTTATTAAATCTTTATTAAAGACAGAGAGTGTGCGGTTCCTGTTCAACAAGTGTTCTGTTGCGAGTCATTTAGGTTTTGGCAGATGATTGCATATAAATGAGGTACAAATATTTTTCGTAACAGAATAAAGAGGACAGAGAGAGAGAGAGAGAGAGAGAGATGAGATTAGGAAAGAAAGAGAAAGCAGGAGAATATTTATAAGGGATGTCATTAGAAACTCAATAAAAAGAAATGGCGAAGCTTAAAAAGACATGCGAAAAATTTATATTTGAACCATGAAAACATCCACAAACTTCCAGAGCTCTTGAAGGTAGGCTGCTGGAGGGAGAGGGATTTAAATTGAGGGTAAGTAGAGGGTTGTAGTTGAAGCTTTGTCCTAGACCTTTCCACGTCGTCATCCTCTCATCGTCTGCAGATGTACATCAAACACAATCTAATTACAGCCAATCACTCAAGTGAATCTTTTTTGAGTTCGAATCAAAATCTTTCCTGTTTCAGATTCAGTTCCTGATAACGCAGTGGAGAAAAATTAGATTATTTTAGATTTTTTGAAAATTAGTTTAAGAAGCTGTATAGAACTTGCAAAAAGTTGTTAGCATTTCTTTCTCTAATATTCCAAAGTGTTAATAATCCTCATACAAACATTTTACAGAGATTGAAATAATAATAAATGGTTTCGAAAATTATTCTTCAAGCTACACAACGTTATGAATGTTAAATTATAGTCACTCTACGACAACAAAATATGAGAAGTCGAATTCTCCAAGCGTATTTCTTAATATTCCTTGGAAGCCGAAAGCACGCAAGGGATAAAGAAGTCAAGATAACATACATGAATAATAAAATATTAAAAAAAAAAATTTATATTCTAGATAAAGCATTGAGTTTCGGCGCGTGGTTTCGTGTAACGCAAGAGATTAAATAGAAATTTTCTATGATTGATTACAGAACGCTTAAAAGTTAATTAAATTGTCAATAACAAGAACAAGATATTATGAATAGTAAGAATAATTTAATAAATAACAGGTAAAAATACGAGTATTTTATATAAATACGAGTTTAAGTAAATAAAATATAAAATAAATGAAAAAATATCGCAATCCATAAAAATTCCATTCCATAATTGAAATAAGAAATTTCAAGGTATTTGACTCAAAAATTAATCTTAAGCACCGTAAAAATGGTAAATAATTAAAACTTTTAAAGCTTGAAATAAAATAAAAAATATTACAATTTTAAAAAAATTAAATAAAAGTCGATTGTTTTAGTGACTTTCTAAAGACTTTTCATGAAACCTTTCATGACCTCAATCTAACATTGTTCATCTACTTCATTAAAATGACGATGAATCATGAATCGATAATTCGAAATTATTTATTTCCATTTATTCAACACATACATTTGTACAAATTATTTAAGTAAAAGTTGTAAAAAACGCATCCATTCAGTTCGGCTCGATCTCTATTATAACTCACGCAGAAACTCATTAGCTCGTTCGTATACTGTATATTTTTAATGAATGCAAGTGTAATTATTACGATATCATTTCAACACATCACGAATACTCATTCCACCGCTTGTAAATATTTAAAAAAAAGGTGCTACGCGTGCCAGAGTATCAAATTTTATAGACTCTAAAAATGCTTGTAGAGTAACCTTCGCTCGTAATTAGCACTGAGATAAATAAATAAAAATTGAGACGCAGAAAAGCAGAAACTATCTGAACCGAATCATTCGATTTCAAACTAATTAATGAGAAATGAAAGCAGTATGTTAGAACCTGGCTGTTACAGAGGGAGACAGTCCATTTAGTGACCGTTAATGATTTAGAAGTTTCTTTTAAATACGTGAATGAATATACGGTTGAATATATTGCATGTATTTCATCTAATCGCAAACTAATCGCAATGAAGAGACACACTTTTAACGGCGTGTTGCTACTATATAAAATACATCCTACTCTATTTTGTAGTAACATTAAACTTTTGAAGAATGTAATATGAACCTCTCAAAATTATTCAGTACTTTTAGCCCACCGATTTTAAAATGTATATTCTCAAGCCTCTTGGTTTCTCCGATACAAAAACACAGCACTTCTTTTTATTTTATTTTTATTGGCACCTCTGGATATGAATTATATTGTTACAGAGCAGAAAGTATGCCACCGGCGATTAATTCCCAAGGCTGTTATCATGTGCACGAATCATGCACCATGCAGCCGCCGTGTAAACTCCGTCGATTGATTAACAAAAAAGTACAACCGACTCAAAGTAAACATAACCTAAAAATTCCATAGCCGATGCTAAAATCAAATTACTTTCCCAGATTTCAAGAGAAAGTATGTTGCAGCTGATTATCCGAAGTAATCCAAATTGGTGTCCATTAAAAGAACGTCAAATATGAAAAAACTACATTTATACGTACCTAGATGCGTCTCATCAGTTAAATAAGTAGATTTTTTATTAACAAAAGAAAATTATTTTTAAAAGTATGACAGAATTGCCGACATATTTGCGATCAACAATGTGTGGCAACACCGCAGTCGGCGTGTCTGTGAAAATATTATACTGTATTTTTTCCCATTCAGCCCATTGACGTTTCGCCAGACAGACGCCCTCGGCGCTAAATATGTTCGTGGCTACGACGGAGCAGCGGCTTTCTAATTATTATTATTATAATCATCGGCTGCCAAACCACTAACATCTGGCTTGAAATTATTTTTTCTCTCCTGTGTCTGGGAAGAAAAATTCAATGTGCTTTTTACAGTGTTGCCAATGCTGAAATATACAATATTACAGTCAAAGAAGTGAAGTGAATAATTTAAATATAAAACCAGAAAGAAAGGCGATTTTCGGATTTTCGGACGAAGCTGAAATATCCTACACCATCTTAATAAAAAGTAAACGTAGCCGTCAAGAATATACGTATACACTTCTCTATAGCTGCCACGCGTCCTGTGATTTGCAAATGGAAGGAAAAACTGGCTCTCTTGAAACTCTGCAAATCCTTCACTTTCGCGTGTAGGGTATAAAAATTAAATATACAAAATATCAACAAAATATACTTCCCCCACCCCTTCTACTCTTTTCTTCCTGTCCCGCAATTCGCCTTTGAACCAGGGTTTTTACCATTTTCCCCATTCATTACTTGTGACTCATACGCCCCGTTTTTCGACAGAGTTATTAATGCTTTAACGATTACGATTATTATACGTGCATGTATTTTGCTAGATGCTTTTGGTTTCTCGTTCCGACTTTTACGATCTCGCCGGTTGTCTGCGAAAATCTTGCGAAATATAAAATAAAATTTAGTTTTAAAAGTTGGAAATAAAAAATTTGCTACATTGTGTAAATACAATAAATAACATAAGTTTTGCATGTGATGCTGAATTTTACGAGTATGTACAAAACACAGATACGTTGATATTTCTGCGCAACAGTCAACATTATTTTATTCAATTAAGTTGCCTATAAATAAAAATAAATTTGTAATGTTTTTAATGCTGAAACAACAACAACATCACTTTTTCATTTACTGACTCGTACATCAAAGTAACCCGGTTGATTTTTTTTATTGTATTATGTAGTATACGTTTTTTTTATTTAAAATAAATAATTTAATAAATAAATAAATATAAATAATAAACAATTTCATTTAATTTAAATTCTCATAAAAGGGATTTTGTTGTGCTTCTAACGCGAATGAGATACCTACTCGTATGTCCATATAATGTCCATGTCCCGTAAATCCATATTCTGTACAAAATGACATCCTTAAACATCAACATGTCTGTAACTCCTGACTTATGTATTCAGTTTAATAACAATTTCTATAGAAAACGGTATTAAGCACAGTATTAGCCACTTTAATAGCAGCAACTAAAACATGCTGCGCAACGCGCAACACAGCAATCAGCTTACAAATTTAGATGTAAACATCTGATCTGATGATGTCTTTAATCTGAACGAAGAAATGCTCATGCGCAGACTCACAGAATCCCGACGGCTTGCTTGCCTCACTGACTGACTGACTGACTGACTGACTGACTGAGTGATTGGACGGCTGCCTCGACTGTGCTGTCGGTCGTGCAGGTTGCAGCCCGTCAACGAGCATGCAGCAAAGAGCAATTCGCCGTCCGGGTTAAAAAGCAAAGAAAGCAAATTATTAATACTGAACCACATCAATCAGAGCCGAGACTGTGTCGATCCGGGCTGCGCGCCACACCGCTTCTAGTCAAAACAGTCTGCCGTCACTTCATAATCGGCGCGCTGTCGATGTTGGTATCGCTGCGATATCGCTTTCGTCGGTGTTGCTTTCCCAAGAAAAGTGATGCAAACAAATAGTGTTCGTTTCATTAACTAGCTGTTGGCCAACAACTATTTGTTGTTGTTGTTGTTCTTGTTGTTGCACTCACTGTTTATGCTGAAATCACTTTGATTCGTTTTGCTTTGATTTGATTCGAGAGTTTTGTGGTGATTCCTCTCCAGGCTTTTATGTTAGCAGCAGCACACAGACGCCTCTTAATTACTTGAGTAGTCCGTAATTATTATTTTCTCTGTGAATAAAGAAAAAGCTTCCTGCTTATGATATTCATGAGCCCTCCAAACAAGAGCACCAACAATCAAAGCTGGAAAAACTTTTTCACCCTTCAATTCAATTCACTCTGCCTTTGAGTTTAGTGTAGTTTCTGCTCTATGATAGATGAGATGCACTTCTGGCTTTAATCTAAATTCATTGCTTTTGATCACATACACTTTTTAAATACTGGTTCGGTCGTTGATTTTAACCGAAAACCAACAACGTAAATAATTCGAAATTACTATATAACTTAACTAAGCTCAAGCCTTTCACTTACTCATTCTTATTTAATTGTATTTATTATACCCTACACCTTAAGGTTAAGGGTATATTCACTTTGTCACGAAATGTGTAACGCATAGAAATAGAGACGATAGGTATAGAAAAGTATATATATTCTTGATCAGGGTGACCTCCTGAGTCGATTTAGCTATGTCCGTCCGTCTGTCTGTCTGTCTGTCTGTCTGTCTGTTGAAATCACGATCACAGGAGCACCGGTGAAGATATCGTGATGAAATTTTACAGAAATATTGTTTCTTAGGGTGTGCAGGTTGGTATTGAAAATGGGCAAAATCGGTCCACGACCACGCCTATTTTTTAGTAAAAATGTGATATCAGCCGTTATTTTTTAGTTATGATAACAAAATTTCATTTCTGGGTATAGAGTAACTTCATTCGTTGATATGCCAAATATGGGCGTGATCCGCCCACTTTTAGGTTATACAGGTAAAAGAGGTTCTCAAATGGTTATATTGTTAAATACATATACATATGTATAAACATCTTGAATCAAACTTTACATAACAACTTATTTTCTAATAAAACATTATTACAGCAAAAGTGGGCGCGGTCCGCCCACTTTTACACTGCTTATACAGTATAGCTCATGAAAGCAAATTTATTACCACGGAAATAAAGCTTAAATTTGAACACAATAATAAAACTACTAAGCCAATTATTTTGTTTTGAAAACGGGTAACGACCACGCCTACTATTTATATCCGTCTGTGATTAAATGTGATTATAGATTTCCTTATAACCACATATTTCTTCTAGTTTTTAAGATATTACAATAAAATTTCAATATCAAGCGACATTATTATATTTTACGTGGCAGAAAATGGGCGTGGCGCGCATACTTTTAGGTTACATGGACGAAAGGGTAATATGGCACAATCGTCCTACATAAATCCTTATATAAGTCTGTAATTTTATGATATGTTATCAATTAATATGAAATTTTGTATAAATATTCTTTGTTCGGATTTGTAAACGAGCAAATAAAACGAATATAAGACATATAAATATAGAATCAATTTATAAAAAAATGCATTGGCATAAAACCTTAATTCCTAAAATTCCTAAAAATTCCTAAAAATTTTAAGGTGTAGGGTATCTAAGATTCGGCCAGGCCGAATATAGCTTTCTTACTGGTTTATTTATCTACGTTTTACTTAATTATTATTAATTATGATGACCACAATAGGCTCGTCAACCAACTTAACTACTACATGTTACTTTGTCCGAGGGATGGAAAGGGGAAGAGGAAGGAGAGGAGCTCACAATTACTTTGTACTTTCAGTGTTCAGACCAGAAGCATGAGAAGCTTTTTAGTTTAATATTTTTATGGTAAATTTGCTCCGTTCTTCTATGATGATTTCTCTAATTTAGCTGCGTTATAAGATAGAAGAGAATAGAATAGTATAGAAATAAAGCTTAACTATGGAATTCCAATAAAAGAATAGAAGTACTTTAAAAGTTTTCCAGTTAAAAGTTAACATTTTTTAGATGTTGATATGAAAGTCTTACATGAAAAACCAACATACAACATACTCGTATTTACATATTTATTTATTACATACATATAAGTATTTTGTCTTCGGTAAAATTTTACGTCGAAGCCAGTTTTTAAATTTGCTTTTTCCTTCGATCAATTTTCCTTCATCAATAAAATTTCGCAATGATTTAAAGTGTGAACAACATAAAAAAATGTGTGTCGGGTTGAGTAGAGATAAAATTCACCAAATTCGAATGTTTTTCTGTTATGTAATAATTAATAGTATAATAATACATAAAAAGCAATATTTTATTATAATACACGTTGGATAGCTTTTAAGTGGAATTTTTCCCCCCGACAAAACCAGGTGCTGCAGATCTACAATCTGAAAAGATATGATTTATCTAAGCAGAGGTTTTTAGAGTTTCGTCTATTTTTACTTTGTGAAACACAACTTTGTTCTATCAAAATATTCTATGATCTCATAACTTACTCGGCTTCACTTTTTACTCTGTTTACTATTTATTTTAGTGTTGCTTGAGAGTGAGAAATCGAGAAGATTTACATTTTTAATTGAATTTCAGTCCGCCAAAATCACCAACTTAATAAACCCCTTAAGTTAACATTATAAAAAATCATCAGTTTTTTTGCTAACTCAGCAAAAGATTTTCAAGGAGGAGGAGAACGTTTTTAAGCTCGAATTGAATGAGTTGTGAGACGGAGCCAGCATTCAGAATGTAGCGCTTGGATGAACATCAATCGAAGCTTTTGTTTACGAGTACCTTGAAAAATAAAATTCAATAAATGGTGGTTTTTTCCCATTTTGAAATGTGGAATCAGTGCAGCGTTTTTCGTAAGTAATTTTTAATTAATGATATAATCACTTATCCGCTATCCGATAAACGCCCCTTCCTTCCCCCGCAGACCCACTGAACAGCAAACGACTGCGAAACAATTCGTAACTTGATTCTGATGCTTTCTGCTTGAGTTCCTTCGCAGTTCATTAATGGAAATTCTCAGCGACTCCGATTAGCTTGAGTTCTTCTCTATGCTGTTGTTTCAGTAGGTTTTTCTTTGTCTCTTGTTTGATTTTTCGGTTGTTTTTTGATCATTTAGATACGAGTGTATGATTGAAGTTATGTAAGGCAAACATCGAATCCATCGAAATACAAGTACAATTCATTGTTTTCTGAACTTACAGAGCATAGAGTTGGTCAAGGTTCCGCTGGCGTTTTGTGCACGCGACCTTTCGTTGTTTCTTAATTTGAAGTGAAGTTTTATTGAGGCAATAATATTGCTTGGGTATTGTTTTTCGTTTTACTTTTAGTTTAGTCGTTGTTATAATAAAGCGCCTTGCTGGCTGGTCATTAATGCAATCAGCAGCCAACGTCGTGGTGTGCGTTTTCTAGCCGCGATTTTCACCGCGGTGATGCAATAGTTGATTGGTTGGGGGAAAAACTAGATGAGTGTAGGAAAAGATTTCGGATTTCGATTCGAATGAATTATTGACTCAAGTTTTATTATTTTTGTTGTTTTATCACACTGAAGGTCATGTTAAAGGTTTTTTCGCCTTGAGAATGACTTAGAGTACGTGAAGAGGCGTCAAGACTTCTCAAGACGTATCTACCAAAATCAACAAGTAGAAGTCTCGTTGAAGTTTGTAGCATCTAAAAATTACTTCTCGAACGGCGGAGATCTCAAATCACTGGGAGACTATAGAAGCTGAAACATAAGCATTGAAACAAAGGTTCTCTGAACCGATGAGTCGAAATTCAAGGTGCCCAGATCAAGATGATCGTTCAAGCTAACCGATTAGATTATAGAAACGAGTTGAAAAAGTATATATCACATTTCTTTCATTGTTTCATAACACTAAAGCTTTTAAACAATGCGCATAACTGTAATTTCCGATGGATAGGTTTATCTAATAATGTCTGGATCCTTGAACGTTTCTGATATTTCTTTTACAACATGTGTAACTATCTCGAGCTTTCTTTTTAAATATTAATACTAAGCATCACAATTTGCACAAAATGTCTGTCTCTGTCTATAGAGCCGTATAAACAGCCTGTTGTTCCTAATGTTCCATGGCCGATTTAACTTTATGGCTCTCATTTCTGCGTTATTAATTGTTAACTGAATAGCAAGTAACTCTTTGCGAATATTTTATTGCTTTCATGTAATAGATCTAAACTTTTCATTTCTTTTCTTGGTTTACTTCGGGTGCTTTTCTTTAACTGTACATTTGCACAGTTTGTGCCCATCGAGCAGAATTCGATTCGTGTGTTTAAAATTGAGGAACTCAAATGCATAATATTAAATAATTTTATTACCTCATTTAAAATTTAAAGAGATTTTGTTAAATCTTCGCTAAGAAAGAAGCAGTAAAAAAGCATGGAAAGCGTTTAAGTTGGTCATATTGCAAAAGAGTTATTAAACCCCTTTACAAAACACCGTTTATACTGAATCTCGAAACGGAAAAATGTCTGGCCATCGTAGTAAAAATTTGTCGTTGGGTAATAATAGAAGTAATAATAAAAGTAATCTCTCCCTCTTATTCTCTCTCTCTCTGTACGTAATCTGGAAAGCAATCTTTGGCTTGAAATCACCTACTTTCTGCAACACTTTAAAAAGCATGGATGACCCTAGGATCATCGTTTCACATCCACACAATTTCTATGAGAAAAAAGCGGGAGCGGGGGTTTCGGGGCGGATTAAAAGGGTACTGCAGTCAAAATTAGGAGAGAGGAAATTTTTACTTCGTAATGAATAATAAAATAATCATTTTTATAATAAAATAAACATTCTTAACGTACAGGAATTGTTTTTCGAATTTTTGAAAAACTTTTTGTACACTTTTTCTCTCCCTTCTGTGGAGGAGACAAAGAAAGGGGGCTGTCATTATATTCTAAGCGTTTTGCAACAACAATAACAATGCAATTTCCTGTGCATAGCATAAATTTACTGACAATTTTCTGCTTTAATTTGTTTTACGAGTATCAAAAAAGAGAAAACACAGAAAAAAGGAGAAAAAAAGAGAGTAAAACAAACTCATTCAGTTCGAGTTTAATGCATCAGCTTCCGCTCTGGCGTCATTTCCGTTTCCGTAGAGGTTTCCCATGTGACACAAGGTACACACGCACACAATTTCACACACACATACTATACATGGATAAAAAAACCACATGCGGTGCCGCAAAGCAACAGATGCAAATGAATAGCAGAGCAGCTGAGCGATGGCGGTGAGCGGTGGATGGCGCTCAGTCGCATCAACCAACTAACACAAGCAGAACAGGTCGTTATAAACACATTTAAAAATACACACCCACACACACAGAGTGGAAATCCGTCAAACCGCAGCTCATCATGGAGTTGAGTTCGGGACCGAATCAAAGCTGAATCACGTGAACAACAGCAACGACAAAGCAACAGAAAGTCACACAGTGCTTTATTGTAAAACAGTAAATTGTTGGGTTGGTGTGTGTGCGTGTGCGTGTGTATGTGTGTAGCTAAAAACCTACAATTATGGATTTACACGCTTAAACACCAAGCACATAGATTTATTATAGAGCTTTAATGGAACCACAGATGCATCATTTCCGGGCTCACACTATAGAGAAGTCTGCATTCAGAGGAAGAATCCGGAAGGACCTGTCTCAATGATTTCAGGCACAGATACATTCACCTTCACTATAATTAATTCGATGCTGCTCTCATCTCACACTCACTCACAGACAGACAGACAGACATGCAGTTGAGGCAACCTCAGCATTTGCTCGTCAATAATGCGGCAAAACTGCATCGATTGATACTGACGCGTGATGTGATTGTGGGTTCTGGTGGATTCGCTGTTGTTGTGGACTCTGTTGATATTCAAGCTCATCGCATTTCCTTCAAGTGTCTGTTTAAAGTGAAATTTGACACTCTCTTCAGTCTCACTCAAGAGTAGATACAATCAGTCGTTTCATTCTGTCCCTGAAACCCCACCTTCCTCGCGTCCCGGCTGTTCGATCAAGCGACGAGTCCTTCACGGAGGTTTTCATTAAATATCGATAGATATTTCATTCATTAAACATGTCATGCTGCAAACAGACAGACAGACAGACGGGCTCAATACGCAGTGACAAATGCTGCAGCCACCGACACAGATGCTGCTCCCGACTCGGTACGAACTCGGATCGGCGTGAATGGATCCATAGAAGCAGCTCAGTACCAACATAACATAATAGCAACAACAACAACACCAACACCATCATCAGAGGAAGATGAAGAGTAAAAATGCAATCGTCACATTCACATCAAAATGGATGCTGATGGTGTTATAGTCGTCGTCGTCGTTGTTGTTGTTGTATGCTGCCTCAGTGGTTGACTTCGATGTTGGCCAACTCGCATCCGGCAACCCAGCTTCTGTTTTTCGTGCCTGCGGCTCCCGTTGCTCCCATCCACTCCACCCTTGATTTGCATGTTTTTTCATCTGCTGCATTTATTGAGCCCAGTGTACCTTTTTTCCCTCTCATAAGTGCTCATTTGAGCCGATTTGCGCTATTGCATTTCCACTCTACTTCTGTCCTCGTCTGCTCCTTGCTGACTAAAATGCAATTCAAAAGTTTGACTTCTTTTTTATTTATTATGGACATCTACATACGATTAAACTGCGTTTGTTATTTGTGATCAAAACTCAAAGAAATCATTTCTTTGTCTGATTTGCATTTCAGCGATTCATTTCAGTTAACCTCTCGTAACTTCTAACATCCTTTGACTCGTATGTATAATTTAACATTAGAAAAGAAATTTTAACACTGACTGAATTCATCTTCATGACAATCTTTATTGTCAAAGTCTATCTTCTGTTCGCGGTACGAGTACAGAGATAACTCAATTCTCAACATTCTTTTCCTTTCATTTTAATTCATTTAAATGTCGACTTTTTGGAAAAATTCTATCTTTGTTATTTTTAACAAGTTTTGGATATTTTTAACCACTGCCGATGTCGAATTATTATGTTGAATGAATGAATGATGAATATTTAACAAGCTTTCTTCTTTGTTAATACGAACGACTAAATTTAAGATTTCCGCCGTTTTTGGTAATTTCAAGAATCTAACTGTTAACTGTTTCCTATCTCCTATCTTCCGTTATTACGTCGTTCTCCCTACCTTCCTTTATTTCGGTCACTAGTTGACACGTTCCAAGATAAATGGACTCTCCGTGTTACTGTTTGCTTCATTACGAAATCAGGAACCAATTGAAAGCAGTTTTTTTCAAATGCAGATTTCTCAAAAAATTAAACAACAAAATAGCATGCAATTTCTTCTGTCCCAGAGGAGGAAAAACGTTGCGCATAAATAAATAAGCTAGGAGTACCTTGAATAGAATCTCGTTGTTTGTCGTTGGAACCGAGTTGAAAGGACACTCACTGCACTCTACGGTCCGCTTCCTGCTTAGTTGCCGGGAGAGGAGTGCCGGGGGAGCAACACTTCTAAAGAAAATAGCACCTGATCCAGATTCCGTAATTGCTGCGCTCTTCGACAGCGACAAAGATACCAACAACAACAACAGCCGCACCAGCAGCCGAGCCAAAAAGTTTCTAGTCGTCCCAACATGTGAGGGGAGCGGCAGGGAAGGGTCCGGCTCGTAACCGCTGCTGCTATTGGTGTCGATGAATTGCTTTGAGTTGCCAACAAAAGTCTAAATAAAACATTGAGTTCCCCTCAGCTGCAGATGAATATGTATCCGCAGTGCTGCTGTTATTGCTAATCTACTCACACCAACAAACAAAGGCACACATACTCGTACACATACATACACACATGCATGCACGACCACATGTTGCTCATTACAATGCAGTTCGCTGAGGATTGCTGCAAAATTAGTGCTTAATTTCTCTTTACTCGTTCTTTCTGATGCATAATTAAGCAACTTTTTGAGTGTCTAACTTTTGGGCGGTGCTTTCTACTGTCCTTGGATGGGCGTGGCGAGTTCAGTTGAGTTCAGCTTGAATGCTATTCTTAAGTGAATGCAACAAATACTGAAATTGAAAATTTAGTTGTGCACAAAATAATTGCTTCAGTGGATTTCGAAAGAGTGCAGCATAAACTTTGAACCGGTCGCTTCTCGTGTCACTTCTCTGGACCCCCTGCAGTTCCATAAGTTTTGATCGTAATGCTGCGCTTCAACCAGCCGCAGTTCACACTATGAATTAAAAATGAATTTCACTTGCTTTTAATTTGAAACAAAGTTCTTTCGCTAATGAACACAAGAAGTTTGAGTGTTTCTCTACGCCTAGAAGTATGCTTCAATTACATGACTATTTCATTACTTTTTTGATTTCGAAAACTTCATTTCTTTCGCCAAATTTACTTTGGAACAGGAAACTAATAAAAGTCATCTCGGCCAGTCTAGAATATTGAAGGATAGAGTCGAAAAACTGCTAAAATTGAGAAGAAAGTCGGCTTAGTACAGCAAAGACTCTTCCGGCTTTTCACTGTTCCGCGACTTATGAGCTAAGCCTCTTCAATATCCGTCCCGTTATTTCATCATGATACACATTGATTTAAGTTTTTTCTACTCGTTCGTAGAGGCTGACTGTGAATTGGGGAGAGCTGCGATGAATGTTTGTCATCATCCGACGGAATCTTCGGATATCGTATACAAAATTGAATTGAAGCACCGGGGCTTCATTGAGTCATTGAGTATGTCAAGAAAAGCAATCCTAAGATTGATCTGCTTCTTTCAGGAAGCATTTTAAATTTACTGAAGAACTCTTAAAGTTTTTCCTCTACACAAGCAATGAGTTGAGCAGACTTTAATTATTAATAAAATTAATATACTTAAACGTAAGAATTTTTAAAGAATTTCAGAACAAAAAGGAACAAAATTTTCCATATATTTAAAGTTTTAAAAGTTTCCAAAGTTTTCAAGTTATTTAAATTTGTCGAGATTTTGCTTCGTTTTCTTTGCCCATTGTTTAAAATACAATAATTTGCAGTAATTTATTTTTAAGGTAATTGAAGAGTTTTGATTCTGCTGCTGTTTATTTAGCAACGCTTTCTGATCGCGGTTCAGAGTAAATATTTTTTCCAGGCAGCAGCAGCGGTGGTCCATTAATAAAAATATTTATTTTGAACTGTTTGAACATTAGTGTATAATTATTGATGTTTGCATTGTTGTTGTTGCTGTTGTTTTACTTGTGTTGTCTAGCGAAATATAAACAATGAAGAAATTAAAATTAAAATATCGTATGATGGGTTTTTGTGGAAGAATTCATTCGGGGTGATGAACAAAGATTTCCGAACAAAAACAACAGTGGAAACTATAATAAAAATTCCAAAAAAAACCGTGTCTGAATTATGATAGCATAGGATTGGATCGGATTGTGTATTGAAATATAATAATAAATAATAAAGGAGAGACTGTTGTTAGAGACAAAGACTGTTAATCGAATGCACAGATTCAAAGTTATGAAAAGTTAACAAAAGTCAGATCCATCCCTAAATCTTTAATCTAACTAAATTAGAGGATTTATTATCTTTATTATAATACTTTATGTGAATGTGGTTGTGTCTACACTTCTTCATTATATATACTGCACTTTACGTTATTTAGCGGAATTTCTGTAAGTTTCCTCGAAATTGTATTCCTTGTGTATGCTAAAATATTTTGAGAGTCTGCCAAATATTTTAGTTCCCTGATAGTTTGTCTCCTTCCCTTTCTTCTTCCTCATCCACCATCCACCAAGTTTGTTGACGGTGCATTTCACTTAAAATTACAATGAAAAACTATTAAAATTAAGCTAATATATTTGTTGAATATATTAATTAATTCATTATTTTTCAAAAGATCTCTTAAAACACTACATCGTAATGTCATCATTAGACGCACTTTGAAAACCAACAACATTAGGAAAACTTGACGCTTTCTAGAGGAATTTTAAACTAATTTCCATCAATCTATGCAAGTTATTTCAGAACTGTATACGGCCATGAAATGAACTATTCAGTCCACTATTCTATTCTATTCCGAACTTTTCTATTCAGTCTAAATGAAATAAACTATTGGAATGACATTTTATTAAAGAACCATACAATCACTTTCAATGTGTTTCTAAGCGAACACATCATACGGTAGTCCCAGCAGCCCCTGAAACCGAAAGAACACAGAAAAATTTGGTAAAATCTACCCACATTTCTGAATAAACTCTTAAATACCGCGGTAACCGGTGGCATGCCAGGCCAATTCGACATGGGGACACTTTTAATTTAATACGGAAATCTGTGGTATGTTCGAATGGTAGAGTATTAGATTCAGTTAGATACATTAAGAACATGATTCCGGTGATTGTGATTTTCGCCATCTTGTAATGCTTCTAAAAACCAAATAAAATGCATTTAGTATACATATGTATACACAAATATGTATATACACATACATATATGTAGTCCTATAAATGCATGTCAGGCAATTAATAAAAATCTATTTCAGATTACTACAAATAAAACAACTCTTTCTTGCGTTAATAATTTGAAAATATTTATGCATAAAATATGAAGAACGACATCTACAAGTCATCACATAAGATTTATATGAATAAATTAAGCAAACCACTTCAGCATCTCGTGAAAATTCTTTCTTTTTTAAACTCAGACGCGAATTCGTTATTTTTTTATTTTTATTTGAGAAATGCGCTGAATGATATAACAAAATTAAATGAAACAATCATAAATGATATAATAAAATGAATTTATTTGTTTTTTTATAATTTCTGAATTAGATTATAATTAGAATATTTATTATAATATATTTTATAATATTTTGGATAGAAATTCTAGAGTATTGACCCTGGCTAGAAAGAAGGCTGCCAAACTAATTTCTAAAATACACTGTGAAAAATTCATTCGCTTTGAATTCATTTGACAACAGCCACTGAGATGTGAAGAGAAGTTATGTCAAGAGCTGAATTATGAGCTGCATTCATTGGGTATTTATAGGCATTCGTACAGCTCGTGAAGAAAAGAAGCCATAACAAGCTTCCGTAACCCCCGCTGCGCCAATACACCGGAGTACGAACGGAGCCTACAGGGTTTGCTTCTGTTTCGTCTGCGACATTCGGAACATGAATATAAGTGTTGTATAAGTGATGTATATAATTATATATAACATAGAAAATCAGACAAGAATCTCGATACAAACATCGCCCAGCCGCAGATAGACGGCAATACAGTCTGGCGCTGTTGGTCGCACTTGTTGCTGTTCGCACACCAATCGAAGGAGTAGAAGCAGAAGCAGAGTAAAGAAGAGACGATGTGCCTCAATTTTAACAGAACTTGTTGTTGCTGCAGCATTGAAATATTTGCATTGACGTGCATGTTTTATGACTTTGTTTAAAACTTCGCACGCTGCATATTTTTCGGCATCGTTACGCTGGCCTGCAACATTCTTGTTTGAGGCCAAAAATGCAACGCTCGTAGCCTCTTCTGTCTGTCCGCGAGTCTGTCCTCCCCGCAGGGACATAATATGACTTTAATGTCATTTGTTGCTTGTGCCACAGAATGCGCGCTAATAATAAACCACTGCGCAAACATTTTGGGACGCAACTCATGGTGACGCGAGACTTAATTGAAACCGAAGAGACGTCCAACTAATAAAACGCCACATCAATTTGCATCAGTGTGAGCTACGGTGTCGCAAGTGAGTGCATCCTCAGTACGAATTCAGTGTAAGAATCATGAGCACCGATGGACGGGGCCCGTCCACTTTTATGTCACCTACTCTCCACAGAAGATTTGCGATTGATAAATAAAGATGAGAGAAATATAATAAAAAGCAAAGATTTAGAAATAAGAAACAAATAATAACCATGTTCCGCTTACTTAAAGCGTACTTAAAATGATCGGTTTCATGAACGTCGGTATGACCATTTATTAATATTGTCTTGTTCTTGTTCTCGAAAACCATTATAAAACTATGCAATGTTCGGAGCTTCTTTCGTCGCCTTTAATGACACGAATTCCACGTATTTCTTTACGCTCGACATGCTCGAAGCATGTTTCATAGTCGAAGAGGCGAAGTGAGCCGCTGACCAGTCGACTCAACTGATCCGTGATGAGCTTCGATGTCCATTTTACCGTTGCATGTCTTGTGACGACAGGTTCTTTTGTCCATTTATTGCTCTGCTTCAGAAATGTCTGCCATCCATCATCTGTGTTGAACTCCATGCTTTTCATTTTACTTGAGAAATTGAATGCAGTATTTTTCCTGTTCTTAACAAACGTTTTTCTAATTGATAATATTTCGCTAACGGTTTACTAGAAAAGCAAAATACAAACTATAACAACAATGACGAGTTTATCCAAGACAGATTCTCAGAATATCAACAGAGAATTAAGATTATGTGTAGAAGTAGATGCTTACTCGTATGTAAAATGAAATTATTTTCTATAAAAAGAACTATGAAAGTCGAAACATGAATTTGTAAAGGGTTTTCCAATAAGAAGTGTAATTTTGGTATTCAAAGAAAAATGCAATTTTTTGAGATAAATTATCGCATGTTTATTTCGTAATAAAGAGGAAGATATGCCGTTAATAATGAAAAACAACATCAGCCAAATGGCCACCACGACCACGCTTACAGGACCATAGCTATTCAAAATTACACCTCTTATTGGGAAACCCTTTACAAAATATAAGTTTTATTTTAGAAATTAATATATATTATGATGTAGTTCCCTGCGACATACATACTTTGAAAAGTTGTCCCAAAACACTGAATAACATCCCTGAAAATTTAGTACAAGCAAACATGCATAAAAGTACTTGGTTCCCTTTACATAAGTGTGTGTATTTGTATATACTAATATGTATTTTCTACGTATACGTAATATATATGTACATATGCACAATACTTTTATAATTAGAAAAAATCTAATTTGTAACCACAAAATTTCAGTTTAAGAAAGCAAATTTTAGAACAACTGAAACAAATTTGTATCCTAAACACTGAAAACTGAACAACAGAACCAACAACAGCAAAAAAATCAGCTGTCGGCTTAATAAAAAACGAAAAAACAACAACGCACGTGACTTTTTCCATCAACAATATTCATTCGCTGTTTGATATGGATAAAAAAATGCCAAGTTTTGAACAGCTCGGCAATAAATAGAAAATCTTGTGTTAAGAAATAGAATAAAAGACACAGAGTAAAACACATCCACGTGCTGCTGACAAAAAAATATAGAAATAATTTTGAGGTTCAAAAATTATTGCTTCTGCTCATCCTGATTTTTGTCGACCGAGTTGATTGCGTGGGTAGCTGGCGAAACGCCGCGTGGACCGAATATAAGCCCGGCCAGAATAAAAGCTGCTCGTCGCGACCAGAAATCACATACACATACATACATGCGCAGAAATACACACCTCGAGAAAAATTTAGAAATTTTGCTTCTCCTTTCTAGGAATTTACAATTTAATAGATGGATTACTGGTGCTATTATTACGAGTATTATGAATTCTTCGTTTGTATTGTCACATTTTTATTTACTATATATATTAAAATAATATGTCTAAAGTTTTTCTGGATATCTTTTATTTTACTCTTTGCGATTAGAGTCGCTTTTTCGAAATTTAAGCAACACTTCAGTTATTTACTATTAATGGCGTAAAATAAATATAACCATAAGAATTGTTCCAATTACTTTGACTAACTTTTGCTGGCGGTAGTGCGAAAAGCAACAGGTTCCCGTTGCTGACAAATGAAATTAATTTATAACTTGTTCTGCTGCATGTCAAAGACTTAAAATAAAGACAGAAATAAATTTTAATATCGTATTTGCACTCATAGTATTTTTCGATCGTCTGCTATTCAAATATTTTTACTCACTGCTCTGCGAATTCTACTCACTGCTGAGGAAAGTTAGTATATATATACTCGTATGTATGTACATAAAAAGTACATCGTTTTCTTTGTGGTTGAATGAAATGCTTTGTGTCTCATAAATTATCAAATGATTTCTGAATTGTTTGCGTTCATTGAGACAAAGAAATTCACGCCAATTTAAATTCGACCGAACATTAAGGCATTGCTTCAAAGTTTTTATTTTCCTTTCTCTCCTTCCAGGTTCATATTGAAAATCTATTTTCGTTCACTTCGAAAAATGATGAATCTGTGGGTCGATTTTCTTGGTAGCAAGTGAAGAAAAGGCCTAAAATACTCGTCCATCCTCGTTGACGCTGTTTTATTCTGCGTTTACTCCTCGTTTTTTGTTTTATGTTAAAAATGAATTATTTTCTTGGAAAGTACACACGCGTTCGTTCTAAATTCTGAAAACATGATGAAGATGAATGGTCGAAAGTTTCTATTTTCACACAGAGCAACAGTTTTCTGCTTTCTTGAGTGTTGAAAATTTTAATGCATTTTTTAATTTAGTTGTCGAGATAAAGCCGCTAAAAGGTTTGCGATCAATTAGAGCTCGAGCTCTATATTTAGCAGAATTTATATTACTTGCTTGCTTCTGGTTCATTGTTTCAGTTGGGCACAAGTTGGTATTTCTTCAGATCTTTTCAGCGATGCCACATGTTTTTCAGTTCTTTTCTATAGTGTGAGTTTTCTTGAACAAATATATTGAGGTTTTTATGAGGTTTTATATGTATATTGCAATGTGATCTGAGTTTGAATATTTAGTTACACAGAAAAAATGCGAAAATAGAATCATTAAAAGTAGAGTGGACAAATTTAACAAAAACTTAGACAGAATTTTAGGTTGACTTTTGGACACTTAAATACGTTCTTGCTTGCCGGTTGTTTGTTTTACTTTATTAAAAACCAACTTTGAACAGATTCTTGTCAATGAATTGAAAAAGTCTACATTTTATGAATGCGCATCGGCGCCCGCAACATGATACGAAAAGCAGCCAGACGCAGACGAGTTACAATTAAATTGATTTATTAGCGTTTAATATCACGCTAAACTGCACCCAGACGCAAAAAAGACCAACTGAGGGTCTATAGGGTTGGGCTGGAAAGTGCGGCGGGTGGGGGAAGAAGCTTGTTACCCTTCTAACTTAATATTCACATCTATGAACATTTTTCGATCAGTTCGAGACACAAAGAAAGAGAGAAGGAGATTCTAAGAGAGTTCATGCTCTCCGCTTCTCTTCTTTATTGTACTCAACAAATATTACACCAAAAATACTTTAATTGAATTGCGTTGGTTCAGAAAAAATAAAAAGAAATCAAGGAAAGCAAAGAAATTTTCGACTTTCGAGTTAAATTCTCAATTATTACGTATCGTGCGCTTATGCATCGCTGCGACGCGTAGATATGTGGATAGATAGACAAATAGATCTTGTAGACACTTCGGTGATGATGATAATGCACATAATGATGATGCTGATTATGCTGATGTTGACGTGCTGTTGTTGCTGTTATTTTTATTTTCATATTTGAGATCTAATATGATGTAGTCATGTGTTGTCGCTGTGACATTCGCGCAACGACTACAAGGAGCACCACCAACCACAGCCAAAGCAACCTCAGACATTGGCTTTGGGCCAAATGGCTAATGAAAATGGCTCGCCTCGTATTAGACTGTGAGCAGCAGCAGCTACGAGCACTTGTTGACGGGCAGGACGGGTGGCTAGGCTCAGGAATCCACGCTGGGCACACACGAGAGCAGGGAAGGCGGTCAGTCCTGGTGGCTCGTTCGTTAATTAAAGAAAATCATCTTTAGTCACCGTGCCACGCTCGCGAATCTTTCCGTATCCAGACACTGCCTGAGGACAACTTCTTGCTTCTGTGATTTTTTTCAGTCATTTAGAGTGACCCATGGAGTTGGCCGTGCCGCGATATCGATTGCATTGCGAGGGCATTCTTTAATATTATGCGATTCGTCCTGCTCAGGAATGCTGAAAGCCACTTAAACTAAAACTTGTGTTATTATATTGTAGTTTTCACGTTTACGCCGTATTTACCCTTGAGTTTCCATTAAATTTGTTTTAAATGTGAGGTGAACGTTTATCTGCAGTATTTGCCTGCAATTAAGATTTGAAATTCATTTCAGAGGCGGTGCCTTTTTGCAATTAAAAACAACGTTCGAATTTTGTAAACCGCTGCAAAAGTAATTAGCTGTCACATCTAATTACATGTAGCCACCCCCCCCCCCCCCCTACCCTACCCACCGCGGAGAACCGCCAGTATTACCACAAAACCGCATCAAAGCGATAGTTTCACAGCCCCATAAATTTTGCGGAATGAGCCTCGCGCGGATGTTCGGGTGGATGCGGTACAGCAGCAGCCTCAGGCGGCGTTTCGTTCGTTTTTTCGGGTATCTAAGAGGGTATCCCTAAACTGCATCCACTTCATCATCCATCCATCCAACCGATCGAGCGTTCGCCCTCCGCTCGGTCGAGCACGCATCTTCCGCCATCGAATCGCATTAATCTCAATTCGCCAAATCAATTAACACTTCATCAAATGTTGCGGCAAATGTGCTCAATCACAATATTTTATTTTTAGTGCGCAGTCGATCAAGCAGAAGCGAATAATTATGCATCAATCGTGATTTTCCACATGAACAAGCAAACTAATCGAAAATCTGTTTCTGTACTTTAAAGCGAAGAGTTTTGCGAGTTGCACCTCGTTTGGGACGATGAAAGATGTAATAATTGCCCAGATATGAGAACTGACGAAGTGCGTCTATCTTAAAATAGCTTTCCTTGTGATTCTATGAAGGTTTGTCATCAGCCATGCTATGAGATACTCTTCACATAGGATATTCTTATGTATATCGGATTCTATTCTCTGTTATTGGATATTGTTTTTAAATGAAGTAACTAAAAGTAGAAATCTTAAAATTACTATTCTTTAAGAAACAACTACTTCAAATTCCGTTTATTGATCCACGAAGAATTGAGACATTTTATTGCATCTGAATATTCAAGCTGAACGGACAGAATTCTTAGAGCAGATCATTTTATGATTTTAGACCAACTTTAAAGTGAATCCTATTTTTGTCTTGTCTCGACATGAACAGTTTAAAATTCGAGTTCTCGGGCGGATTTGGAATCAACTCGAGTTGCCAAACCTAACTTGAAAGCAGTTGAGAGGAAGGACAAACGCGAAAAATCAAATTCAGAAAGAACTACAAACTACAAAAACAACAGCATATAATTGTCATTAGAGGACATTTGGAACTGACTAACAACTCCTTTGCACGCTACACGCTACAATAACTGTGAGCAGCTTGTGTTCACTTAATTTGCAAAACAACAATAACAACAACAGCAGCGACAACAAATTAGGGCGAAACCCTGGGAAAACCACTTTCATTCATCATTCAACGAGATTACAAAAATTGTAACGGTAATGGTCCTCGTAGTAAAAAGGAGTCTTTTATTAGGAGTTGAATTTGGTTGAAATGGTGAAGGTGGGCGACAGTTCTTGGTGTTTAAGCCAGCGAAATGTATACTTAGAAAGGGATCCGAGGAGGGAGAGTTCAGTTCAGGACCAGGAGTGGCCTTAAAATATCAAAGCAACCATTTTATATCGCACGAAATGTTTTTGTGGAACGAAGCTCCGTCTAATGCAGCAGCGTACAATACCCACCCTACCCCGTCCACCTCCCGCCCCACACCCTTAGTTTCAAACGCGAAATAGTGTTGCACGTGCAGAAATGTATTTTCCCTGCCCTTCACTCGCCTTCCACACCCACTGAGCCACCCAAACCTGCCGGGCGTTGGACTGCAAGTACGTTTGGTGGACGGCGAGACTGGCATGTTTCCTGAGGCCACGTGAACTCCTCTGTTGGGTCGACAGTCATCGAGGCGTTTTATTGTGGCAGAACGCATCTAGTACTCTGTATATGGCACACCCTCGACTAAGTGGGTTCCTTTTTTGCGGGGAGGTGTTGAGGCAAGCTGAAGTAAAAAAGGTTATTGAAATTCATTTCATTTCATTTCGCTTCGCTTTGTTTTTGACTTGTTCCTATCCTTCTCTCTTTTTATTCTTTTGTTTTTTCGTTTTCTATTCCCGGGTTCCCCCGTCCTCCACCACCCGCCACCCACCTCACCCACATCATTAATTTCGACTCCATTTACTGCAATCCTAAGGCGACAAAGCAACTGTTGTTCGATGTAGTGTACCATTAAGGAGAGCATGAGTTGGTGATATCCACTTCCTGGATTTTCAACACACCTGCTTTCGCGGAGGTTGCAGTGGAGTGAAGTAAGCAAATATTGCAGAAAATCTTTTCTATTATAAACGGGATGAGAAAATAATCCGAATCATGTAGTGAGTAATCCGATCGATAGACAGGGTGAAAAGGAAAGGAAAGAAGAGAGATATACATACGTTTTAGAAAGTTGAATAAAAGAAAGAAAATGAAACGTCTGCATTGCTAGTGAAACATATGAAGAAACGATTGTTACTTGAAAACCTTCAAACAGTTCGAATACTCCTCTAGATTTTTAACTGTTCCCTCAAAACCCGGCACTTTTCTGGGGAAGGGAAACGGGAGACCTACGAGATGATCAGTTCTGAGTAGGAATATACAGACTGTGTTCGGAGATTAGAGAAGTATAAAGAATAGATTTGTAGATTTGTTTGTAGATGTGAAGATTCTATTTCCATTCTGATACGTGAAACTCCCAGGCCGCCTTCTTATTTTTGAGTTCGTACAGTTGTTGGTAAAGAAGAATTTAAAATTCTTTCGAAATTTCCATCACAAATGTACTTTGGTGGGTTTATAAATTATAAACTCCAATTATCCGAAACTACCAATTATTTTAAGTTCTTCGAGTAGTCAAGATTTTTATATCTACATTTATTTAAATTTTTCCTTATTTCTTTCTTTATTTTTCAATTGATTATATACATAAACATATCTATGTTATAAACATCAATTATTCGTTTCTATTGATTTTTTTTATTGTTTTATATTGATTTTTACATCCTTAAATACTTGTTTTCACCCTCGTTTTGCCTCCGACTAAAGCAACATTGTGCAACAACAATCACTGTGCTTTTACCGTTATGACATTCTGCTGCTACCATCGGCAAAATATGAGATTCCAGTGCTGCCGCCAACAAATGCACAACATATCGATTTGATGAATTAGTTTCTGCCTCCGAGTTGTTTTTATTGCTTTCTGCCAGCTAATTTTGCTTCCATTCAGAGAGAAATGGCGCTGTGCTTTGCTTTGTGTTGTTGTGATTATATACGTAATGCTGCTGGCGGTGCTGCTGCTGCTTTTGGTGTTATTGCTGTCGATGGCGTGGACTCTATCCGCTTAGTTTCGTTGTTTGTAGTCCTGGCGTGTCACTATTAGTCACGAGGATATTCACGAGGCAGGCGAATTAAAAGTGCCGCGGGCCAGCACGGAGCAGGCTTAGAAAGCCCCCCAACTGAACACTTTGATGCTTTGCGAAAAATGTGGGCTATGCTTTATTTTTGGGTTTTTGTTATAAATGTTTAATGGAAATAATTGACTGACGATTGGATTTCTTGTCGGATCAAAGGTAAGGCAAGTAAAAAATAAACAAATGCTCGTTTTTGTTTAAAGCAATTCGTTTGATGTTGAAACCAAACTTGGCGGATTCTCTGAGCATTTTATGAGCATGAAGTAGAGTGCGATGAAAACTGTGTGAGAGAGGGAAAGAACAACTTATGGGGACGGCGACATGTTTATTGATATTCGTGTTTATATACGAATAAAGTAAGAATCATTTGCATTCGGTTTTCATTCGCAAAATTCCTGCTTTTTGAAACGTCGAACAAACTGTCTTCCTTTTTCAATTTTTTCGAATTCAAAAACACGGAAGTTCCTGGTTTTCCTTTCAAGTAAGAATTTCTACTTGTTGCTGTTCAAGTTTTATTCTGAAGGAGATTGCAGAAGCTCGTCAGTGCTTCCATTGAAAACCATCTCGTATCTGATTTCGAAGGACTTCTACTTGAGTGTCGTGTGTCTTTCGAATAGCAATGAAACAATCACCGTTGTCTTACTGTTAATTTAATGAATAGCTGAGGCGGAACACCGCAGTCAGCTTGACATTAATTTGAATAGCTGAATGTTACGCATACGTCACGCTGCCTCCGCTCATCAGACTTCATAGTGCCCCACCATGTGCCGTGGGCACTGAAGTGTTGCTCTTTGTGCGCAAATAACAAGGTTTCGTGGCATATTAATGGCATTTAAGAATTCAGTGCACCCCCACAAGAAAAGAGACATCGTTGCATGAAGGAATCGACGTGAGCACGGGCACAAACAACGCCCTCGCTTCTCTTTACGCTGAATTCAAAACTTGTGATATTCGCACATAAACTAATTCTACGATTCTCCATATTCTATCACTCCCTTTCGCGAGCAAATCACAACCACTCACAATCATCATGTTGACTGGTTAAGATGAGTGTGGAATAATCATAACCTACCACGAATCAGCAGTGCTGCCACCTCAACATAATTTACGCACTTTAGCTGTGGTATCTCTCCGTATCTTGCTAAAGAAACTCGAATCAAATCGAACACATTTCAGTTTTATCGGAGATTAAAAGCAAACTATTTGCCCCGGTGCATAATCTCGCAGTGTTTAAAAGAAACTACTGACTTCAAGATTATCCTCGGTATATTTAGTTGTTTTGTAGTTTAAAATGTTTAAACATTTATTGCAATACTATATAAAAAATCTACAGGAAAGTCCACCCACACTTCAACTCAGATGAATAAAGTGGTTACTTCGGGCGAAAATGAGAACTTCTAAATAATGTTCACTCTTGTTGGCAACTCTATCCGCCTTTTTTATTTCTGTAACCAACTCAGGAACCCGTCCTCTCAATCGGCCTCCCCCTCATGAATTGCTATATGGCAACACTGTTGCTCATAAAAGTGCATCGTATTTTATTTATACAGGAAGAGGGGTCGAGAGGAAGGGAGGGAGAATAGGGTTAATTTTAATGAGAATAAAAAAACAGGGCAACGTAATTAAAGCAGAAATGCCGAGCAGAAACCATCGACCTCCACCGACGCAGTCACTGGAAGTCCTTAAATTTTTAGTAAGTTGCCCAGGCGCAGGGCAACGGATGAAGTTAGGGAGCAGTGGGAGTGGAGTTCGGGGTCGGTTCAAATGCCATTGCGAAGTAATAAAATCCCAAGGAAAAACTTTACTCTTCACACATTTTTTTCCTTTGTATTATTTACTAAATATTTTCAGCAGGTGGCGCGGCGGGTGGACTGCTGCTGCAAACATCAAGAGGCAAACGCTATGAAATTCGACAGCTTTCAGGAAATCGTGCCCTCGACTGGGAAAAGCTGCCGTTTATACTCGTACTTCCTTCAACGGGACAATACACGAAATATTTAAGCATTAATTATTCTGCGAACTCGCTGCCAAACTAAGCTTAGCGTGAAGAATCGCGAGCAACTCTGCTGGCTGAACCCATTGTGACCCGTCAGCGTCAATGACATGGACTCCGGCGAGTTGAGTCCACTTTTTTTGAGAGCACTTCGATTGTTTTTATGACAACGCCAAGAAGAAGAAGAAAAAGACGAAGAATAAGCACAGAAATGGCAGCTGATGCATAAAAGTTGAATGAACACTTGTTTCAAGCTGTTGTTTGTTGTTGTTATTCTTTCTTGGCATATTAAACTTTATAGAAGACAGTAAAATCAAAAAAGGAATTTGCACAGAATTTTGAACTTTCGCCGCGTAAATAAATTTAAAAAAACAACAGACTGGCTGGTAGAGGAATGAGTATTAAGCAACCACTAAAATAAATACAAATACACGGACAACACTTATACGAGTATATTTACGTATTTAATTATACGTATGTATGTACGTCGTATTCATTCCATATTTACACGTAATCGTAATCGTATCGTCGTAAACTACTAACACACTCGCAAACGTAGTAAAATCATTGATTACTTTGACGCTTAACAATTGCTATTGTCACACTCACACACACACACATACTCACTCACTATGGCAAACACGAATTGACTTTATTTATGACCTCATATACATGACCTGGGGGGTAAGTTTTCCCGCAGCACCTTTTATAATGTAATAATAACAGCAACAACAAAGACTTCCACAGCCACGCACACATAAATACCAAAACGCCACTCTCTCGCATGTCCTCTCACTCGCACTCACTTCTTCGAAGTCTCTTTCCCACCCACATACAACTCGAACTCCGTTTCAAATCGATTTTTCTGCCTCAGCTGTTTATATTGCCACGAGTCCAACTTGTTTTCAGAAATATTTAAATACTAGCACTCAATTAGGATTTTAATTTATTGAAGAACATAGAAAACTAAAATTAAAATGAAAATATATTTGTAATCATACGAAAACAATACAACCCATCAATCTGTCGACTTAAAATTAGTCAACTGAGCCACTTGATTAGTCGGATCCAGTCGAATGTGGAACATATTGAATGTTCTTATCAAACTAAAAAGCAATGTACTTAGTTTATACCTAAATAAATAAATATATAAATATTTGAATTTCTTAAGCTTTTATTTTAAAATTAAAAACTGTATGCAACTTAATTCTTTTTAAAAAGCTTCCTGAAGAATTACAACGACTTCCTAAGCCTGAGGGTATTTTTTTATTTTTGCACCTTTTACGCTCCGCAAATTAGCTGTTGTGAACTCTGAAGTGGGTCCTAACCACGGAAAAAACTTGAGAAAAAAGAAGCACACAACAAAAACATAAAAGCAAAAAATTGCCTATTTAATTCCAACGCAGCAAGAGAGGAATTGCGTTAATTTGAAGTAGCAAAACTGGCCGCCTCTGATGCTGAAGTTGTTGGTTTTCGCTTTCGACTTCCGTTGGTTTATATACTCGCCTGTGTGTGTGTGTGTGTCTGTGGGTTAGTGTATGTGCATTTGTTCGTGTGACTGTGTGCGCGTTCCTAACCTCAACTAAATAAAAGCCTAAAAGTGCAGTTTAGCCCAGCGTGTAGTATACTCTGTGGAAACCAGAACAACAATTAAAACATGTAGAGTGCTTTTAGGCGCAAAATGAATTGCGAAATCCAACAAAGGCCCACACAGCTACACACACGGTACAGGAAGGTATTAAATTGCAAGTGTCTATCTTTTTCGTACAGTTTTAAATTTATTTCAAATTATTATTTTATTATAATGAAAATTTATCATTTGTGACCACTGAGATTATCTTAAATATATATATAAACGATTGTTAACTTACCGTACTCTCGAAAAAATTGAGTTCCTTCAGCCAACGGGTATTTCTGACAGCTCAGTAATTATTCTCGTATCCTTCTTTGCAGATTGTATCGCCTTCCGACAAGGATAAATCGAAAGTACAAAATCCAGAGAAGAGGAAAGCCGAAGACACCGAGCAACTTAAGGATTTGAAGAAGGTAAGCTTTTAATCGTTTCCTTATTGATGTATAATTTCAGGCTTCGAATAGTCAGTTCGCCATTCAGTTTAATCAATAAATCAATAACTGCAGCACCGATCATTGAATACCGTTAATAAAATTTTGAAAACATTTCAAGAATCTGATTCACATTCACAGATCATCCAGGATCTTCCCCGCGCTACTCAAAATATTCATTTACCTTTCTAATAACGTAAGTTTTTAAACCTTGGTTACTCGAGACCAGAGTTTGAGAACGGTTAGGGGGAAGCCTGACTGATAGAGCGGTGTAGGGGTTGCCTCCTGAGGAATGAACCTCATATGAGAAACAGTTCGCCCTCGAAGAACACGAGCATTTGATAGATAGGATAGAATACATTAGATTAAAGTGGAGGATACAAATGCGAGTATATAAAAAGGTTACATGATAGTTTTCTATCTACACTTTAGATTTCCAACCAGTTTGATATTAAATTAGGAATGTTAATTTGCAGAAACTAACTTATTCGCCAGCTCGCTTGTTATGATCTATATTCAGAGTTCAGAAATGAATCGTGAAAAGAGTAGAATTCATCTGCAAGTGATTTACAGTTAATTAGCTTGATTAAGCTATGATTTCCCCTGGATTCCGTTAGGCTTTTCAAATGCATTCGCTTTCCTCTCCTTCTGTCTCTTTCCCTCTCTCTCTCCGTGCAGCTGCAGATACTGATTCCTTTCATCTCATTACTGCTTCATTGCTTGCCGTATCTCGTTCTCTCATAATCATTTCCTGCTTGTCTCATTCCAGGCGAAACTAGAGACCAAAGCTTTAAAGGCTAAAAGACCGGGATTCACAGATGAACGCTATCACGAAACGTCGTATTATATCGAAAATGGTAAGAATACAGAAAAACACACAGAAGTGAAAACAGCAGCAGAAAGAAGCAGCACATAATTTCAATTAGTTTCTAAATCAAATGAATTCCGAAAAAAGCCAGCGATGACGATATTAAATCAATTAAGTGGACGTCAACAACCATCCGTGCTGAACCGGATTCCGCTCATAACTAACCCGTGCTTGCAAAGCTGTCATTGCCGCTACGTGACACATGTTCGTAGCATTCTCGCCCAACTCCCTCCCCTCGACTGCGCGTGCAGCCAACTTGCGGAAGCCGTTGATCGTTAATTACCTCTTCTTCACTGCCTTGATTTCGTGTGCACCGAGCATGCCGCGTGTGCCACCTTAACTACATTTTAGTTTCTGTTTCTTTCGCCGCAGGCTTGCGCAAGGTGTATCCGTATTATTTCACCTTCACCACGTTCACGAAGGGCCGCTGGGTGGGTGAGAAGATACTCGATGTGTTCGCGCGAGAGTTCCGCGCACACCCGGCCGAGGAATACGAGCGCTGCATCACAACCGGCACACTGACGGTTAATTACGAAAAGGTGCCAATCGACTACAGATTAAAACACAACGATTTGCTGGCGAACATCGTTCACAGGTAAGCGTTCGGAGGTGCCGAGCAGATGAAGCGCCTCTCCAAATGGTCAGTTAAGCCTGTGCTTCTCTGTTATTATGCCAAGCAGCAACCGGCTCAAATGCTCCATAACCTGGGCTTACTAACTAACAGTTTATAGTAGCGTAACCTCAAAGCATAACTGCTTCATATTTAATAATGATGACATTCTGAAGTTATTTTTAGGAAAGATATAATCTGAATGCCGAATTCCTTGCCATTTGAATGGACCAAAATTTAAAACTTGGTCAGTTCACAAAATAGCACGATGTGAATGCGGACTAAAAAGCTTCTTACAATCCACTGCAATCTACTCGCACCAACACGCTCCTTTGATTTTACAATATTAACAATAAAAACTCTTAATTAAACGCTAAAAATAACTTCAGATTTCTTCAATGAAAGTCCGAGTTCGAATTTGTTATTATTATTTGCTTATTTGTTTACTCATGGTACATGTATTGCTATATCTTGTATCATGAACGCATCTGTATCATAGGTTTAAGTTCTGTTCCTGAAGTACCTACATAAATATTACATGTACTCGTCTTTTGCAGACATGAAGTTCCAGTCACTAGTCAGCCAATCACAATAGTGCACATGGACGAAGATATTGTGGTTGTCAATAAACCGGCATCGATTCCAGTAAGTGGCTTAAATGACCGCCATTGATTTAATGTTCTCTCTGCATTAAAATATACTTAAATTTATTCCATAGTTTTCCTTTATTTTCATTTATTTCAACATGTTTTCATTCGCACTGCATTTCTTTGCTTCGTAATCATGTAATATATTTTAAATATTGAAGATTTCAGTTTTATCTAAATTATTTAGTGTTAAGTTATACAATATTAAAATATTAACAATTACACTCCTATTGCTAACCACGCAGTTTTACTAAATGTCGAATAATACGCGAAATATTGAGATCTTTCTTCTGTCTTGACAAATATTGTAATCAATGTTAATATTTAGTTTGTTTCTCAAAATATTACGAGTTCAAGCTCAAGGACAAAGTTAATTTAGTCACTATTCTTAATCTGTCTTACATAAATGTTCCCTAACCTTTAAAATAGTGAACCATTTTTTAACGATTTCCAAATCATCGTTATGAATCAAATAATAAGTTGAAATTGAAATTAATTTTACGATATTCGTGATGTTTTACATCGTTTTTGAAATACACTATCGAAACCGAATACCATTCATAGCTTCATAGTTTATAAATATTAATCGAAAATACATGAGCTATGCTGTAGTTCTTAAATTTACATAATAGTTCTTAATAATGTAGTCAATCGAACGCATTGAGTGAAGTCACTGTTAGTAGCTAAAATATAAACACTTAAAGTAAAATCAATTATCGACCCCTCGATGAAAACCTCACAATTGGCATTTCCGTAGCATTCAAGTACGGCAACAACAAGCTATCGACGCTGTTAAAGACAGACATGAAATGAATGTCAAAGCTGTATCCAAATAAGAGGAATCAAATTTAATTTAATTTTGTTGTTGTAATGAGAGTGGTGTATGTAAGGGTTAAAGCACACTCACTTCTACAATTCACACATCCTCGTATATTATTTCTATTATCCTGTGCTTCCTTCTATACTCGAGTCTTGCTCTTTATTAATGCTGTTGTGTGTGTTTGTTTCGCTTCTCTTCTCTTCTACTGACGCTGGAAGAAGAGTTGAGTGAAAAGATTAGGAGTGATTTATTTTCAACACCACGAATACACCCAACACTTTATATTTTGACTTAAGGTATGTTTGACTGAACGTGCATACGTCTGTTCATTCGTCCGCTCCTTCGTTCCTTCCTTCGTTACTTCAGCCAACCATTGAGAGTTGTTGGGAACCTTACGATGCTCAGTTTTCTGAATTCTTAACGTGTATCAATGAGGATTCTTTAGCCCGCCCATCGTAAACACTTTCTTGTTGCTTACTTTCCGAACGCACTCTCTGGACCAACAACAAACATACAAGAGAATAATTTATTGTACAAAAATGCATATTGACGGCGAGATGTCGTGGCTGAAGATGTTGTTGTCTCTGCAGCGTTGGCAGAGACTGGATCATGAGAGGGATGGGTAGGGTCTGAAGCAGTAGTGCTTAGAATTAATATCAACTGTGGGGTGGCAACAATAATAACAAAAACAGACGAACCGCCGTAGAGCTGAAAAATCCACTGATATCCTTCCGCATTTGGACCAACTTTTCTACAGAAATTTCTTTGTTTTTTTCTTTTGTTGCTCTTGCTATTTACTAACATACTTTTGCATTTTGCACTTGAAGCACTATCATTGGATGGTCAGTCGTTGATTTATTGTTAGATGCAGCTTCTTAGATTCTGTTTTTTAATACTGAGAAGAAAAAAGTTTATACTTAAAATTAAACCACCTAACATTGTAATAAAAGAGGTAGGAGCTTCGCAAACCTCATTTAGGAAGTTGGCAGTCCTCTCATAGTGAGGCCGAATCTGTGGCGTGAAAACAAGCTGCTCCTTGACCTTTCCCATTACTAAATACTGGTGTAATATCTTGCAACTCGTAAATCGTTTGTGATGAAACTTAAACAAAAACACTAAGTAGAAAAACAAGCCTCTTCCAGTGAACGAAATGAAACAAAAAGCTTGGAACCCGCCGCACTTGAAAATGATACGCTGCTGTTGTGCATCACAGCCACATAACGGAAGCATGTTGGTCAGAACATGCAGAAAAACAGTTCTACAAAGAAACTTGTGAGAACTCAAGTAAGGAAACTGGAAAAATACATGCAACAGAACAAAAGAATCGCGTACCACTTAGAAGATGGCAGATGTATTTTCCTTCAATCGAGCGGAAAAATGCTTGTTCTCATTTCACACGCTTCACTCCAGTCCCCCGGAAGTGGCACACTCTCTTGTTGGTAGTATATTATTAAATGTTTACACAGTTTCCGCAAGTGTTTTGTGCAATATCAGAATAATTACACTACTCGAAATTATACAAAATATTTATAATTTACATCGGCGAACTGTTGCTGCTATGAAAAGAAGCTCTCCGCTCTTTGTATTTGATGTTTTTTGTTTTTGCTTTTTGTGCCAATGCCATGATATCGGTTTGTTGGCACAACGACAGCAGCAGCAAAAGAAGAGCCTTTAATGAAGCATTAAATTAAGTACATTTTAAGGAGCGATTTAGTTGTAGGCTTTTATTTCGATCCAGGGAGCGGGTGGCAAAATATTATGGCACGATGAGTTTTCATCGTCACTTTTGATTCCAGAAATTTATGCAGAGTGCGAATATCAACAAAACAATAAAAACATTGCAAGTTTGAAACTAAAAACTACGAAAACAACAGCGGCAGCAATGAATGCGGAAGTTTCTATAAAACGAAACCAATAAATAAGAGAGGGAAATGCTTGTTGCTTGAACAGTGTTTCTCATGCATACATTTTCAATTCGTATTTTTGTCCGTAAGCTGCTGCAACAAAAACAACAAATGGCAGGCTCCAAAGTAATAGTTGCTGCGTACCCCAACAGCAACAGATTAAAATTTGACTCTTTTCTTTTTCCAGCCAAATAAGCTTCGTTAAAATGCTCAAAACTGTTGTGAATAGCGACGAGAAGAAATTAAGAGGTCCTTGTTGATACTTTAGTCCTATATTTGAGCAGATTTTAATAACAAAATAAAATTAAAACAAGGAGCTTTTTTATTGCTCTTGCCTACAGTCATCCTTCGGCTTCCTGGTTTCAAAATACTTCCAAATTGATAGGGTGCTTGGAAGAAAACTGACACACACTCATAAACATTAACGAGAACATTTCGTAAGTGAGAGAAGATTGACTCATTTACTCTAAACGATGATTTCTATTCTGATTAAACACATACACACATACACAACAGCAGTAACATCCTCCAACGTACCTAATAGAAACCACATCGTTTTAATTTCATACATCAATAATGCGGTGTGCATCCCAGTTAAAAACTGCTGACTCACCAAATCAAGAGCTCTTCCTCCATCATACATGAAATACATTATTTGAATAAATGTAGGAATCAATATAATATAGAGAAATGTCCAAATAATAGTATTCCCCTTATAAGACTTCCTTATAATACTCTTAATATATTGTACGAAAAGGTGCCAATCGACTACAGATTAAAACACAACGATTTGCTGGCGAACATCGTTCACAGGTAAGCGTTAGGAGGTGCCGAGCAGATGAAGGACCAATATGAACCTATCAGCTATCAAATCTCGTATATTGATAGCCTCCTTTAGAAACCCCCTGCATTATTTCATTATTCCTCCACACTTAGATTAGTTTCGGCTTTAAACGTGTACAATCTTCAGTTGAATTTGTTTCGTTTTCAACACTTTACTTTCTTCACTTTTCTGCACTCTATGTTCTGTTATTTATTCCACCTCTGTTTGTGCTTCTGTTTATTTGATTTTCCTGTAACTGTATCGTGTATTTTTGTCCAAAGGTTCATCCATGTGGCAGATATCGGCACAATACGGTCGTCTTCATCCTGGCCAAAGAATACAGCTTGAAGAATTTGCGCACCATCCATCGATTGGATCGGCTTACCTCGGGCCTGCTGCTCTTCGGCCGAAGTCCCAAAAAAGCACGCCAAATGGAGCATCAGATTCGCAATAGACTGGTGCAGAAAGAGTACATCTGTCGTGTCGAAGGCGAGTTCCCGGAGTAAGTATAACAAAACAAACTAATCTTAAGTACTCGAAGCTCCGGCTTACTGCAAGTCTGAATCCATTATAACAGCTTATCGTTCTGTCCCTTTTCAACACCACTCGACTGGTTCGGATCACAGTGATGTTGCTTGGTCATCCTGCTGATTTAAGTCTGTTGGTCCTCTTGTCAATATATTTGTCCAGCCTTTTTTTTGGCTTTGCTTGTCCAAATTTCCTTTGTAATTTTGTAAACTGCTTTCTTTTGTTTTCGATTGCGTAGTTCATCTAGTTTCAATTTTTCACCTGGTTAAGCAGGTTAGCATGTGAAGAGCCGGAGCTGTTAAATTGCACTGTAAGAAAAGATTTCCAGTTTAATAGGAAGAGTTCAAAAATCACAATGACAGAATGTTAATAATTATATAATCAATTCTGACCTAAGATCAAATAACGAAGCATTCAACTGCATTTAACACATTTTGAAAACAAGTCCATAGTTTATAAATGAAAATTACAATTAAAATTATTATTTGTTATTCTACAACATGTACGTGTAATCATACAATCACACAATCACTGTTTAACAATCGGTTTAGCCTCTTTTAGAGTTAAGAAAAAAACAATTCTTTCACAAATCAGACCGTAAAGTCTTTAATTTAATGAGTCTGTGGTGGTCAGTGGTTAGTAAATGTGACCCAACTTACAAATTCTTCAAATCTTTCATTTCTCAAACTAAACTAATGAACATTTTTATTTAATTCGAAGTCTGTTTTAATGCATAAGAAACTATTCCTCAATGAAATTCTTGCTGTTTGGTATCAGATCTACGTCAAGTCAATCGATGGGTCGGTCGGTCGATCCACCTACAACTAGGTTCCATCCGAATTGATTATCATTGTTTTCCCCAACTGTAATTCCTTCAATTTAACCATTCGCAGGGGAGTCATCGAGTGCAAGGAGCCAATCGAGGTCGTCAGCTATAAAATTGGCGTTTGCAAAGTGTCAACAAGGGGCAAGGATTGTACGACCACATTTCAGAAGATTGCACACAATGGTAAAACGAGCGTCGTCCTCTGCAAGCCACTCACTGGACGGATGCATCAAATTCGTGTTCATTTGCAGTATTTGGGTAAGCTATATACATATAGTATGAACATATGTACATACATACATAAGGAAGGGCGGTTATAGAAGATGGTTCGGTGTGGTCACGGGGTGAATGAAGAATTTGCTATTCAAAGTTGATTGTCTGTGTGTCGGAAGCTTTTTTGACGAGAGTCACAGAAAGAAGGTAGAAATTGATTTAAGTCCGCTTTTTCTTTTCTCCGTCTGGGAAAAAACATGCTGTGCACAACTTAAATTGGTTGTTCTATTAAAAGATTTCTTTGAGTTTTACATTTGAACCGTAATCGTAAACGGCGGGGGAGTGTTTTTATACCCTGAAAACAAACTGAATACATTATATACGCATCCACAGATAGCGGCCCACCGACTTTTGCATGTGCCGTACAAATCATGAGGGTGTAGTATATTTGTTGAAAAATAATAGCAAATCGAACGGATTCTAATAGGAGTATTACACGTATTAAATGTACATAAAGTATTAAATAAAAACTTAATCGTTACGAGTATTTTTGGTTTTCTTCTTACAGGATATCCTGTTGTCAACGATCCTTTGTATAACCACCAAGTTTTCGGTCCATTGAAAGGACGCGGTGGCGATATCGGTGGTAAAACAGATGAACAGCTCGTCAGCGACTTGATTCACATTCACAACGCAGAGAACTGGCTGGGCATCGATGGCGACTCCGACATTTCACTATTCAAGACAATTAAGGGCGATTGTGATGCGGAAAGCTTGGTGGGTGTTGGACCCAAAGGTACGTATACACACACGTTGTTATAAATGTACATATATGCGAGCATATATGTCATATATATTTATGTACTATATATATTCTGTTTTACGCCACAGGTGCCCTCTTGAGCGATGACGACTCCGAAACAGTATCGCGTGAAGCGTCACCGTGCTCGGAGAGTCCAAGGCCAGCAACGATTGCCATCGACAGCGAGCATGCAGTGGATGGTACATCCAATGTGGCAACTGAGATGGCAGCGGTAAACCATGTGGCAACCTCAACAACACCGACACCGAACAATTTGGCAACAACGGTCGCTCTGAATGGAAGCGCTTTCGCAGCCCGGCCAGCAGCACCGCATGTGAAGGTAGAAGTGGGTGGATCACAAAATTGCGTGTTGGTCTTTTAGTAAATTGAACTCCCTTCCTTCAGGTTACTGTGGCCACCCAAACGGGACACGAATCGCCTGACATGGCGTTCAATGCAGACAAAATGACGGCCGACAAGCATTGCTACGAGTGCAAAGTGCGCTATCGAGATCCGAAGCCAAAGGATCTGGTCATGTACCTGCATGCCTGGAAGTACAAGGTACCCTTGTTTCTTAATTATTTCCGAAAATAATGCTTATTCAAAGAATTAACAAACGTGTTCAGGGTCCTGGTTGGGAGTATGAGACCGAGTTGCCGCACTGGGCGAGCACAGACTGGGCAGAACCTGAGGCGGAGTGAAGAGCAAAATCCGAATGTATTCCGGATGTATTCCGGATGTATCTGCTTCCGGATGTATTTCGGCAAAGCGGACGATGCATATGAAGTGCATTTCTAGCATTTTACAACAGCAAGCAGCGCAATATTCAAAACAAAATGTATGCGCACAAAACGCATAAATTCAGTAGATTTAAATATGTTATTTATACGCAATTATTATATGTACAATCATTGAATTGTATTCTGTAGGAAAAATAGTAGTACTATTGTTTTTGTGGAAGTATTGAATCAACTGCATTAACAATGCAGTGATTAACTGCATTAAGAATTATTTGGTCGCTTTTGACGTTGAGGAAATAATTTGTTTTACTCCGCTTATAGAGGTTATTTGAACATAGAAAATGCTTATTTGCTGATATATTGTATAGAAGAAATATAAATAATTTATAAAAAAATAATGACATATCCTCAACATTGAAAACTAAAAATCTTAAAATTGTAATCGTGTCGTTCACTGAAGCTGTACAGAGAATTAAAAAAAAAAACACTATACAGAAAAAACATTAGATGTATTGTCATTATAGCCAATCATAGTAAAGGTTTTTCAATTTTAATTTAAAAAATCGAATTGACAGACTCCAAAGATTATCCAGGCAGCCAATCGTAGGCAGACAAAATTGTTATATAATATATCTTATTAATTTTCATTGACATCCTGAATCGTAAAGTGTTAATAAATATATGCTTTTGATTGTGTTCTATTGGATCAAATTTTTTTAGCTTTTAATGCATCCAAAAAAGGAGAAGATTTTAAATTTGTTACATTGAATTCGAAGAACTAAGCTCATGTCTTGTATGTATCATGGTCCATTGCATGAAACTTGTATTAGCTAAAAAATAAGTACCTATATTAAGCGAACATTTGTTAAGCTTGTTGTCCTCTCTAATCGACGGCCGGGCGCTCAATACGTCCAAAAAAGCCGTGTCGAGGAGTACAAATGATGCAGTTTAGCTAATAACAAGATGAAAAACAAGCCAATAAAACATTTAAACCGTTTTAAGGCAGAAACAGTATCAAACTAAGAGACAAATACAACTTACACCAAATCATTTAATAGTAAGAAAGGAAAATTAATACTGGACCAAACAAATACGATTGTAATTCAACACATTTTACCCACTCACATTATTTTCACTGAAAATACACCAATTTACACAATAAGCGGAAATCCAATGAAACATAATGAATCTTTTAATTGAAGTGTAGCAGCTATGTAAAAATAAATAAAGTTTGTGCCTTTCATTAAGTAAAAACAACAATAATAACTGAAGAAAAAAATTAATAAATACCTTGAAATCAAAACTTCTACAACTGAAGAAATTTTACGCTGTGGGTCATTTATTTAAGCATTCAATATTCTTGAACACAAAATCTATTTGTTGTACAGTGTGAAATTAAATATTCAACACAGATGCAAACATCTTGTGGTAGCCACTGTATGAAGCGAAGTTTCAGTAACCAAAAATAATCCAAACCAACGAAATAAGATGCAAGCATCAATCAAGTTCCCAATCTTCGACAATCGAAAGGATTTAGCACATCAAAGCCGCTACTGCTTTTACTTAGTTTAACCCATTTCCAAAAGCATAAACTGGAATGATATATGTAAGTAGTTGTTACTTATAACTCATTCGTAGTTGACAGTTCATTCAAAGGCAGCTCAAAGCTATGTATTATGTTTGATACACATCGAAATCTTTACAATTTTTTCGTGATCTCTCTATTTGAGTACTTCCAAAAACCATTCACAAGAAGATGAATGCTTGAATAAAAAAGACAATGTAAAGGTGATGTACATATACAATATATATATATTAATATATACATAATACGCCTGCATGCTACTTTTATTTACATACACAATACAAATGTATATGAGTTAGGAAATTCATGTTTTGCTGAAAGCAAAAATAAATAGTATAAAATAAACCAAACAATACTGCTTTTATACAAAAGATATATTGTGTAGAATTTCATAATTCTATAAAATTACACATTAATTTTTATTTTACAAGGAAATAAAACAAAACGAAAAAATAATAATCATATAAATTTTCTTGAAAAGATTAACAGCATCATATTAAAACTAAATTATTTAGTACCGAAAGTATTCAGTTACGTATTGAATAATAATTAATTTTTACCAACACATGAAATTAATCATAATTTGATTGTTGTTAATTTTTCTGTTAAATAGTATAGAGTGAAACCATCATCAGTAGTTGACATGTAGTTTTATATCGAACGTAAACACAAAACAACATGTACGACCTTCTTTGAAAGGTTTTCTGACTAAGCATTGAATATTGAATAAACTTTTTGCTTAAAACTTGTGTTTCATTGCATACAGACTCGAGGTAGCCACAAAAGTTCTCGATCTGCTCCCAGCCATGTTCAAAATCTTCGATTATGTTACTTATAGTGAGACCCATGTGCTCCTCAAAATAGCCATGAAGCGAACCGCACCTCTTCAATATTGGCTAATCTGTTAAAGCCCCCTTACACTATAGCCTGAATCAAAGTGGAAGAATGCAGACGTAAGGAACTTACCCAACGTCAGCAATCGATTCGTCTACTGGCCGAAATTCTACGCAAGCAAACGACTAGATTCGTATACCAAACATCAAACAAGAACAGCTGATGACGTCTGTACGGTTCCTCAGCTCCAACAAAAACAACAGATGAGTATACGTAAATGACAGAATTCGAACAAAACAACGGTACAGCATACGGATCTATTCGTCATCAGCTGTTCTTGTTAGATGTTTTGTATACTCGGAAACGAGTGCAGACGGTCGATAAATTCCGTAAACTTAATAAGTTGCGTCTGCTTTCATCTATTTTATTACAGGCTTTACGGACGCCTACGTATCGGGAGACTGTTTCGTTCAACTGCTCATTTTGGGCAGTCTTTCAGCATTCTTATCTTACTGACGTATTCGTACTCATTCGTTACGTCATTCATCCATTTTAGTTCAGATTTTTAAGTAAATACTGTGAAGTGGTCATTATTGTGCTTTAGCGTTTCCGTTTGCTATTATTCTATACAATCTGGATACCTTTTTGCCACTTTTCTACGAGCCATTTTGTTTACTCTTCTATACATAAAAATGTTCATAAAATAAATAGTGCTGCAAAATAGTACGAAAAAAATTACTTCTACACCTGTAGTGTGCATGCAGTTGGAATGACTGCAATTTTCTATGGTTTTGTAAACAAATGGAAGTCGAAGGAAATGCACGTCGCTGCTAAAAATATAAGTGATTAAGTTACTCGTGTATCGCGTACTTATTATTAAAAATAGTTCAAGAGCACACAATGAGAATTATATGGAGTTTCGTGACCTTTCTTCTCATTTACATAAAATGTATTTGGGCCTACAAACCAGTCGTTGTATTCCATGGAATATTATCTGGGGCAGAGTCCATGGTGTTGCTGGTTCAAGAAATAGAGAAGGTAGACGAGGCTGAGGAAATTAAATGTGTCATCATGTCATTGATTTAATGCGTGTACTTTTTAAATTTATTGTTGACAGCAACATCCTGGAACCAAGGTCTATAACTGTGATAAATACAGCGGTTGGTATAGCTTGGAGAGTGCATGGAAGCAAGTCCAAGAATTGCGCGATTATTTAGATACCATTGGAAAATTGCACCCTGAGGGTATCATTGTAATAGGTGGGTGAAAATGAATTATATTACCACAAACTGCAAGAAATACTTCCTATTTTTGAAGGTTACTCCCAGGGCGGTATATTAGCGCGTGCTACGATACAATCATTACCGGAACACAATGTTAAAACCTTCATTTCGTTATCGTCGCCACAGGCAGGTCAATACGGAAGTATGTATGTATGTCATGATCGTTTGTATGAAAAACAAAACTGATTTTGAAAATTGAAAAACTTCATCTATTAAGTGGAAATTTGCACATATACATATAACATAGCATTAAATGTATTTTCAGCTAGTTTTTTGCATCTTATCTTCCCCGACTTGGCTGCTAAAACTGCCTTCGAACTGTTTTACTCGAAGGTCGGCCAGCATACTTCTGTGGGCAACTATTGGAACGACCCGCATAAGCATGAAATGTATTTAAAGTACAGTATATTCTTGCCGCTTATCAACAATGAAGTAAAGTGTTCCAATTCTTCAAGCTTCAAGAGCGCCTTAACCAGGTTACAGAAAATGGTTTTAATCGGAGGTCCCAATGATGGCGTCATAACTCCATGGGAATCGAGGTTTGTTTTCGCATTTTAATTTCCTTTCTAAAATGTTATTGCTACTTTTCCATCTCACCTATATATAATATATTATCTTCTAAGAGATCTTATAATATAATATATCTTCTTCGCAGTCACTTCGGTTACTACAATGACTCGCTAGACGTAATTCCATTCAACCAGCGTGACATTTACATTAAAGATTCCATTGGTTTGAAGACTCTGCAGAAAGCTGGCAAATTAATAATCGTCGTCAAACCATTCATTCATCACATAACGTGGCATACCAATAAACATGTTATACGTGAAGTTATCCTTCCACACTTGGACTAGTAATGGACGAGTATGAAATTATTAAATCAAAGCAAGGCTGTTCAAACCTAATTTTAAACCATTTATACTCTTTAATTTTTAAGATATTGTAAGGGGCATCTGCACACTAAATAAATAAATAGCCTTTTCTTGCATTTAAGATGAGGAACTGGTAATTACGGTTATTTGAAGATCTTAAGTATCGGCCATAAATCGGCGACGGCGATGTTTTTCACCACGTTTCATAGAGTTCTGTCAACTGGAAAGCAATGGAAGTGAATCTGCAATCAGAACTTTCTGGGGTAATTTTTACCCATCCTCTCATGAGAGACACAGAGTTCATTTTCGCCTTTTGTATATATCATGGAAGTGTATCCTTTTATCGTATCGCTTCCTTTTTATGTTATACTTTCATTTTTCGCGTGAATTTTAGTTACTCTAGATTCTAGAGTCCAGAAATACCTTAAGTATGTATACGTTATGCGCGTCTTTTGATTATAACCAGAGATAAACAATATATTATTTGACTTAAAACAATTATGACTTAAAAGACCTTTCAAATGGCACACCTAACAGTTTAGGAGACATCGTCCTTTGAAATGTTGATAATTTGCGTATTCAAACGCCCATACCTGCTAAACCAAAGCTACGCCCAAATTTGATCACGGTTAGATTCAGGAAAGCATTACGAAGGCCACCTATACCAATTTTACCCAAATGTGATGTGAGCCATAGCGATATCGCTGGCTTCTTCCTTTTTTTTGTGCTGTCAAGCAAATTAATTCATCGTTGTAGGACTAACTACATAACATATAGACCGCTAGAAATCCCGTTTTTCTGGTCTGCAAATATTTCTATAGCCTGGGTCCCACAAAATTTCTTGATCTCGTATTCTCTTTTCAAGAGCAATTGTTTTTGTTTTACAAAGTTTATGAACGTAGTTTTTCTCACATAATGCGTTATTCTTCCAAGGTGTTAATTGAAATTATTTTAATTTTTAACATAAACATCTTAAATTTGTTGCGAAATATTTAAAAAACTTTTCCAATATTAAAAGATGAAAGAAACAGTGCTCTTATTTTTGTAGTGGTTTTTAGAAAATTTTGAAAAAGATTGCGTTCAATATCCTCTAATTTCGTAACGACTTGGATGAACATGTCAACCAGCTCGGAATTCCATGCAGTTTTGGTCAAGAAATTTGAAAATGTCCTTTTCATGCAAATGTATTATTCAGGTGTACATGGCGCTTCGCTGAAAATGTGAAAGTATCTTTTCCCATTTTTGGCTTATAAGGCCGTGGTTATGCTATCGAGATTTGCTTGGCAAGTAGTAAACAATTCTCTCATTTACACACAAAACAACAAAAAAAAGTCCTACTTGCCAAGCAAAACTCGATAGCATAACCACGGCTTAATATCACAAGGAAAGAGAGGGTTTAGTGCATATCGTGTATTCTTTCTTTCGCATTGAAAGACCAGGTGTGTAGTCGGAGCAATTTCGAAGAGCTAAACAAAGGACGTGCGTGGAAATAGCAACGAAAGTTAGCAACGATTTAGGGTGGTTTATTTTGTTCGTTGCTGTGTGGAACGTAGGTTTGATGATTTTTAGGAAAAATTATTAAAACTAAACGATAATTGCAATAAGAAAACCTAATATGCAGTTTTGAAGGAAAAATTATGGTCTATCTCCATGGATTATTATAAAATATCTAGTAATTCAATAAATCAGACTAATTGGGCAAATTTTAAAAAGAGTATGTGGAACCCAACAGAAAATTGCCATTGCTGAGTTTTAAAAAATTTTCTACCTCAACCACGCCTACCCTATCTTAAGGACTATATTTTTACACATTTTTTGACACTTCAACGAGTAGCCTAGCTTGCTTGGTTTCAAAGATATTTCCAATAATATCCACGATGCTTCAAGAGCAGCTGCTGGAAATTGTGATGCGACAGGATACCTACCAAGTATGCAGTTCTAAAGCGAACATCAATAGCAAGCATCAAAAAGTAAAACAACCATTGTAGCCGTTAGATTTATTTATATATTAAAGAAAATCCTTACACGTATTTTAAAGAAAGTTCAGAACCGCTGCTGACCTATTTAAACATTTTCTACCTAAATGACACCTGTTCTATCTGGAAGAGAATATTCCTTTTCACATTTGTGCATAAAAACTATTGCCCTAGCTTGCTCGGTCCTAGATATAAACCCGATAATTCTCCATATTGGTCAAGTACCGTTGCTGGCCACTTAGGAGCAGTTGTCCAAAATGACAACTCGATAGGCGGAAAGCCGAGATTTTGATACATAAACGAAGTCTGTGGGTCTTAAATGCCTGAGAAAAGTGCAAATGAAAATGTTTTTCTCCTTTGTTTACAATCTGTTGTGAAGTAGTGCTTTTCCTGGAAATGAAAAAGGTAAACAAAGCGATTATTAAAATGATACTACAATTAGATGCGTTTTTATAGAATTGGGATTAATGTCGACAAAATGACAGCTGTGGGGATCGACTCTTTCAGAAACTTTTTAAAACAAAGATCTTGAAAATCGGATGAACCGATTTAGATAGCGTTGCTGGGTATTTAAACATTTTCTACCTCGATGAAACCTATTCTATCTCGAAAAGGACATTGTTCCTCACATTCGTGCATAAAAATTATTGTCCTACCTTGCTCTGGAACAGAGATAACAGAGATCCCAATTTGGGGTCTCCAAATTGGTTAATTACCGTTGCTGGGTATTTAAACATTTTCTACCTAAACGACACCTGTTCTATCTTGAAGAGGATGTTCTTCCTCACACTCGTGCATAAAAATTATTACCCTACCTTGCTCTGGAACAGAGATAACAGAGACCTCAATTTGGGGTCTCCAATTTGGTTAATTACCTTTGCTGGGTATTTAAACATTTTCTACCTCGATGAAACCTATTACATCTCGAAGAGGACACTATTCCTCACATTCGTGCATAAAAACTATTGTCGTACCTTGCTCTGGTACAGAGATAATTGAGATGCCAATTTCGAGCCCCAAATTGGTTAATTACCGTTGCTGGCTATCTAAACATTTTCTACCTAAACGACACCTGTTCTATCTTGAAGAGGATGTTCTTCAATCAAACCTACGTTCCACACAGCAACGAAAAAAATAAACCACCCTAAATCGTTGCTAACTTTCGTTGCTATTTGCACGCACGTAAACAAAGATACAAAATTATTCCAAAATATAGCTGGAGCAGTTGACGCAGCTGACGCCAAGATAGCGCTCAAGTGTTGCCAACTATAATTCAACGGAACTTGACGACATTTTTCTATTCTCTTTGCTACTCAGTATGAAAGATTATCAGTCGTTTGACTAGATGACTTGTCCTAATTCATTTTAATCGTAGACCATTGCAAATTAAATTTATTTGCGATTTACTTTAATAATTTTGCGGCTCGCGTGACGCAAAAACCCGAAAAGTTTTTGAAGGCATGCTACGCTAAAAGAAGCAGAAAAACTTCGGCGAATTCAGAAGAACAGAGATGTAATGGCAGCATTGTAATTTTGTTGGATGCATATCATATGAAAGTCCGCCAAACAAATTAATAACAGCGACGTTGTTGTTCTTGGCGTTGAGCACAACAACCCCAAAAAGGGGTGGTCACTTCCGGTTTTATAACCGGAAATGAAAAAAATGGTTTCACTTCTTTCTTTCTCCTGCGTTTGACAACTCCACACGCTATCAACAATCGCTTGTAGCTATGATTGTGTGTAGTGTATTGCTGTTCCCCATATTATTTCTTGAACACATAGAAAATCGCACGACGAATATTTCGGTGGGAACTGTCAAAATTACACGGCCTCTTTTGAGAAACGAGAAAAAAATAAAATTATGTCGCTGCCTCTGCTTGCGGCTGCGAATAAATCGCATCTGCGATCAATCCCGTTCGTTCGCTGTGCGATTTATTCGCAGCCGTCGCTCTTCTTCTTCTTATTTTTGTGTGTTCATATCGACTTTGACAAGCCAAAACTTCGCTGAGGCAGAAGATTTCTGACAGTTAGCACCGAATAATTCGTCGTGCGATTTTCTATGTGTTCAAGGCATTACACGATGATCGATGAAGTTGTTTCAAATGAACGATGGGTCTTCTAAAGGCAGGCATCCACCAAAAATTCAGCACGCGTTCTGTTCGCGTTCTGACCGCGTTCTTTTGTATCCACCAAAAATCAACACAAAAGCTGCTCGCGATCTATCGCGCGCAGCTCGCGATCTATCACGCGCAGCTCGCGCGCTGAACGCGAACAGCTTTCCGAAATGTTTGTGCGTTGTATCCACCAAAATACGAGTGCACGCATGAAAGCTGCACGTCGGTTTTTGTTTCGCTTTTCGGTGGATACAACCAAATTCATGAATTTCTGTTCGCGTTCTGTTTGCGATCTGCTTCTTTGTTATCCATTTGAAATGGAAAGCAAACGAACGACCGGCGAACAAATCAGTGCGATTTTGTTGGTATTCAATCATGGAGTAGACAAATCAGCGCAAACTTGCACGTCTTCTTCTTCTCCAAATTCTTCTGAATTTGGTCATACAACGAAATTTCAGAACGCGTACAGAAATGGAAAGCAAACGAACAGTCGGAATTCAGAACGCGTGCAGAACGCGAACAGTACGCCAAGTATACTAACTAAAAAACATGTGCGCGAACACCACGCATTTTATAGACGTGCAAATGTTTTTAGTGGATATGACACGCAAGTTCGCGTTCAGAACGCGCTCAGTTCGCGTTCATTTGCTCTTCCATATCCACCAAGCTCGCGGTCAGAACGCGTTCAGCACGCGTGCCTTGGTGGATGCGCACCTTAAGAGAGAGCTTAAAAATGACGAAATTTTTTACAAAATTTATGGCTCAAATCGCTCGTCGATGTGTGTAGACCAAACACTAGTCTTTGGTGTAGACCGCTCCTAATTTTTGACAGTTAAACAGTTCGCAACAAATTTTTCTCAAGATGCAAACAAAACAGTTATGAATATGACATACGGAAAAATTTAACAAACAGCACAATATTTCTGCACATTCAATACGTTCAATAAAATGAGATTTGAAGAACGTCTAATAGACGAGGTGAGGTGCCACGATATCCTTTATGATCCGTCCTTGGCGGATTATAAGAATGCTCTGGCCAAGGATGCTGTTTGGAAGACTATTTCCCGTCGGCTGGGCGTTTCAGGTAAGCTAGCATTTATATTTTTTACATACTAATTTTTATATATTAATTTATATACGCTTTTATTAGAAGCGCACGCAAGAAAGAAGTGGAAGAAACTCCGTACCGCCTACAAAAGGAACAAGAATCTCCTAGACTTAGAAATGGGCTGTGCTTCGCCCGTTAACGACACCAAATATGAGTTTTTGCAACAGATGCGATTTTTAGACAGCGTTAATTGTACCAGAAAGTAAGAAGTGTACTATTTATACAACCCAAAATTTAATTATTATATTTTACGTATCACAATAAGAAATCTGGAAGAGGTTCGTGAGGTCTCTTCGCCAGAGATAGCCGGGTATCCTTGTGAGGATCCACCTCCCGAATATTCTTCGTCACCACCGTCATCGCCTATTTCGCCAAAGAGGAGAAAGCGTGATGCCGGGCAAAAGCAGTTTAGCAACCTGCTTAAAAATGCTTCACAGCTGGCCGAAGCGTGCACCAGCAGCAGCAGCACTAGACAACTATTCGATGCGTTGGCTACGCGTGTAGAGAACGCAGGATTAACTAACGATGAGGCGGGAATGATCGAATTAGCTGTTACGGAATGTGTAATTAATAAAGTAATAGAAGTTAAAAATATGCGCCTTTAGGATAATTTGACAATTCTTATATCATATACTGTAAATCTCACTGTTTTACACCATTCTGTTATAAATATAATACTATTTATAAATAAAAATTGTTTTCTTATTTTATTTCATACAGATATAGTTATTAATTTAGGATATAGACCGATAGGAATTTCAATTTACTGCTCGATAACGAGAGCAAAAGAGTTGTAAAAAACTAGAACAATAAATTTGGAGTGTTTCAACAACGGTAAGTTTTTCCATATAGGACTAAATAAATAAATGTGGAAGGTATTATCAAATCACCAATTCAGAGACATACTTTTTTAAGAGTACTATTTTTTGTTTATACTCTTTTCAGCTACACGTACAACTCCGCTAAAATCTCCTTTTATTCGGTTTCAATTTACAGCCTTATAATGTAAGACGTAATTTACGTTTATCAAGAGTTTTTTTTATTATTTTTCGTATTTTGTTGGTCTTTTGTTTGTTAGTAACGTCAGAAATATAAAAAACTACGAAAAGCACAAAACAAAACGGGTGTTAAACGGAAAAAGCGTTTATCGTTTATAAGGGGGTTAATTTTTTGTTGTCAGCTGTTTTGCCAGCATGACAGTTCCATTTCACAAATGGTGGTAAAAGCAGGCGAATTACTTCGCCTTTATTCTTGAAGACATTTACTTAGTTTTATTTCCACAAAAATGGATATCAAAACAATATTGGGAGACATAAATATCAAAACAATTGCTGACATCGACAACGCTCTGGGCTTAATTTCCCAGAAGGAGGTAAGTACCTTCTCCAGATCCCAACTGAAACTTATTTCTGTCAATATTCAGCACGATATCAGCGTCAGCCTAGAAGGGCTGCTGGGAAAACAATGCCAAATTGAGACAAAAATGAGTAGTGTAAGCCGCGTTATGTCAATACTCAATACGGTTGGTAATGACTCCCGGAAACTCAATCAAAAAATCACCGAGACAGCGCACCTGTCGGAATCGGTTAGCGCTAAAGTGAGAAGACTCGATTTGGCTCGAAGTCGCGCCTCCGAGTGCCAGCAACGCGTGCATGATCTTATCGATTTGCAACTCTGCAGTTTGGGTGTGTTGGCAGCAATACGTGAAGAGGACTACGAGAAGGGTGCTGGTCACATCTGCAGATTCCTTTCAATGGACCAGCAACTATTACAACGAACAGCTGACGATGTCCAGGGTTCTGTTACTTCTGTAAGTGATGCCGTAAGCACATTGGAGGGCGCTACAGAAAACATGCGTGAATTAATAGCACGAAAATTCGATGAGGCTGTAAACAAGGACGACTTGGCATCAATAGAGCGATTCTTCAAAATTTTTCCATTGCTTGGAAGACATAACGAAGGTATAGAAAAGTTCTCGAAATATATTTGCAAAAAACTAGCCGCCAAGGCACAAAAAGAGTTACGTAACTCATTGGATATCGCCAAAGCTGAGAAGCGTTTACCAATAGCTTACGCTGATACACTCACAACGTTGATGGAAAACTTTGCGCGAGTAATAGAAGTAAATCAGCCCATTATAGAGTCCTGTTATGGAGCCGGTTATCTCTTGGATATGGTCGAAATACTGCAGCCCGAATGTGATACCGAAGTTAAAAATTTGATTCTGGAATTTTATAAAAACAGACAGATAGCACGTCGCATACAGCAAATAAATGATAGCAAACGTATTTTGAGCGGTGTAGGTGGCAACAGTCAAGTGCTAGGGCACTACCGAAAGCCATCTGGTGGTTCAGTGGATAAACTTAACCCCAAGGACATTGATACCATTATTGCGGAAATAACAGTCATGCACTCCAGGGCCGAGCTCTATTTTCGTTTCATGCGTCGGAGAGTAACGGTGAGTGGGACCTATGATTAGAAATAGTGTTTTTATGTCTCGTAAAAGAGAGAAGGCTTACAATTTTTAACAAGGGTTGGTAGCGTTTTCTAGAATTTCAAAATCTTGAAACCAAAATCTTGAAAATCAAAATCTTGAAAGCAAAATCTTGAAAAGCAAAATCTTGAAAAAAAATTTTTTAAATATACTCATAAATGTACTTTATTTATTTGCGCAAATAAATAAAGTACATTTATGAATATATTTAATACTTCAAATTTCTCACGAATAACTTGGCTAAAACTTCCATATGAATATTATTATTTTATACATACAGGGTGTTTCGCATAAAAAGGGACAGGGCGTGTAGGTTGAGAAAATTCGTTCTTTTAGAAAATTGCTCCTCCGGGCTAAAAGGGGGCAAAATCCACCCCCGCCCCCATACGATTTTTTCTTATCTCACCCAAACTACTTGTCCTAGATTTTTGGCACAACTTATGCCAAAAACCCCCTGTATAAGATATATTCTTAAAAACTTGATTCTTCGTTTATAAAAGAACGTGCACACACCGCCGAAATACCACCCTCACAAATTGTTTGGAATGGTATAATTCAATGCGAAAGGAATTCTCTAGTTCAGTTACCAACTAAATGTCTCCAAAAATTTAAAATTATGCGACTTCGGAAAAAAGTAATGCATTAAAGGAGCCTCAGTCGTTTGAAGAAAATAAAATTCCGGATACTATTCGAAATATCGAATGTTGATAAAACCAGATTGTCGTATTAGGAACCATTTCTAGCTACTGGCAGAAGCAGACATATGGTTAATGGACGGTACATTTAATGACGATCCCCACATTATTCTATCAACTGCTTGTTTTACATGGTATGATAGAAACGCAAACAGTGCTATTAATTTATTGTATTATGACTGGTAAAAGCAAAAAATTATATTCTGAAGCGTTTTATGAAATCCTGTACTTCGCTGCAATAATATGGATTTAAATTTTTTTTATCGATGTACAAATAAAAATTAACCAGTAATGCGGATATTACACTGTAAACATTGTTTGTTGTCGATGAACCATTTTTGCTCTCTCTCAAAATTTTGTTCAGAATTGTGATTACACATAGAGCAAACAAATATCAATATTTACAAATACAAAGCAAACTTACGGAGTTGCTTTGTGATTATTTTTCTTACATGAAATACCTTTTATCAATAAAAGTGCACTTATTTCAATCCTAAACGCGAGTACTATTTTGTTTCAGCACACTAGAACACCGTTTTAATCGAAGTTTGTTGTCGACGACCACAAACATTTTGTTTTGCTTCGCAAAAGTTCATCCTCTCTGGATGAACTCAACTCTGAAGTCTGAGAGCGTAAGGTTGACAGTTTTGTACAGAAAGCAAAAACAATTTTACAGTTATTTCGAACAATGTTCGTAGTGTCATATCCGCGTAAGAGTGTTAACTTCGGTATGGCCAAAGCTCATACATTCTACATCATGTTTTTACATTTATTTAATACGTGAGTATGGCATTTGTCGGATTTTCATTGATATCAAAGAGCCCTACATAGGGGAGAATATTCGTGTCGTATTTCATACCTATGTTTCTACTTGTTCTCACGTTGTTCTTGTTTTCGTCACAAGTAGGCGGATCACGCCCATTTTTTAAGTATATATATATATACAGTATATTTTAATCTTAATCACTTTACAAGTTCATGAAATTCACTATAAACACGTACGGATTAACATTTTCTATATAAAGTAGGCGTCGTCGGATTTTGCACATTTTCAGTTCCAAACAGCCTTAATGCAAGAGAATATTCGTGCCAAATTTCATCACGATAGCTCTTTCTGTTCTCCTCAAATCGTGTTTTCTACAGACAGATGGACAGACGTGGCTAAATAGACTCAGGAGGTGATTCTGAATACTACTTATATGTATATTTATACCTACCACGCCTTTAAGTTGTTACAAACGGAAGCACAAAGGTAATATACCTTCATTCCTTCGGATGTAGGGTATATAAATTAGAACAGAAATTGCTTTCAATTTAATTTTTGTTTTAAATTAAAATTTTAAAAAAAAAGCTTAAAAGGTTTTTCATGATTTTTTCAAAATTTTGTCAGAATTCACTTACTTTCGAACTTTTGCTATTCAAAATTTTGCTTTTCAAGATTTTTTGTCAATTCAAGATTTTGAAATTCCAGATTCTACTACGCTCCCTTCTAACAATTGTATGGAAATGATTAGTGATTATGAAATTAATGTGTAAAGCAACTGTTTTAGTTATACATATGATTCTTATTTCTTGCTAGAGCGACATTGAGCTCAGTATGCTGGAGAAAGAAGACCAAAAGCTTAGAATAGAAAAGCTGGAAAAAGTATTCAGTAAATGCGATTTAAGTCGACAAATGCAAGAGCTGCTGGGTACTTATTTGCTATTTGAAAGGTAAAATGACTTACGCATTAACATTGCATGCATTTACACACGTTTTACTTTGTTTTGTGTAGATATTTTATGGAGGAAAGTGTACTAAAAGCAATTGCGTTGGACACCTTCGAGCTTGGTCAGCAGTGTTCTTCCATGGTCGATGATATTTTCTTTATACTGCGCAAATCTATACGTCGCTCTTTAACTACACAGTCGATTAATGGTACTTGTGCCGTCATCAATAACGCTGCTGCTTGTCTGGACGGTGATTTTGTAAATGCAATGAAGTCTCCCCTTAAGAATGGATATCCATCAGGCTACATCGACCTGGCACAAGCTTATAATGCCATTCAAAGTACCTTACAACAAGGCAAACTGCATGCCAGTGATAGTGACAAAGCCCGCATGCATTTCCTGGTGCAATTGAACAATGCAGATATGTCAACGGAATACATTGAAACACTTTGGAATACAGTGGTGGAAGATGTAAATGTCACATATCCTGCAATGTCGCCCGTCGAGAGACAAATTCTAGATAGCTGCATTTCGGAACTGAAGGCGGTGCGCGATTCACTCAAGGCGTGTGTTGACTTCGGCTTGCAACAGTTACTCTCCAGTGCAATCAAGCCGCGTTTGAATCCGTGGGTGGATCAATTTCTCAACTATAATCATTTTATGACCGAAGTTGGTGTTCGAAATACATAAAATTGTACAATTCATTAGAAATTTGTATTATATAGGAAGAACTTGCTACATACGAAGCAGGCGAAACATTTGTGCAATTTCTAATCGTTCAAATCGACGGGCTGTTAAACACGTTTAAGACAACACTAAGTTCAAGGAACTACGATGCATTAGTCAGTATTTTAGCCATTGAAGTGACGACGCGACTGGAACGTGCCGTAAAAAAAAGTACATTCAACCGGGTAGGATATAACAGTAAAAAGTCTAACAAATTCAATTACGTTTATTTTTATTTCTTCATTTAGTTGGGCGGCCTTGTGCTTGACCAGGAGGTGCGCGCTCTAGGTTCCTACTTGACTAGCGCCACATCCTGGTCAGTACGCGACAAAATGACACGGCTCTCGCAAATAGCTACTCTTTTGAATTTAGAGAAAGTTTCTGAGCTGGTAGATTATTGGAATCCGGAAAATAGTAGTGATATGCCCTCGTGGCGCTTAACTCCGAACGAAGTTAGAACAATACTGACTTTAAGGTAATAGTACAATGTTTATATTTCAAGCAACTGCAAAATAATGAGTCATTCAATTTTAGGACTGATTTCCGTATGGAGGACATTAAACGCATACAATTGTAGTATGAGTACATTAGAATTATATTTATTTTAATTGAAAATTATTTAAAACTAAAGTAAGTTAATAATTTGCACATGTTACATTTTTTCGAATTGTCGAAACACAGTTTCTTGCTATCTTTTAGACGTTTGGTATCTCTTGAATATTAGAATAGTGGGAAGGATAGGTATAAAAGGTGTGACCTTTATTAGATATCAATCATACAATCGTTGAAGTAACTAACGAGCTCCTTAAAGGTGGTAAGATTAAAGGATTTTAATTATGTTATTATGAGTCTTGAAGAACTGATATTTTTTCCTTGTTTTCATATTTTTTGCACCTAAAAACTAGGTGATTTTGTCCTCAATAGTGTTGCACAGTTCGCTATTTATTGTTTTAATCTTTACACCGCAAAATTTTCAATACAAGATTATGGTTTTTGTTAATAAGGTCTAAGATCTGAGAGGCAATATGATTGTTTTGTTTTTTCCTTAACACCAGCTTATGTACATGCGTTGAGGCTCTCAGTGAAGATAATGGCTTTTTTATATTGTCTTCAGTGATAATGTTTAGCGCTCGAGATATCGCATTCAGTTCCCCCGTCAGCGATGATACATTTACATTTATTTGAAATAGGAAGTTTTGGTTATCAGAAAGTCTACATGCCGAGCAACCCGTCGTTTCTTTATAGATTGCTGCATCCGTAGCCCACATTGAGAAACCCTTTGACCTGAACTTGAAATATAAATCGAAGTATGCCTGTTTAATTTGGTAGGCTGGTGAGTGTTTGGATACATTTCCACTTTTGAGGATTATTTGTAAGTTCTTTGAGTGGAGATTGTTAGTTAAGGGTTGAGGTCTGGGGTTGAGTTTGTCAAGAACGTTTGTGAATTTAAGGTAAATTGAATTATAACTCGAACTTATTGACTGGTCAAAATCAAGGCTTTCGAAGATATTAATAGCTTAACCAATTCTTTTGCCGTTAGGTATTCAGATCTTTTAATAAGTGAAAGGGTTACTGAAAACCCATAAATGGAATGTACTGGGGCCATGGGAGTAAGTCATAGGCATCTTCTTAGCAGGTTATTTTGAAATGTGGTAATCTTATTCGAGTTGTACTTTGGCATATGAGCCAAAGTATCAGCATAAGTATGAGCATATAAGCCAAAACCTTTGAAAAAACCAAAGATTTGGTTAGCATCAGGGCCATTTTTGGGTTCAGACCACCCTTGACCGTTGTTACAATTTTTATTGTGTTCACCGCTTTATATGTCTCGGGTAGCACATAGTTGACGTGTTGCATAATTGTCTTTCTTGCCCCTTCAGCCATATAGTTGACTTTGCATTTACTATAATTTATTTATTTATTTATTTTATTCAATAGGTGTACAAAAAAGGTCACAGGACCTTGTATAAAATGTACTCTAGAACAGGAGTGTTATAGATAATAATTACATCTGACAATTTAATTCATAAGTTAATGTAATAATAAGAAGGAAAAAGAAAAATGTTTAATAAGTAGTTTCCATATCCATAAAAGTGAAAATAAAAATGAAAATCAAAAATCCACCACAACCCCCAAAACCACAGCCGTGACCGCACGCATCATAAAGTTCCATATCAAACAAGAGTGAGATAGCCACTAGGACAAAACAGCTGTATTAAATCCTCAGTTGGGTTAAGGAATTGACAGACTTCCCTTTTGAAACGGATTAGAGAAGATGTGCTTTTTATGCGGGCCGGAAGTTATTTCCATAGCTTGATTCCTCTTATTAGGCCGGAGCGTTCTCTGGCCAGCGTACAAAATCTGGGAAGAATAAGGTTAACCGAGCGGCTGGAGTTACCACGAACAAGTTTTTCATGAATATAGCCAGGTACCCCATGTGTAATGATTTTAAAAATTAGAAGAAGCAGCCTGTAATCAAAGAGGAATTTGAGATCCATCCCGATAACAGATTTCATCAAGTGACTCACATGGTCCCTACGGCGAAGCGAGAAAACAAACAACAACTGCAACAAATAACAACTGCCCGTATACAAACATTAAGCTTACCCCAACATACTGTGCTGCGTCCACCATATATTTCACAACTGTACAGGAAACGCGGCACTATTAGCGCTTTAACTAGGTGCAATCTTGCTGACCGGGGTAAGAAATGCTTGACGAGGTATAAGCTTCTTAACGTGCAGTAAACTTTTCTACAGACATTGGCAACCTGGTTGTCCCATGAGAGATCGTCCGTAATGATAATGCCTAGGCTTTTAATAACTTGATTGTAGGGTATTATCACTCCATCATGTTCGATCATGGGCAGTCGTGCGATTGGGGCCCCTCTGTGGACAAGCAGAATTTGCGTTTTACCGGCATTCAGGGTGAGGTTATTTAACTTAGTCCAACTGGAGATTGAGCTAATGTCCTCAACGATAAGTTCAACCCCCCGTTCTGAATTAAACCTGTCACAGGATAGCAGCAACTGGACATCATCCGAAAAGATATGCACCAGTGAGTACGTGACAACGGTTGGAAGATGGTTTATGTATAAGGTGAACAGTAAAGGACCCAAAATAGACCCCTGGGGCACGCCTCTACCCACCTCCAGGGACTCGGAAACCTTCCCTGAGGCGAAAACACGCTGATGTCTATGCATTAAATACGAGTATATAAGATTATATAGTATATAGATAAGACTGTTCTTTTAATTTTGTACACATAACTACCCAGTCCACACTTCATGATCAGGTCCGGACTTTTTTGAGGTGATCCCAAATCTGCGCGCGCGTCTCCAGAAGTCACCTCCATTGTTGATCTCATTAAAGAATTTTCTACCGTATTCGTATTTGGCCTTCTTCATTAGGTGGGTGACTCTATTCCTGATCTTGGTATACTTCTTCCAATTTGTAGGGGAAGGATAGACCTTGAAGACTCTGAACGCATTGATTTGATTTCAGTCACGCATTGATTTCGTTCTGACTATCACAGGAGTAATCCAAGGACAAGGGCGATTTTTGTGTATGTAAGAGGTAATTGGTAGCTTACATGAATTGAATGAATGAATTGAAAAGAAAGGTCACTGCGGCGTTGAGTTCATGTAGTTTACTGTCAACGTCCACTTGGTTATGGAATCGACCTAAGTCGTAATCCAGACAAGCGATATGTAAACTTCTGATATTTATATTTCTGTAGTCAAAGTACTTAACAGATGTCTAATTCTGTTTTATGTTATAGGCCATTGAACAGAAGATGAATGCATGCTTGGAAATGTTGTGAATCCAGAACTGGTCATGGATTATTAATTTATCTGGGTTACCTACTACCAGGTAATCAAGTACTGACTGCGACCCTCTCGATATGTCAAAATGAGTTGGCATGTGCGGGTTATAGACTAGGTCCAGATGAAATTCATTAAAGAAAAGATTGCAGGTACGATTTACTCCGGAGTCCAACAGATTAGTGTTAACGTCGCCCATAATGAATTTGCCAGAAATCCGATATAGGACAGTGGATAACACTAGCATGTCACCCCTAGGCCGGTAGATGACTCCAAGTATGGTGATAGTTTCACCCTGACTCATTTTAATAAAAAGGTATTCAATATCAGAAGCCGTGGGGGAACACTCTAAAACGGTCCATTTAAGATTATTCGCTATATATAACGCGACTCCACCACCCCGCGCGTCAACCCTATCATGTCTAACTAGATCGTAGCCAGGAATCGTAATCATGTTATCGCCTATTTCTGGTTTGAGCTAGGTTTCTGACACCCCCACCACATGTAGAAAACAACCTAAAAGTATATGTTTGACTTCCTCAAATTTATCTGGCCTTTTAGGGGTGATGATACTTTGTGCATTGAAATGACCGACATTCAATAGTTCTCTTCTATTACACAGAGCCTCTCTCAAGACTGTATTGTCGCAAGCAGCTTGTCCACTAATGCTATCGCTCACATTTTTCATATTTTTACGCTCACAACACGCGCTGGTCACGGCAGTGTCCCGATTTGAACCTTCAGAGTATGTGGTGGTGTAGAATTTTCTGCAATGTGAAACTTTAATTGAATTTTTATCTTATTACTTATTTCTAACTTTTAAATATAATATCATTATTGACAATGAGAAGACCAGCTCGCTGCTTAATATAAGGACATATACTGTACTAAATAGAGTAGTTTCATTGTTAAGTATTACGGCCTTATTCACACACAAAAAGAGAAAATTATAATTCAAGAAGAGGAAATATTAAGCTCGTGCTCTGTGCTTCCAAGTTATGTAACCTATCCGCATAAGTTAAGCACCAAAACCCACTAGGGGTATGGCAAAGCGTTTTACTATAAGATAAAATGCATTTAATGTTTAACTACTGTACAGATGAGCGCATGTGATGGTAAATAAAATATTACTGGAACGTTAAGTCTGCCTGCGTTTGCACTTTTTTACGGTTTTCGTAATTACCACCCTTGTTAATGATGAAAACAGTTCCTCTCCTCACAAATACACCGTCAATCATTCCCTCACCTTGCAACTGCTTGGCTCTTTTAAGTAATCTGAGAGTGGGGTGTCAAATTGTCACCCACGTAAATCCGTGAATCTATGTCGGCCGAAGACAAAATATCACTTAATAGCAATTTTTTGTAACTTAACAGTATAATTAACTTTGAAATTTAACTCTATGATGTACTAAATGGAGTTCAGTTTGTTGTTTAGCCTATCAACTGCATGATCGTAGTTGTGTGATAGGACATGAATAAGAAGTCATCCGCAAATTGAAAGATCATTGTGTTAGAGTTTTGTAGTTGAAGGTCTTTTGTGTAGAGGTTAAAAAGAATTGGAGTTAGAGAGCTGCCCTGGGGCAGGCCATTTTTTATCATTATTCTTTCCTTGCCTAGCCATAACCTTTTCCTGAAAAATTCTATGATCCATTCCCGGATGTTCATGGGGGGATTTTGGTTTGTAGGGTGTCGAGAATTGTTAGATTGACGGAGTTGTATGCGTTTGAGATGTCGAGTATTAACGATTATAACTTTTTCTTTGTTGTTCTTAATTTTGGAAATATTTGAGAGTTTGAGAAATACTGAAATTAGTGCTATGGGCCTGAAGTTTTTTATGTCCGAAAGATCCTTTTTGGTTTTGGGCAGATTTTAATATTTCTCTATTCACGAGGGAGTTTGCAACTTATACAGTGGTTGTTAAAGACAGTGTGTAGAGTTTATAGTGAATCTGCTGATAGGGCTTTTATCATTTCGTATGTAGCTCCGTCGTATCCCACAGCTGACGCTTTTTTTAGAAATCAATACTGAATTAAGTTCTTCCATTTTAAATGGTTTGGGTGGAATTGTGGCTATGGTCTTTTTTAATGTTATTGTGTTATTTAATGGTACTTGGTCTTTAAGGTGTTGTCTGAGTTGTTTCTTCACTCCAAATTTTCCTTTTGTTTTCAAAGCCGACGTTTTTGCAGCCTTTAATGAATTTGAAGAAGCGGTATAAATTGGGCTTGTCTGCGAAGGAATTTATCTTTTCGTTAAAGTCAGCTTTTTTTATAGCTTTTTTCAAATTGTTCTTAGCGCTGATTAGATTTATAACCTCAGTGAATGCTTTTGTTCTGTTGTACTTTTTCTGTGCTGCGGTTTTCAATCGCAACAGTTTACCTATCTCCTCGTTCCACCGCCTTTTTGGAGCTATTCTATCATTGTTTGTGATTCTAACCAGGGAAGTTTGGATGGTTATTTTGAATTCAGAATGGGTGTCCTCTATTGAGTTTAGAGGACCTAATGGTTTTATGAGTTTGTTCTTGGATAGAAACTTTATTTCCCTAGTACATACGTTATTTATTTCTAATATGATGGGAAAATGGTGGCTCCCACCCAACGTATCCCCTAGTACCTACCATTTTGCTGTGAGGTTGGAATTGCAGAAGGATTGCGGAGTATGTACTAATTCTGTGATTGAATGTTATTTTTTTGAAGGCGATGTTATTGTGGATTGCTACTCCGCCATACCGGTCCGTTTTGTTTTTATATATAAGCTCATAGTTAAGGAGTTTTGCATATTCTTTAGTTTCGCCACTGTTGAATTATTCTGCCAAAGTGGCAATTTGTATGTTATTGTGGTTCAAGAAGTACTCAAGTTGGTTCTTGCTGGATTTTAGACTCTAAATGTTATATTGTAGTAGTTAAATCATTATGACACTGTATGCTTGTTTGGTTTCAGATTTGGTAAATATCATATATTGTAGCTATCTGGTTTAGCTCAACCCTAGTGTTGTGGACAATTTTCTGAATTTCAGGATCGATTGATTTGGCGTTAGTTTCTGAGAACAGAAGCTAAATGACAGCATTGAAAATATTGACCTTATGGTCGAGGTTCACATTGTCTTTCTGGAACAAGCCAGAGTTTGTTGACGGGTTCGATTGTTTTGTGCTCGGAAAGGCCAGCTCTGAAGGCAGGAAGTTTTTGGAATGAGCGTTTGTGTCCGTGATTGTCTCTTTCCAAGTTTGCAAAGTGCGCTTGGCTGTACTGTCTCTCTTGTTTGATTTGGTTTGTAGTTTTTCTTGAGAACCTTTGAATATGGCAGATTGAATTGTCGCTGTTCCTAAGCGGTGACAGATTTGTCCAAGAATTTGTTAACTGGTTTCCTTGGTAAGCTTGGAAATTGAGTTGCATCATGTATGTCTGCTAGAATTGCGAATTTGTTTGGGAATGTGTTGGCAATGTTCTAACGCCATTGTCTTTTTCATGGTAAAAGCTTTTTCTCTAGCTGGGCAGTCCTCACTAATTGGAGGGTGATTGCCTTTACAGTTGGTACATTGTTTCGTGGTACAATTGTTGTATTCGTCATGTAATTGGAAGCAGTTTGAGCAGTTTTTGCCCTTTTGCAAAATTGTAGCATTGACTGAATGCTGTGTGAATGAAGTGTCTTACTTTTATTTTGGTGTAGTTAAACAGGGTTGTTTCCTTGGGGATTTGTAACCCTTTGAAAATCTGTTGATCTTTGATATCTTAACTCTTATACCTGGTACTCTTTCATTCGTACTTTCGTCTTTGACTAATAGTCTTTGTATTTTAGTTATCGGTACTGGGGACTGAATGTTGTTAATTAGTTCGTTATCGTCAATTTCGGTAGGGATACTGAAGATTATGCCCACCTTGGATACAAAGTGTGGAAAGATAATTTCTTTGTAATTGTTTTTTTTATTCCGGGTTATTGATAATGCTATTAGCTGCGAGGGCACTTAGGAAGGTGCCCCCAAACCTTACATCTATTAAAACTGATTTTGGAAATTTCTGTAATGTGTTTTATTTTTAAATTAATCAAAAGCTTGTTCACCGCTATCGGATTTATCGGTTTGCTCGTATCATAGTTTTCAATGTACACTATGAATGGGACTTCGTCATCCAATTCATATTGCCATTTTTTGTCTTAATTTAACTTAAACGTTTTTTTGGCACACTGTTCTCTGTTTCACATTTTTCTTAGGGAGGGGGGAGTCTTCCCCCTCAGCTTCCATTTTTCTTTTGTAAAGCGTCACTTTTCGCTGCGCTATTCGTTTGCCTTAACCTTCTTTCCTAACCTCACTTAAATTTATACTGAAGTTTGTAAGCATTTCTTCTGAGACGACAGATTCTAAGCCAGGGTCATCAGAAATGAGCTCTTTACAGGCTAATCAAGGAGCAACTGAATTTATGCATATTCCTAATAGTTGCGACGCAATAAAAGCTGTTGAGAAACCAGAAAATTCTGCAACTCTGGCGTCATTTGGCCCAGACTTTACCGGAAATGGTATTGGGAAATGGCCTGAGACTTTAGATTCCAACACGCGTTTGTTCTTAATACAGCGAGGTCCCGAAGTCTATCAACACATTAATACAGACTTCGCGGCAGAGCCAACAGTATCACGTGCGGTTCAATTAGGCTGAGGCGTGGACGCTATCACACTAGAAGTAACATCAAGGAGGCGACTAACGCGAGAATGGTTTTGGCGGACATTGGCAAATGGCGAGAAAGTTCTACGGACTTGGATGGCTTACTCTCCTTCTAAATCATCATTATTTTGCTTCTGTTGCCGTTTATTTGAAAATGCACATGCACTAAATGCATCAAAGTTTAGTCCTTATGTGGATTTAATACATGGCGGAAACTGAACCCCAAAATCGCCAACCATGAATTGCGCACAATAAAAACTTATACACAAGGAAAGAGTTAGAAACAAGGCTTTTTAACAAAATTACAATAGATAAAAAAGAACAGGAATTGGTTTTAAAGGAAATAAAAAAATGGCATGATATCCTAGTCAGAATGTTCGATATTATAAAATTTCTTGCGAAACAAAATTTGGCTTTACGTGGCCACAGGGAAAATGACACCAACTACAACAAAGGTAACTTCTTAGAGCTGGTGCATCTAATAGCCAAGTATGATCCGGTTCTTCGAGAAAATTTATTGAGAATAAAAATAGCCCAACAAATTCCGGTTACTTACATGTCACCACATATTCAAAACGAGTTTATTAACATTTTATGATCTACAATTCGCCAAAAATATCTGATGTTCACAAATCCAAATATTTTGAAAGCCTAAATACGCGGGCAGACGCAGGAAATCTGTTAGTCGCGAAGTAATCCTTTTCATTTTTATGCTTCTTGGGTCTTTGGCAACCTGTTCTGCGTGAAGTGAATGATGCTCAAAATTATTTGCAAAGGGTAGGTCTTAATGTTCATGTGCTCAGAAAATTAGTGCATTACAAATACTTTTTGAAAAGAAAAGAAGCGCGAAGAATATGTAGAAGGTGCTTTAAACTACGCTAAACGCCTCTGTGAAGATCTTGGCATTTCTCTTGAATCTTCATACAAGGAAACAAATTTGGAGATGGCAGTAAAGATGCTGGCTTATCGCACGAAGACGATTTTAGACGAAAAATATTTTCGTCAATAGATGGAGTAATTGTTGAAATTCGAGAGAGGTTCCAGCAGCTTCAAAATTGGGCTAAAAAATATGCCTTTCTTATGCCTGCAAGGATTTTGGGTTTGGGTTGGGTTTGGGAATACAACATCGATGAAATATCTCAAGATATTGACACTAGAGTTTAAGCTTGAGTGCGTGCGTCTAAGGGCCTTCGGAGCTAAAATTGACTCAAAGAAAAAACTCCTTGATTCTACCCCACTGGATTCTTAAAGTTTATTTTTGAGTCCAAACTTGAAGAAGGATTACCAAATATTGCTATATTGTTAAGAATATTTTTCACGGTTGCTATTAGTAATGCCCGTTGTAAAAGAAGCTTCTCTAAATTAAAAATCATTAAAAATTATTTACGTTCCACTATGTCTACATTAAGATTAACAAATCTAGCAATCATAGCGATATAGCAAGATGTAAAAATTGACGTTGATGAATGCATCAACCAATTCGCCCTGGAAAAAACACACAAATTCCAATTTCGAACTAACTTTAGTAAATAGATGTAATAATGTACAAAATTAAAAACGTTTTCGTTTTTTATTAAAATTTAGAACAATTTTCTTTTAATACTTACAACGAGCAGTTGTGTGTGGGGTGTGGAATATTTCTAACCGGCCCCGGGTGGCAGAAATTCACGTTACGCCACTGTCTTAAGGTAGGTTATAAACCTAAAGGATCATATTATGTTGATCCTTCAATAATTAAATAAGCCAATGAAAACCCAATGATCTAATGAATTCTTGTATACATTACATATAATTTGCCATCGTAAGTGATAAGTACATGTATTTATATGTGGAACTGTAAACTAAATGCATTGGTATTGAAATTAATATAAGAACGATTTTTCATTGAATTCTTTTTCAAATTATTACAATAAGACATTCCAAGGTAAATGCCAAATTGTCACATATTTATTAAAATTCCAAAAAATTAAAAGCAACAGGCATTGCGCAATGTTAATCCCTATCTTCAATACGTTTGCTTTTCGTGCTGAACCAATGGTTGAAATCCAATCGCAGCAACAATTGTGAGAGTGGAGTTGTGCTGGGTGCCGCTTTGAGATTTAGCAATAAACCGATAAGCTGCTCGATTAATTTTCCAAAACTACAACAAAGTTGACAGTAGTTAGTAGGAGTACCTCATTTTACTCAGTGGTGTAAAATAAACTCACCGCTCATCCAATAGATCGATGCTTTCATTGAAGTCCTTCACATCTGACTGCTGCACATCTAAAACACTGCAGAAATCTTCACACAGATGGAATATGTCATTGAGTATTATATACACAGGGTTATTTGTTTGAAAATTTGTAGATTGCAGCATGCTCATTTTGTTAACATCTTCCTGCAAAAAAGCTGAATTTTTTTAAAATAAAGCAACTAAAAATAAAGTACGTGGTACGATGCATTACTTTCACTTAATTGTCGTAAAAGAGATATCGTGAATACGTTTACTATGTATACTTACGTCCGCTAATAAAAAGCATAGCGAGAGTATGTTAGCTTGGAATACGCTGTGTGCTCTTTGGATTTGTTCGAAATCTGCCTTGTTGAGAATAGTATTGAGTAAAATACTAAACTGACCTGTGGAAAGCGCAGAGCAAAAACGAAACGTAAAGGCTACGTTGGAAAACATTTTCACTCACTTTCGAGTACGTCCACTTGTATGTAATACTGTAAATTGTCCACAAAAAACATTAGTTGGTTGCGCAAGTGCATGACTTTTATGTTTTGGGGCTCATTATGTTTTGTCTCGCGCGTGTGTCTGCACCACAGCATGTGCAGCTCATATTGCATTTTCTTAATCAGAAGCAGAAACCGGAAGAGTATATTATAGCGATCGATAACCTTTGGTGAGAAAAGCAAGTGCAGTGGCCAATTTATTTTATAGTGCAGTTCCACATGGTGAATGTAGTTGAACTCATTAGTATCATCACCTTCCAACGCTCGCTTGGGAATGTATAGTGAGAATTGCTCCAAGTCCTCCGAGACACCGACACCATGCGCAGCGGACTGCAAAACAGTATAATTTTAAATATACAAGATCGAACCAGACAGGCAGTAATATGTACAAAACTACGCATAGTGCAACACTAAATTTACCTCGAAGCCCTTAACAAAATCACGTAGTTTATTTTCGTTGGCTTCATCGCGGCTGATCACATAGGTTTTCCGTATGAACTCTAAGAACAGTTCGCCTCTGCCCAGAAGATAAAAGTCTTTAATAAGTTTTAGTTGCTGCACAAGATCCGCCTGATTCACAGCAATCTCCGAAAGACGCGTTGTGACGTACTGCTTTATTTCGTCAATAACGCGCTCATAATGAGAAACATTTAGGTCGATATCTTGTTGCAATGCTTGTATCTTGCCAAAATATATGTGTTCCTTTTCATTCCACAGTGAATCTTCGCCGTCGAGAGCATTCTTCTCAGCCCTGTTCCAGGTCTGCGCATTTTTGTTAATTTTATTGGCATCTACTTTGAAAATTAACACCGTCTGACCTATAAAGAGCACTTTCTCTGCCCAGCTGGCAGACAAATAGTGAGGCAGATAGTCGTAGAAAATCTCATATCGCCAGATCTCCGCATAACTGCTAGCTGCATCCTAAACATGATGAGTTAAGTTATTCACACTACGAAATGATGCCAGGATCTCTCTTACAGACATGGTAGTGATGGTGTTTTTTCCGCAAACACTTGCACCCTTCTCACTCTCTGCGGTGCTGTTGTTCCGACCCACCGCGCATTGTATAAAAAACTCGCCGAAGGAATCAACGATTTTCGCATATAAAATCCAGTGTGTAAGCTGCTTGAGGAATACAACATTCACAGCACCCTGTATGCTGTAACAAGATTAACGGTCTTATTTGCAGAATAGGAGAATTTTTCACTTTGCAAACTTAATTTCCAATATTTAAAATTTTACATTATATTTTAAATAATTTAAATTTTTGAAAAAATTATTTTATCTGTATTTTTTAAACGTTTTTACCTTCGTATGGCCTTGTATATTTGGTGGTCGCCGTGCTGCATGTTTTGATACAAATATTGAATAATGGCGCATCCGTGCAGTTTTTGTGTGCGGACTCCGCGTATAAGTTTGCGAAGGAAAAGCACCAATGGCTCATAAACTTGCAGCTGCTGGTAAATGAAGAGTAAAGATTGCATCGAATTTTGCAAATAACGTTTCTCCAGTTCAGTTATGTTCTCGTAGTAATCGTCCAACACTGAGTCAATGCCGTTGGCGAAAGCCTTGACATACAATCCATTTTGCAGTGGCTCTTCAGCATTAATTATAGTCAGACAAAATATTTAAGAACTTAAATAATTCCATGCGTTTAAACACTCACCATCTGTGTCAATTATAGATGTATTGAATGCACTGTTGTTTCTTCCATAAATTTTCGTGAACTTTGCTACATCGCGCAATAAGCTTATTATTCCGATAATATCCTGTAGGATTTTCTTCTCGCAAGGATGCAGAAATGTTGAAACCGCATCCGAAACCTATAACAGACTAATTGAAGACACTAACGCAGTACAAAACCTGGTTTTCCTTACAACGAACTCCTCAATTGGCAATTGTTTTGAATACAAATTCAGGCAAGACAGCAAAACGTCGTGTATCATGCTTAAACAGATTTTAACAAATATTTCTTTCAACTATTTGTTAAATTCGCGAATTTATTTTTTTTTTTTAGTTATAGGTATGACAATTTTCGGAATTAACTTCGTTTTAGAATTACGAGAAGTGGAATGACAGATTAGGATGAATCTCGTTTATTATAATCGATGTTGCATGTTTTTAAGAAATGATTGTTTAAAAATATTCGTTGAAAGACTGGTATTGTACTTTTTAAAAAAATCAAAGGAACAGATAGGGCGTTTATCGACAACAAAAATGTTTTTGTAAACATTTAGTATAAAAATTGTATAGTATAAAAATTTAGGTGCGTGCAAATGGTGGGTGTCACACTAGGCATCTATGCGCCAGACTTACGCTCTGATTGGTTGATTGGAAAAAGTGGAACAGCTTTCAATCCACGTTCGACTCAACGTTAGCGCTAAAATTTTGGCTGCCTCACGAGCATCAAACACTAACACATGTATACAAACTCGAAGCACGGTCTAAAAATTTTTCTTATCTGTTGCCTACTCATTTCTGTTTTGTTATGCGTAGCAGCCACAGCAAAGGCCTCGCTTAAGAAAACATGCATGCCGGTTTGGAAAGAAAGGATACATTTCATAGAATTACAAATAAAAAAAAAGATGCAGGTAAAGGTTGCAATTCCTCTCGCTCTCTTTCTGTCAACCCTTTTAAAAATTGAAAGTTCCTGAAAAAATGAGGTTTTCGAAAGGGTAAAAAACAGGTGAAGGTCATTGCAACGAATAATGGAAAATACGATTAAAAAATTTCGAATAATGCGAACTTATAAGATTCCAATATACGGTAGGTATAGACAGACAGTACGTAAATGACAACATTGCTGCTGCTACTGACACGTCAAATTAATCATTCCGTACCGTGCTTTCGTTGAAATGAAAGCGCTTACAAACACATCTCAACCGTTTGCACGTACACGAGTTTGAGGACGCGCCCATTTTTTTGTAATGTGAAAGGGTGCAACGTAAACAGCTTTTTATGAGGCGGCCTCAAGATGTCAAGTGTGACACCCACCAATAGCAACGAAAGTTAGCAACGATTTAGGGTGGTTTATTTTTTTCTGTGCGTTTTTATAGAATTAGGATTAATGTCGACCAAATGGCAGCTGTGGGGTTCGAAAGAGGGCTCTTTCAGAAACTTTTTAACACAATGATCTTGAAAATCCGACGAACCGTTTTCATACAAATCTATTTCAAAATAGCGATAATTTAATGTATTTAACTACCGTTGCTGACTATTTAAACATTTTCTACCTCGATGAAACCTATTATATCTCGAAGAGGACATTGTTTCTCACATTTGAGCATAAAAATTATTGTCGTACCTTGCCTATAGCAAATATGACGGTGGCGGGGTGCTAGTATGGGGGTGTATGGCTGCTAGTGGCGTTGGAAACTTGGGGATAATTGAAGAAGCTATGGGCCACCATACATACATCGATATTGAAAATCGAACCTCGCTTTGTACAGAAAGTTGTGGAATCGATGCCGGACCTTCTTAAAGCCCTTATTAAAAATATAGGCTACCCCACAAAATATTAAAAAAAAAGTTCACAGTTTATAAGGATTTTTAGTTACTTTGTTTGTGAGTGTACGAAGATTTTATTGGAACTGATTCAGTGACTTTTCTGCGATTTTAGTTAATAACTTTTGGATTTATTTATGAAATTGGTTTATTTTTTTGTTAAATTGAAGGAAATGGTTTAATAAACAAAGCTGCATTACATTTTTTTTAAAATTCTTGCACGCATTACCTTGTTTTATCAATGAAGTTGTGACGAAGTGCTGTACGAAGACTTTAGTGGAACACTGTATATATAAATATTTGTAAATATTTGTGTCAATGTATAATTATGGCATGCCATTAAATTTAATTTGATTTTATGAAACCAGAACATAAAAAACAGAGTGTGTCTAAAACTATTGAACATGCTTTACTATTTGAAATTAATATCGGAAATATTAGTAAAACCTTAGTAGTTAATACATGTACTATATTGTATTATCACAAGTATTCGATATAAAATAATAATTTATTATGTATGATTTCTATCTATCTTGTTTAAGTTTTTTCTTTGATGACTTATATGGTATGCATAAATATATATCTGTAGCTACAAGCCATAACATCATATGCCGACTGAAATATATGTACAATGCCTATACAAATACTTTAACAGCACGCCATGCTCGGAACGTAGATCGTGCCAGCGCTTTACAAAGCTTAGACACTGAAACAGTAGCAGAACGAAGCTAGAAAAAGCAAAATTTCATTCAAAAGCCATGAAATGTAAAATTGAAAGCAAATCTGTTTGTTCGGCGGACGGACGGCTGTACATGTTTTGTTATTGTGAAAGAACAAAACGAAGACGAATCGTTCTTCTCTTGCACCGTTCTTCTCATCACCCGCTGTACGCAAAAAATTGATCGATTCTTTCTTTCACACTTTATCTGGCAACCGGGTGCTCGATGAATCAACTCTTCTTGCGCATATTCACATACAAAGTCATACAGAATTCAACAACCTTATAAGCATCAAACGTAGTTCGAGTCCAACCAATCGGTATGTCCCTGATCGATGTCGCTAATGTTGAAAATTTCTCTGCGTTGAATTCGCCTTTGTAATCTCTTCATGATACATACTCGTTGTAATGAGATAGGACACTTCGAATTCGCCGCTTCAAAAATCGGTTTGACGTCTATTTTTTATGAGCTGTTGAATTCATGTACACTATACGTGAGAGATACCATATTGTTGTTTTTGTTTTCTGTCTTTCAGTATGTTGAAAAAATCAGCTGTTTCATGTTTCACCACGGATTCATTTAGTTATGAAATCAGCTTGGCTAGACGCAATATCTTTTGGAACGGTTTCACTACTAGTATGTCGATACCATCGGTGGCTACACACTGTGGTTTCTCATATGGTTTCAAAAGTTGTAAACATGTGATGCCAAAGTGTGTGTGAAATTTACTGAATATCCAAATGTTGGCCAGAGTGAGAGAAAATATGAACACGAGTTCGGCAAACTATGTTGCTCTTCTTTCCTTTGACAACTGCTTTCTTGTTTGCGTGCAAAGAAACTGAGAAATTTGAACACAATCAGAGACGCAAGACGCAGATTCAAGTTAGGGACGCAAGAAATGGCTCGGATTTAAACCAAATGGCAGAGAAGCATGTTCGGGAAGCAGAAGTATGAAATGTCAAAAATTTCACATTAGAGAACAATATATTCTAACCAAAAATCTCGAAGTTCATTCGGAGTTTATTTATTTTAATCTATATTAAAATATATTTAAAATACATTTAAATAATATATTATACAGAATAATAATAAAAAAAGCAAAAGAAAATTTAAATTCAGAAAAACAACAACATGGTTTACTTCGAGAAGCGCCTAATCTGTTCCCCTTTTTTTATACCCTACACCTTAAGGTTAAGGGTATATTCACTTTGTCACGAAATGTGTAACGCATAGAAATAGAGACGATAGGTATAGAAAAGTATATATATTCTTGATCAGCGTGACCTCCTGAGTCGATTTAGCCATGTCCGTAGGTCTGTCTGTAAAATCACGATCACAGGAGAACCGGTGAAGATATCGAAATGAAATTTTGCAGAAATAATGTTTCCTGTGGTGTGCTGGTATTGCAAATGGGCAAAATCGGTCCACGACCACGGCTATTTTTTATTAGAAATGTGATATCAGCGTTCGTTTTTGAGTTATGACAACAAAATTTCATTACTGGGTATAGAGTAGCATTATCCGGTAATATGCCATCTATATATTATATAGATATTATATTATATGGCGGATCAGGCCCATATGGATTTTAGGTTACACAGGCAAAAGATGGTTATATTGTTAAATATACAGGGTGTTTCGCATAAGGGTGTTCAAAAGACTAGGGCGTGTAGGATGGGTCGAGACAAGAAAAAAATCGTATGGGAGGGGGAAGGGGGTCAATTACCCCCCGTTTAGGCGGGAGGGGACATTTTATAAAAATCCGACTTAACACCGAAAAAAAATAATATTAAAAAATAATGGTTAGACCTAGATAACTTTTGCGTGCTGATTTTTAAAGCCAAATATCCGCTTCCTAATATCCTTTTTAAATTAGGTTCCTATGTCAAACAGGTTTTGAGAAATTTAATGACAAAGTTAAAATTTGGAAAAAAAATTCCGAAAAAAAATATTTGGTCGCAATTTTTTTTTAAAATTACGGTATTAAAGATAAAAATTTTTCCGACCATAAAATTCTCTAATGAATTCTAGAGAGAATGCTTCAAACCGGAAGGATTTATGTTTTGTAGTTTTCGAGAAAAATGAAAATTACGAAGCATACTTTCCTTTCAATCACCAATTTTTTGGCTACTTGTGTTTTATTACTGGTGCAAAAATATGGAAAAAGGAAGGAGTTTAGTTCGTAATTTCCACTTTTCTCGGGAACTACAAAACATAGATCCTTCCAGTTTGAAGCATTCTCTCTAGAATTCATTAGAGAATTTTATGGACGGAAAAAAATTTATACCTAATACCGTAATTTAAAAAAAAAATCGCGACCAAATATTTTTTTTTCGGAATTTTTTTTCCAAATTTTAACTTTGACATTAATGGAGCATATCGAGATCCGAGCGGAAACGCCAATCGAGTTGTTGTTGTTGTTGTAGAATGAGGAGCAGGCCCCAACGACAACAATTTTATCTTGAGCTCTCCCCTGGTTTCGGAGTTATAGAGCTTTGAAATTTGCATTTATTTGCCTAATATCTCCTTAACTATAGAAGTGGTGTGCATTCACGAAGCTCCTACACTTGATACCAGAGTGTAAACTTTTCCTGAAACGAAAAAAACATGTAATCCATGTAAAAGGTAAGAGTGCTGGCAGCACTTTCACGGATGTCAAAAACGCGTCTTAAAGTCGAAACGTCAAAACTTGTCTGACGTGCCGGCGAAGGCGGATGTTTTTGATTTTCTATTCTCTTATTTTTGAATATTGTAGATATTGCTTTCTTAAAAGAAAATTATAAAAGTAATTGTAAATTGATACTTAGAGAAATACAAGGACGTATTTAAAAATAAGTGGAAAGAAAGAACATGTGCTCACAAATTATAACTCAGGCAGATTTTGTGGACATTGCTGGTTCCATGCTGGAGCGGTATGACAACAAAGACCAATCATCACCGGGGTTGCTGGAGGTAAGAGTATTACATTCTAATAAAAAGCACATTATTAATATATATTGTTAACACAGTTAACAGGAGTCAGTCAACATGGGATGGCCACGGCCAGCGGGCTAAACGACTATGACTATCAAAATCTGTCTAGTCTATCCCTGGGACACAAGCAACTTAACCAGGTCCAAACTATTAATAAAGTACCTATACCTTCAGAGATACTGGAACATTTTAAACGTAAATACAATATTTCATTGTATAAAGTATATTTCATTACGAAGTCCAGTTCACTTGGTTTCGCTCTTTTCTTGTAGACATCAAATGCCATTGTATGATGGGACTATTTCCAGAAATAGGGCGCGCTTGGTTAACCATTGATTCGGAAATTTATGTAAGTTTATAATTGAAATATTCATTTAATAATATTTTGCACGGAACTTAGTCGAAAGTCGAGACTTCATAGTGCAAAATATTATTAAAAAAATAAAAATATAATACAAATATTAATAGTTTTCAAACATTCAAAAATACAAATAAAACAACCACTCAATTGCCTTAACTTTTTAAACCTTCAGATTTGGACCTATGAACAAGCACGAGATGTGGCGTACTATGATGGACTAAATCATTTAATTGTCAGTGTTGGTCTCATAAAACCCAAAGCGAATGTTTTTATATCTGATGTAAAATATTTACTTGTGCTGACTACGCCAATTGAAGTAATAATTCTGGGTAAATGTTTATTTTTTCAAATATTTAAATAAAATATAATGAATTTCTGTTACATATTAAAAGGCGTTACTTTTGGCGACACAACAAAAACTATTTCTTCACCTACGCGCAATATGCAGAGCACTGCAACATTCGAAGAAATGCAACTGATGAATAAACCAATTTTCATATTAAGCACAGATAATGTTGCTATTAATGTTGTACAAGGTAGCGATAATGGACGGATTTTTCTTGGTGGACGCGATGGCTCCTTGTATGAAATTTCATATCAAGCTGAGTCAAGTTGGTTTGGAAAACGTTGCAAGAAAGTCAATCATTCACAGGGAATTGTTTCATACATGGTGCCAAGCTTTTTGAAAGTATTTTCGGTACGTTCGAATCTTTGAACCAATTTCCTCTTTAACAAATGCGTTTTTCATAGGATACGGATCCCATTGTTCGCATTGCTATTGATAATAGCCGGCAGCTACTTTATGTGCTCACAGAAAAGGGTTCTCTAGAGGCATGGGACATGGCAAAGGACTGTTATAGCATGCGGCGACTTGCTAAAGTGACACAAAATGAGATTGCTGCCAATGCAAGCAACATCATCAAGTAAATAAAAATCAAACGTTATTTTATTTAGTTGTCTTCACATATAACATTCACAGAACTGTCGATCCGTCCGTGTTCAAAACCATTAAATCAATTTGTCCGCTTCTCATTGATGATTGCCAAAATCTACATCTTCTTGCCGTTACCCATTGTGGTGTACGTCTATTCTTTGCAACAATGCCTCTTAATCTGGCGCAAAATGTCTACCAACAACAAATGCAACCACAGCAACAAACGCCTTCGCTACAACAACAACAACAATGCGGGAATTCCTCACCATCCAATGTAGGCATTGCAGGAATGACTCCACCGCAACATCCAACACCTGCACACGATTGCCACAAACACCAAGGACTCTACTTGATGCATGTTCGTCTGCCACCTGGGTATACACCCAACACCACAATCAATAAACCGAAACAAGTGCACTCAGCACATTATAGTGAAGGCACCCTCTTGCTTGTTTGCACTCCTCAACAAGATCAGGATATTCTTTGGTCTATCAGTTCAGCTCCGTTTCCGAACCGACCCTATTTAGCAGAGTCTACCACGGTGCTGCCTTTGGATGGTATTGTTTGGTGTATGGCTGAAATACGAGATCGTAGCAAAGCGAAGCTACACTCAATTTTGCGGAATTCGCAGAAACCAAAAAAGATAGTGTTGCTCACAAATCAGGGCGCGCACATCATTGCGCTGCTTAAACCTTCGGATATACTGCAGCAGTTGTTGATGGCGTGCCACGGCCCACATCATGAGGCTGTAAAAGGCTTTTTCCAGGTTTGTTTAGCACTGAGGAAACTAAAATGTAACCTAATTTCTCTCTATATTTATTCAGACCCAATCTGAGCGTGAAGCATGCGCTACATGTTTACTCCTAGCCTGTTCTGAGCAATATCGTGGTACTGATTTGGCTATGTGGGCAGCACAAGCATTCATGTTGTACGGCGGTGAGCCTACTTATCAACATCAAATGGCGATGAACGCACCCGGCGCAGGACCCAGCACGAGACACTCGATGTCAATGAGTGGCATTGATCGGAACTCTCCACAAATGTTTATGTCGACACCTATGCCTAGCACCGGTTCCCCGATATTTCGGAACATGCAGCCTACTCCAATGCAAAGTCCATTACAGCAATCACAGTATCCATTAAGTCCAAGTAGGATTAATTTGTCTAATGAACTGAATGAAAATACCTTACATTTACGTTTTCGCAGTTGGGGCTACTCAGAGTCCTTACGGTTCGGCTATCACATCCGGTAATGACCTGTGCAACATCGTTTACTCAGCCAAACATGATGGGTTGTATCTATATGTTGCGCGCTTGCTGAGACCGATTTGGAAGAAGCGGTGTATTGATGCCCACATGTGCAGTACTCTGACGCATGACGATTGCGCTCTAAAGCTGGAGGATTTATATGCTATCAGAGCATTTTTGGATGCTAATTCAGTGAATGAGCTATCATGTATGTCAATTTGCCAATCGATTTAGTTCATTCTATTGTAATCCATTTTAAATTTCAGGCACAATGCGCCCGTATAGCAGCCAAGCAACGATATCCAATGGCTTCAACATGTTGCCGGACAACAACACATTAAATCCTCTCAATGAGCAACGCAATGCTTCCGAGCAAGCGCAAGTGGAGGAAAAACGCTCGCTGACAGCCCTGAATTATTTTATAAGTATGATTTGATTAAGTGAAAAATGTTGAAATGTTTTCATTAATAGCTGCTTTAAATTAACGCAGAGCATACATGTGAAGTAATTGGGCTTTGGAAAATTCTCTGTGAACATCAATTCCAGCTACTGGCGAACCAACTGAACAAGGAGCAGCAAACTATTCTAGCCTCATGTACTTTTCGAGATTTGACTTTGTCCCGATCGGAGACCTGTGCGCTGCTTATCGTTGCTCTTATTAATTCCTATCTGCAGGATAACGCAAGTGTCAGTTCCATTTCAGCAAAATTACGCGACGTTTGTCCAAGTTTATATCGTCACGAGGACGCCGTTTCATTCAAGGCTACCGAGATACTAATGACTTCAAAGAATTGTACTGTCATGGAAGAAAAGAAAGAAAAACTACGCACTGCTTTGCAACTGTGCAAAGATGCAGCACCGAATTTGCCATTACAAAATATATGTCAACAGGTGAGTGTTTTGCAGAAATGTACTGACACCCATAATTAAAAAATGCTGTTTTTAGTTCACCGTTGCCGAATTCTATGAAGGAGTCATTGAGCTTTCATCTACTTGTGCTGCAAAAGTAGATCCTGAAGAATTCGGAATACATTTTTATAACAGCGATGAACCTCCAGAAGATCGTGAGGGATTTACTGCGTATGCTTCAAGGTATTTCTTTATCGTAAAATTATAGTAGCTCCCACTTGAATGGATCTTTGGTTTAGGATGTCCTGCTACAAGGAGGTACGGCTTATGCTCGATCATGTTTATCAAACCATTTGCAATAGAAGCGCCAATCAGGAGTTTCCTCAGCAAATATGCGCTAACGCAAGTGATAACGATATCGTTAGTCCGAACGCACAAATAATGCAAATAGTTGCAATGGCTGTACAAGTGAAAGACCCGTTGTTACATGTTTCCGTCTACGAGTGGCTAATGTCGCACGAAATGCTTTCCGAATTACTAGCATTGGTAGAGCCCTCGTTGGGCGAATTTTTACGGCGCAACGTTGTGCGCAATCCGGACAATTTGAAATTAATTGATTTACTTTGGAAATACTATGAGAAAAACGGTCACCATTCGCAAGCAGCTAGAATTTTGGATAATCTAGCTACCACTCAAAATAAGGCGGTGACCTTGGAACAACGCATTGAATATGTGGCTAGAGCTGTAATGTGCATGCGAAATGATAGTGTGGGTTACTCGATATCCAATAGTATTTTATTGAAGGAGTTGGAGGACAAGGTAAGTGTTTGGGGTTTGATTACTGATTCAAAGATAGAAGATCATTCAAAAAGTTCAAACTGTTACCAAACGTGGTCCTGGAAAATTGTATTTACTTGCAAATTATGATATTTTAGCTGGAAATTGGCCGTGTGCAAAAAAATGTTCTTGATGCTATGTCCGCCTTAGCGCCAACAAGTACCAACGCCGCCAAAGCAGTAGATGACCTCAACTGCTCACTGTACGACATAACACAGCTTTACCAAAACTTTGCAGATCCCTACAATTTGTGGGAATGTAAATTGGTGATTTTAAACTGTTCGCATCACAATGATCCGCTTCTAATTGAATCTGTTTGGGGACAAATCATTAACGAAGCCGTCGATGGTGCTGGATCGGTAACGGAGAAGGCTACACGTTTATTTACAAAAGTTGAGACGCTCGTTAAACAATTCGGGGAATCCGGTCACTGCTTCCCTCTGGCGTTTCTGATACGTGAACTTGAAATCAAGGCATGTCAATTGCGAATGCTAGAGGGCATTGTACCTGAAAAATTGGTTGCCATGAATTTGGACATTGATTTACTGATCGAGTATTACTCAAGGTACATTGTGAAAATAAAAATTTTCAAAATATTCGAAAATGAATGCAGAAAACTAACAAGCATTTTCTCACAAAGGATGATTTCAATGAATGAACGTGTTTGGGCCAACGAAGGTAACGAATGGCATCTCGTGCAGTCGTCCATACGCATTGTTACGCTGCTTGCTAATCGCGCGCATACGATTTGGTATCGCTCAAAGTAAGTGTTGATAGTTTTTCCTTGATTGAAATCGTAGTTTAATGATTTCGCTTTCAGGCGACGTATTTTTGGGAAAGCGCAAGACGTGGTTTCTGCATGTCTGAACCTATGTTACCAAAAACCAGGAACTGAAAGATTACAACAAACGCTGAAAGAGCTTCAATGCCGATTGCAGCGTAGTCTGGCTTAGAAAATTAAAATAATTTAGTACTAATAAATAAGCAGTTAAATTTGTAACAAGTTCTCCGTTTATTTTGTTAAGTTAACGTTTTTATACTATTCCGTTTTTAAATTTGTGTACGCTTTGCGATCTAAAGTAATATAAGCATTTTAATGATGTTCGTTATCTCAGGGCATCGTGTATGGAACCTAACTGAAAGTAATTGAAAATCAATAAACAAATAGTAGTTAAATTAATTGATTAAAAAAATATGCCTTATAATCAATGTCGCTTTATATACGTCAACACGAGGCAGTAAAGCTGGGGTGGTAAAACAATTTTATTCTGCCTTGTCCACAGCTAGCAGGTGTGCTTTAGTCAGAATACACTTGGTCATAAAACAATCACAGGGTATTGGATGCTCTTCTTTGTTTGTGTTCAACAGCTCTAGCTCCAAATCATATTTACGCTGATCATTGCAGTTGCGTTTCATTGAAATACTAAAAGCTATTGGCGTGCCAATCTCTACATCCTCACAAGCCGTGTCGGGCAAAACAATTATGCATTGCTTCCAATGCGTTTCTGGTTCACCAGGAGAGGTGGAAAGGACAACGGCATCCTCATAAGAATCACTGGGGAAACGGCACTCAAACCATATACAAAAGCCTTGATGCTTGCCGGCCTTTTGGACAGCGACAACACTCTTAAATGTGATTTCGTCTAATTCTTGACGTGTAACTTCCTCTAGGTTCATCCAATGCAAAACGACGCCTTCATGCATCAAGTCTTCGGCACGTATCTGTGCTATTTCGGGCTTTGTGGACTTTTGAGCGCGGAGGATAGCTGCAAATTTAGTCATTTGCACGCCGTCTATGCTATTCCAGTAGTCAAACCGACTTGGTACTGAGCAGGGAGCCACAAATATTGTAGCTTCTCTGGGGAACATACACCCGTTGGGTTTGAGAAAAGCATCGCGTGCGTATATCACTGAATCCAACATGCCTTCGTGCATCAAATAAAAACCCATCCATTCCGAAACGATAATGTCTATTTTATCTGCTAAATCAGGGAGTATGAACTCTTCCACTTTGCGGTTTACAACCTGTTGGAGTGGGGGCATATTAGTGATAGAAATAAAGGATTTTTTTATCGAATCTAAGCACTTACTTTAACAATTCTAGTCAATTCATTTTCCTCAATGACTTTCAGTGCTATTTTCGCCAAATTGGAGGCCTCTACCGCGTAAACCAATTTGGCACCTGCTTTGGCGCAGAACGCAGAAAGTATTCCAGTACCTGCGCCTACATCCATCACTACTTTGTCCTTAAACAGCGCCGTATTATTAAGTATGGCATTGTAGTAAGCTTTCTGCCGCGGCCGATCTTTGAGCATCAGCTCATGAACCTATTATGACCAATGCATTCTGACAACATATTTTAAATGAATATATTTATGAATTACCTCCAAGTTTTCATAGTCGGAAAAGTACTTGTCAGGGTTAGGATTCATTGAGATTACAAAAACACAACGTCTTTTTTATATATTAAACATGTAAACAGCGTGCGCGTGTATCCTAAGGCGCACGCCCATAGAATGTCATTTCGATTTCAACGTATAAACCATTAACCACAACCATAGCGGCCTGCTACGAGATACAAGATGCATCTGTCAAAATTGCGTTGGCCCTTATGGGAAACAAGAAAAAAACTTTGATTTCCAGCCGCCGCTACGTAGTTTGCGGTCGCCGCTTACAGTCGATATAATTTTAATTTTCTATTCTTCTTCTTTTTTTATGTTTGTTTACAAACTTTTAACTTTTCGACATTTGCCGCTGGCATCTCGCCACTATTGTATAAATTAGTCACTGGAAGTCAGCGGCATTTGAATCTGCATGTTTGAAGTTGCGGTCATGGTTGTGGTTAACCCATAACTTTGGTACCTAAATTAGTGCGTCGTGCCCAGCGGTGATCACTGCTTCTTCAAAGCGACGTTGCGCTAAAGCGAAATTACTGCGTTGCGTCAACATATGTTTCTGACAAAAAGTCTTTTAATATTCACACGCCCATGAACATTTTTCAAACTTTGTGCCAACTTCACTTCATATTGGAAATTGAAAATTCGAATGGTCTCCATCAGTGCGTTGCTTATTTCAGTCACTTCCATAAGACTCCGTGTTCCAATTTCATTTTGACAGCAACGCAACGCACGATGCACTGACTTAGGTACCACAGTTAAGGCCACTTTTTCATTGAATGATCGACATGATTAAAAAAAATTAAAAACAAAAATGAAAAGAGAACAGATAATAAAAATATCTAGACTGGGCTTTGAATTCTGTATGACCCAATACCACGGGAACAGCTCTGAACCGGATCCGTAAAATGCTTCTATTCTGAACGCGGCTAATGCGTGTATTGCATTACTATTTCGTCTATCCTGACATTTAACAGAATTCAAACGTTCGTTGACAAGAGAATTGAAGAAGAGTGGAAGACAAAGCAAAGAATGCACAAAAAACAAAAACGGTGTTAGGTCGAAAGCAGAAAGAATATAATTTTTCATGAACTTAGTGGATGTAAATTTATAATATTGGGTCTAATAATAAAACTACTATAATGGATTGTGAAGACATGCAGATGATTATCTCAGAAGAACCAAATTTGTCGGTAAGAAGAGAGAACAACAATAATGTATAAATTGCATTGAATAAAGATGTATTTGCATTGAAAAAGTATTTGTCGATTTTAAAAATAAGACAAGTATTTCATAAATAATTCCTCAAGGTGATTTTATAAATTGGACTTTCCACAATATTTCCATACATGATATTTACCTTTGCGTGATGACGCACTTTGGTTGGCGTCCCTAAGGCTGAGTTATTTTCCTGCTAGTGCTCAGAAGCGTACACGGAAACCGATTTTCAACCACCGCTTTCAACAAACTGCGCAGTTTTTGATCATGAATTTGCTTGAAGTAATTTTTTTTACTACTTCAGACGGTGAAAATGCTTTTTTACGGTTTTACATAAATAACAAATGCTGAAGTTTGTCTTTGTTAAGAAAAACATTCATGAATATTTCAATTAATAGGAATAATTTTGAATGAATTGAATATTCATAATTCATTTCGGTTTTCTTTTCTTAATTTGTTTTTATAAATTGATTACAACATAAGATTTTAAAATAAACCTTTCATTTCAAGGAGCGCAAGGAAGGTGGGAAGCGCGGTCGCAAGCCCGGTCGCAAGGCATCTACTGAAAAAGTTGATATCAGAGCAAAATTAGGTAAATATTAATGTCACTAATAAGTATAAAGAAGTCACTCATAAGTGTAATTAACGAAGGCATTAATTTAATTTTACACATTTTTATTACATTTTACACAGAACGCAGCCGTCAAAGTGCTCGCGAGTGCCGTGCTCGTAAAAAGCTGCGTTATCAATACTTGGAGGAGTTGGTTACAGATCGGGAAAAAGCTGTCATTGCATTGCGTGCAGAACTGGAGCGAGTAGGTTAATGACCAAACTTAATACCTTTGAACTACCACTTTTTGATACCTGTTACTTTAATCTTTCTTACAGTACAAACAATGGAGCTCCGAGTTGAGTGAAGGACATGAAGACTTTCAACAACTACTCGAAGAACTTGGGGTTCTCAAACAGGAGCAAGTCTTCTAATTTATAGTCACATGTACATATATACCACATACCCTGATATGTAAATAACAGTTCTATATAACAAGTTTCTGCAGTTTTTGGTTATGCAATATTAGAAACGGCAGGGAATATTTGATATTTTATTTTGTTACTACCATATTTAACACTATTAATAAATTAATAAATATAAGTTGGAAATAAGAGATGAACTGCAGTTTCTGCTTTCTTTTGTATTCTAAACGAAAATTTATTCTAATCTTTTAATGGTAATTGTGTTAGTTAAAGTGTTTGCTTTTTTAGTTAAATTTTATCGAAAAAAAATACTTTGTTGATATAAACATGTATTTAGCGATATACATTAGACTGGTCGCATCTTGTATGGGATTTTTTTTTTTTTTAAATATAATTGTTTGCTCTGCTTAAAATATGAGGTTTGGTGTAAGAAATCATGTCCTAATTTTTCAGCTAAATCCGACGGTGCCTAGTCGTGCCTAGTGGGGCCCAAAGTTCCCCATATTATAAAAAAACATCTATTCAATCAGGTATTTATAGATATATTGAATAATGTGCTTCAAATATAATTTAATTTATTAATGGTTTTGAAAGTTAATATAATGATAAAAAAAAAGTATATATTTATTTAATTAATTTTATTGAGTTGATTAATTTATGAGAGAAGATTTGTTGTGAGAAGGATATAAATGACGATAGTGTTCAACAACCTGGTGTAAGTACTGCTTATCTTTCTCATCGTATGTTAGCGATTTATTGTAATCCGTGATGAGTTTAATTATTCCACTTGCGCTTTTCCAGCGCGCTTTTCCAGTGCAATAATCATGCCTCTGTTGCCATCGAGAAGGTTCCGATTCTAAAAATTTGGGATCTATGGCTAATCGAGAAAAAAATTTCTTTGTCAGTGGAGAAACGAAATCTGATATATCTCTTGACGCGTAAGAGAAAATTTCATCCATATTGACAACATTCCTTTTCGAAATTTTTGCATTATTTCCGTGTATGTCATTGCCGATGTCGAGTTTTTGGACCATCATCTTTTTTATTTCCAAGGGCACGCTTTCATTCACAAATGCAAGGCCAACAGTTTCTTCTGACAAATACCAAAAATGGTTTTTTATTTTTTGCAATAATGCGGTCGGAACTTCTTTATCAAAATAAGTTACAACGTTTTGAATGAAATCAAGATCTAGTTTTGGCGCTTCTATAGCATTCGCACATCGGAACCAATAAAGAACATATATGATAGTCAAAAATAAGCAAATGCTCCGAAGACTTTTCAATTCCGCTGCTGTCAATTTGAACTGTTCGCGAAATAGAAATATTTTGTAACAATAAATGCACTTTGATATGAATCGTGCATGCGATGTTGCACCAGGCAAACGAAATTGTAAAAAATCTGGTACACGCTCCCCAATAAAATGGAGTTTTAACTGAAGCAACTCTTCATAATCTGCACGCACGTAATGGAATTTTAACGCATTTATACAAAAATTCTTCAAATAATCTACGCGCGATGTTGTTAAAATTCGTACCACTTCTTCTCCAAAATTCCACTCTTGAACGTGCTAGCTTCAATGTGTTTCCAATACTTGGCAAATCTGTTGAAGAGAAGAACTTCTGGCCCGGATGTTTTACCAAAATTCATTTCAAATACAGATTTGACCAACAATTCACTTATATGGTGGCGACATTGAAGAAAACGTAGCTTACAGACAATATGAAGTACGTGTATGAACTACCGTTGTTTTACTTACATTGTTAGTGGTACATATTAAAGGTTTGATAATTATTTCGTTTGTTGAATAATTTTACATGAAATAAAATATAATTTTACATGAAAAAACTCAGGTCGAAGAAATTTCACCTAAATAACATAAACAGAATTAAACAAACAATTAAACGACGAAGAAGCAAAGTAGTTGGCAAGCAGAGTAGAAGGTCGTCGTACATCGACGATAAGACAACCGATGTTTTTGATGTCCTTTTAATTAAATACATGCTTGAACATTTTAATATGAACTTCGAATTTTTTATTTCTTCCAATAATAAATAAATTTTAGTTAAATTCTTTCGTTCGTATCATACTAAAACATTAAATACCAAATACTTTAATCTATCTATACAATATATAATTTCTTAGTATGTCCGGATGTTTGTATGTATGTCCTATTCTTTCCGCAACTTTCTGAAGCCATCTGATGACATAGTCGTTACATACTTTCTCTGCGGAAGATCGTAACGAAGCCAGATTTTTGATTTTCGGTCTATGGGACCGGCTTTTCAACTAGTATAACTATAAAGATCCGATTGAATAGATGTTTTTTTATAATATGGGGAACTTTGGGCCCCACTAGGCACGACTAGGCACCGTCGGTTTGAGCTGAAAAATTAGGACATGATTTCTTACACCAAACCTCATATTTTAAGCAGCGCAGGCAATCAAATTAAAAAAAAAAATTATTGCGACCAGTCTAATATACATATGTACATACTTATCTATTTGCGGAAAAAATATTTTGGTCCCTTTTTGTAAAAGAGTTTTTTGTTATTTTATTAAAGCCTTTAATTTGAATTACTTCTTAGTTGCACACTGCTTCTGAAACTTGAAAATCATTCACTCAACGTAGACGGTTTTTATTATTAATTTCCAGTTGTGGGCAGCGTAAAACCCAGTGGGGGTTGGAATGGCATCGGGTGCAAGCGAAACACTTGAAATGGCAGCGCAACTGGATGCGCCATTAGTGCATGCGTGGATGTTTGTGACTGCAAGTCGTCAGCAACTGTTGTTTTTTCTACAGGAGCGCTGGCTGTCGAAACGTTGTCTTCGACATGAATCTTGAAAGGTGTCATTACTGAGTCATCTCTTGTTGCGGTAACAGGTGACAATTTGCTTTCGGCTGTGAGTTCTTCCTCTTCGTTGGTTTGCTTTTGATACCCAAAGTTTTGGAGCTGTTGGTGAAGTAGTTCGGAGCGTATTTCGGATGAAACCTGTTTGTTAAAACTGGAAGGTTGGAATATGTGTTCCTCTGAAAGATGCTGGTGGTGGTTATGTTGTTGTTGGACTTTTTGTTGTGGCTGAAATGTGGCAGAATTTTCGTTGTTATTTGGAGAATACACTGAAAGATCCTGATAAAGCTGATGATGCTGCTTATCATGGTGGACGTGGTTCTCATGTTCCTGATAGTCTTTGTGATCCTGAAATTCGTCCTTTTGCGAATCATCGTGATAGTGGTGATGTTCGTGATGCTCCGGATGGCCAAATTTGTACCGTCCATGTGAGTGTATGTAGACCGGGACCTTCTTTTCCACTTCCACTTTGTAAGGGACTGGAATCCTCTTCTCAACTTCTACTTTGTACGGAACGGCTACCTTTTTTTCGACTGCATAGGGTACATGTTTCTCGACGTGCACCGGCACCTTCACTTCAACTGGATATGGCATCGGCTTGATTACCGGGTATGGCTTTGGGACGTGAATGATTTTATTTACGATTTTCTCAACGGCATACGGTTTTGGAACATGTACTATTTTTTCGATCATCTTTTCCACAGGCACATGTATTATTTTTTCTATTATTTTCTCGACAGGATATGGTTTTGGCACCTGAACGATTCTCTCAACTATCTTTTCTACGGGCACCTGTACTACCTTCTCCACTGTGTATGGTACCTTTTTTTCGACAATTTTCTCCACAGGATATGGCTTAGGAACGTGCACAATTTTTTCTATAGGCACTTTAACGATCTTCTCCACAATCTTCTCCACAGGATATGGTTTGGGCACATGCACTACCTTCTCCACCGGCACTTTTATGATCTTTTCGACAACTTTTTCAACAATCTTCTCCACAGGATACGGTTTGGGCACATTCACCACCTTCTCCACCGGCACTTTGATGATCTTCTCGACGATTTTCTCCACAGGATATGGCTTTGGTACGTGTACTATTTTTTCCACGATCTTTTCGACAGGCACGTGCACTATTTTCTCGACTGGATATGGCACCTTCTTGATAACCTCTTTGACGTGATTATGATGATGGTGATGATGATGATGTTTAATCTTGACCTTTTCATGTTTGTCGTGGTGGTGTTCTTCATGATGGTGTTCCACATGATGCTGTTGTTGCATCTGTTCATGTCGTTGCTGATGCTGATCGGGATGTTGCTCTTGTGGCTGATGTTCGTCGTCATATTGGCCTTTATTTTGAGTTTGTTGTTGGTGCTCCTGTTGCTGTTTGTGATGGTAATCCTCGTTTTCCTTGACCTGATGATGTTGTTGTGTCTCTTCGATAAACGCATCTTCGAATTGCTGCAGATTATGTGATTCGTAATTATCTGGAGCCTGGCCTTGCTCTATACTGTCCAGAACGTGTTCGTGGATTTCTTCGAAGGTACGATAAACGCGTTCTCCATCCTGCAGTGCATGCTTCTTTTGTCTGGGATTCTGTACATTTATAACCGCTTTTTGCTTCTTATTTACTGGCTTTTCTAGTTGATGTCGGTATTTACTGGTTCCGCGCTTTCCGCGCATGTTATTGTTTCGTTGCTTGTAGAGGTTTTGGTGACCTTTAAATTTCCTGGATTCCTCAGCGTGTATGTCGTCTCCTGGTGATTCTATTTGCTGTTCAGCGTAATTGTGATGGTGAACAGCGTACTCGTTGCTGTCATCCTTAAAGCTTGCCCGGGATTTTGTCTTTGCTATGATATTATCAGCAAATAGCAGAAGCATCACCCCTAGCAGTGGCTGTAGGGGTGAATTAACAAAGTAATTCATGGTGGGTTATAGTTAAATTTAATCAAATGCCACTTACCAAAAATTGCATTTTATATACTTTTTTCTTATCACAGTATCGCAAACTGAAAGAAGTCTTACAGCGGTTCTTCAAATTTGTTGCTATCCACTTTTAATGTTGCTGTCGATCCGAAAGTAAAAACCAATGTGTCGACTCAATCGGCTACCCAACCATATTTATAACTATGAAGCGATCGGTATGGGGTTGCCCCGCTCTCCGTATATAGAACATTTAACTAGCTTTTTCACTTTCATTGGTAGCTAGAGCATAGCAATCAGGAAAGAGCCAACGCTTGAGATTCATCAAGAGAGCCGGTGCTAGTGATTAAGATAGTGCAGGTGGTGAAGATAAATTGTTTTTATTTTTCTCTTTTCAAGTGCAAGCAGGGAAGCATGCAGAAAGATCGCGTGTGGCAATGAAATCCTTTGTTGGCTGAGTTGAACACACAGAAACCAACAACAACACCAGGCGCCAATAACGATTATATACCCAGGCACCACATGGTTGGCTGATCACCAAGCTTCCTGCATAAAGCGTTGCTACTAACTGTCTATGGAGGTAATAAAACAAATACCTCAAGTTCGGTACTGCAGAAATAGGAATTCGATTTAAATTATTACCTGCTCACTCATGATAAAAATGGAAAACTGAGAAAGCCAAGTGGCGGATCAAAGAATAGATATTCCTAAACGTATACCATGCATGAATACATCCACAAAATGCACTGCGTAAAGTACTGGAAAAGGCAATAATCGATAAATTAACTAGTTTTATTAAAACGATGTATGATGTAACGAACTAAAAACGGGCAGAATTTGACTACACTGCGCTTTTTTCTGTAATTTACGAGGATTTTAAAAACAATGCTACAAGGAAGTGGAAGTTGTTTGTGGGGTAGTAGTTAAGTGGTTGTATGTTACACACACATAAGTGAGGTACTCGTATGCATGGTCGAAAAAGTTAGGGAAAAGTTTGATTTAAACCGATTCGCATGCAGTTCGGTGGTGGATGATTTGCTGTTGAAGTTTCCTGTCTTTAATCAACTGAACGACTTTATCTCAATTCGCGTTTCGCAAACTTCTTGCTTTACGTGAAAATTAAAAAAAATACTCATCTCATTTGAACCACATCTAAATGGCAGCAATGCTGTACATTACAGCAACTTTCATTGAAATACTATGTAAAGTTTAGTAGAATATTTTATTTATTTTTAATATTAGTTTTTTTGACTAGTATAAGTAATAATTCAATGATTCTTGCTTTTGTGGATAACTTTGTAGGTTTACTTAATCGATAAATGAAACTACTATTAATGTTCTTGCACATTACATTGCTATGGACCTTTGTTTAAAATATGGCTTACGACAGACTGTGATAAGTACAGTATAGATTTGGTTAGTAGATCTGTAATTGTAATTAATTAAAGTGGGAGAGACATGGGCTTCTTTTAGCAGTTAGCTATGGATATCAATAAGAGAATAACTCAAGGCTTGCATCTAAATAAATGCGTGATCTGCTGTAATATTTGTGTGTCACGTGGTACTTTCAGGAATTTAAGTATAACTACGTACAAATACCTCAAATGGAAGAAATTCATAAACGCGAACTATTATACTATGAAAATACGTACATACATTTGTAAAAGTAGTTTAACTAGACAATAAATCTCATTGGGATAAAGAAGATGAAGCAGATTATCTGCAGATTAGATTTTCAATAAATAACCATCGTTTAGACCGGCGTCTATTTGGCCGATGGGTAGTAATAAAGAACGGTATTTCCGGGCAGCTGCCAGTGAGAAGCCTGTAGTTCGATTAGTTGCAGCAGGGTCCTGCGTATGGCCGGAGCCGAGTCACTTGCGTTCAAGAAGGCGTCGCGCACCAACGACAAGAGCACCTCCAACTGCTGCGGCAGCTGTGTCTCCATGTCGCGACCGATGCAGGTCAGGACGTAGAAGAGGCATTCAATCTGAGTGAATGAGGAGTGAGTGCGAGTTCGAGGAGTACGTATCGCGTTTCCCAAAGAAGAACTTACCTCGGACAACGATCGAACCGGCGGCCGCACGCAGTCTTCACAACACTTTGAGAGCAGGGTCAACAATACGAGGGGCGGTGGAGCTCCATCGCGCTGGGTGCGTAACTGCAACTGGCGACGCTTCAGCTGGCAAAACATTTCCGTTAGAAATGCCATGAAAGCTGTAAAACGCACGCGAGACGGCGACTTCATGCCTTGAATGGTATAGAGCAGCTATAAAGAAACTTGGCTTACATTGGGTTTTGAAGTCGCTTCGAGAGGTTAATAAGTTGACAGCACCATCCCGCCACCTACCTTCTCTCTCTCCTGGTACCACTGGCGACAAGTGTTCAGCAGCGCCTCCAGGAAGGTCTCCTTTTGCTCCTTCCCAATGATATTCAGACATAGTCTTGAAATCGGCAAAGCGTAGCGCCGACCTTCAACGGAGCGCTTGATGAAATGCGACGTCAACTCCATGAGACAGCGCGAGTTTAGTTTGTTCGGGTCCTCCAGAGCCGTATCAATCAACGCCTGAATGTCCGGTGCAAACTGACCGATGTCGGTTACTTCGTTGCCCAGCGCCAGCCCGAGTCCCGCTATGCCGCGTGTGAGAGCATCCGCGGACGAAAGCGACTTCGACCGTTGTAGAGGACTGATCAGCATGTTGTTGTTGTATGGATCGAGGGCGCCTCCATCTCTACCGCTATTATTAGCCATGATGTATTGATTCATGGCGTTCAGTTGCTGTTGCTGCATTTGATGGTAGTTGTTGTTGTTGCTGTTCATTTGGGTCGCCAAGTGGTGTGGCTTGTGTAGTTTCTGTGGTTCCGCGGCGAACTTGACGCGGTTGCTACTAGTCTGCTATAAACGACCAATTAACGCAACTTGGCAACATTCTTTGGGGTTTTCTCGTTCGTGACTTACGTGCAAGATATTTCCGCTGGACGGCGAGTTGACCAGCGGCAGCTGTTGGGACATTCCAGCGCTCATGTGCTGCATCGGCAGCGGGTGTGAATGTGACATTAGGATGGGTCGATGCCCACCCTTAACATTCATGTTGGCCATAGGCATGTTACCGAGTGACAGGCCCGCCTGTCTGCGGTTAGCTATGGCATTGGATGCAGCCATATACTGCATCTGCTGGTGCAGGCCGCCACCGACGACCGACGAACTGGAAGAATGTTGAAGGTTGTAGTTCGTTTCTGCAAATACAAATAAAGGAAACCGCAAAGATTAAATGCTTTTTCCAGCCAACATTACCGAGGACTAGGGCCATTGTCTGGTCGTGTGAATCTTGCATGCGGCAGCATGGCAAATTCCTTGGCTTGCACATTCAGTGGATTCAGAGAATCTGTGTATTGGTGGACGAGTAACACACCATTAAATGGACGGACACATGGAGAGTACGCGGACTAACGGTAATGAGTGGATGGTTGTAGTTGTAGAGACGAGCAGTATACGTATTATACGAAAGTAGGAGCGGTTGTGCGTATGTGTTTTAAGTGCATATATGAAAATAAAACAAGAAAACAACATTTTATTCAGTTACTCTGTTCCCAAAAATATGCAAATATAACATTTTTGCGAACGAAAGGAAAAGCCAGTTATGAATGGCAAAGTTTGAATAAATGACTTGGAAAGTTTAATAAATGTGGAGGGGCAGGGGTGTACATACCCATTATGGATGACATACATTACGTTGCATCCCTTAAAATACTTTATTAGGGCAAATACGCTATTTAGCTCTCATTTAGCGATTAAGCTAGTACTTTGTATACTAAAATAGTCATAATCTGCACATTATTAAAGAATATCCTGAGCTTAAATGAATATCCTGGTTTATTAGGTTTGAGTTCAGAAGAAATATGACTTTAAAGCTTTATTCGAATTTCCTTTCGTTAATAAGTCGCCTTGGAATTTGTAGTTAGAATAGCGAAGCACGGCGCACGGGTTAAGGAGAGGCTGGCAGACATGGCATAATAAACTATAGTAATACTATCTGTGGAGGTCCTACTTGGAGGTCTGTAGATGTCCATCGCTGGTTTGCCGCGCATCTGCCCTTGTTGGTTGCCTCCGGATTGCATATTAAACGCAAGACTTCGTCTCTTGTTAAGATTCTGCAAGAATATAGATCGAAAAAATATTTAAATTTGAAGTTATTAATGAGGGTTGCGTTTGTGCGACGTGCCTGCTGAGTCGATGTTCGCACGAAGCTACGTTCTCGCGATATTGAGCCCGCCAGTAGGCCAGTGTTTTGGGGCTGAAAATCGAGGGACTTCCTCAGCTTTCTGCCGTCATTTTGATTGTTAGTCTGCGGTTGTGGCTGATCGAGCTTCTCCGCCATTTCGATTATATTTTTGGAGTATTTGTTATAAGGGGAAGCCGAGCTTCTTAAATCTACTTTATATGAAAGTTTAATTCTTTGGCTTAATTACAATAGATTGATTTGCAGTAGTAAATTGCACTTCATATAACTTGTCGTCGAATAAATATTTACTCTTAATATATCACAATATTTTCTCAATATAGCTCTAGTAATATAAACTTTATATTGCAGAATCTTTTGATCTCCTTTAAAGGACTACCTGTGGAATAGTGAGAAAAATAGTTTGTCGTTAATAATTAAAATGGTTTATTGTAAATGTTTTGAAGATAAAGCCTTATTCTAAATACTCTGTTATTATATACAATACATATATTATATTCAATTATCTATTCATTTAAAATTATAATGGTATAACTATAATTACATCCGAAACTAAATGTCTATAGGATGGCCCTTATTAATCTAAAAGACGGCCTAATCAAGCCACAGTTCGCAATGGATACGACCGTATCCATCGATAATTACGATATCGATTATTGAAGGGGTCTGTATTAGAAGGGGTTCTCCACTAAATTTCACTTGATTCTCGGTGTACTTTATAATGATCATGCGGATGTAGGGTATTCAGCTACAGGTTGTCGGATCTACAGACAACAACTTCTAGCTGTGGGGATCCCAAACTGAAGGAATACAGCCTCATTTAAGGAACCTGGGGTCCAATAGTTTGTATAAAATTAGCCAAAAAAACAATCTTCTTCAAACTAGCAGAGAGCCAAATTGGAAAAGGATTTCACGACATTTGAAATAAGTATTGTAAATTCAAGAGAAGTAGTTCAGAATCTGGTTATTTTTTTACTTTTTTGTTTATTTTATTACGTTGTAAAAATCGATTCTGAACAAAATTTAATAATTATCATTAATATTTAGTCATCATTATTCATAATATTCCGAATGGTTCAATAAAAAAAGGCAATTGAATAAGCAGTTTATATTTTTAAACAACACATTAAAGCTGAAACCTTAATTCAGCAAAGTTCAAAGCTCAAGAAGCCGGAATTACTTTCCATAATGAAGGAGAATTAAAGCCGTTGGACGTGTTACTGGAACCTAGCGTAGGAGTTGTCATCAAGTTCCACAGAAATGAGTTAAAACTAGCGAATGACATCAGCTGCTTGTGTGTGTAAAAATCACTAAGAAAGCCAGATTATATATTTTATATACCGTCATAATGGACAAGTGAGTAACGTCGTCGCAAGCGTGATTTAATCAAATTGAAATACAATTGTGCAAAATAATTTGGTGAATTAATCAGTACTGTGGCACGTGCTGAAACGTCTTTCGTATAGGCACATGTTGTAACTTATTTGCTGGTGTGATCGCATACATTCGAAGCATAGTGAACATACATACTTTTAAAACTGAATGAACATCCTGCGTACTCATCGATAAGCAAACCTATCCGCCTCGAAGCAAGGAGTACATTCAACTCATTTGCATTCGTAATTACGAAGATGTTGCATTTAATACTCATGGAAGTGCTTACATACCTACAAACATAATGGCCTCTTGTTTGCCGTTTTACACGTTTAACGGTCTTCGATTTCGAAAGAGGTTTTCACTGTCGATGGTATTTACTAACAATGGCAACAACGCAACGAGCAGTAAAAAACGTAACAACACAAGAACTTATTTATTACGATGAACTTTCGCATAAATTTTGGACTTTTTAACCTGTTCTTGTTTTGTTTTTTGAGCTGGCAAACGTATTTGAAGCTTTTACTTCTTGGTTCTCATTTCTTTTTGCCCCGTTTCTATACCTCAGATTGGGACAAGTAATCTAATAAATTAGCTGTTTATTAAAAATAGCAACAACAAATAAGTAACTGCACAAACATTTGTCTTTTCTGTGCAAAGAGCAGAAAAGCATTGCTCATTAAGAGGTGCAAATAGTAATTTGTTGCTTTTACACGCATTTTACATATGTACATATGCGTGTATGAATGCACACTCAGTCGTGGACGAATATCTTGGAGAAAACAGAGAAACTAAGGAGCGAACGAACGAAACAAATACAAGGAGCAAAACGCAATGAAATAAAAATAAATTCTTCAGACGAAAAGTAAGCGCGATCATTATCTAAAAACGACGCATTTTATACCTTTGTGATGACATATTCACATAGAAACTCACTTTGTCTGTTAAAATTAATCACTGTACAGTGACGCCGAGCAAAGTGATTCGCTGTGTGGGTGGAGATGAATGTGTTACTTAGACATATGTACGTTTGTAGAGTGTACCAATTGTACGCGAATGGGAGCTTACGTTGTATTCACAAGAATCACATAAATAACAATTCGACAAACGAATAGATGAATTCAGACACAAACTTTTTATAGCAAATTATAGAGCTTCAGATCGGTTGGAACAATGTTCATGTTTTGTTACGTTTCGGGACGTAGCTCATACGCCCCGATGCGCCGATTTAGCTTACCTTCTCGGTAGGTTATCCACTTGCAATTCTGCGGGTTCGTCCGAATTAATGAGTGTTAAGATCCATAAAAAGATTCGTTTTCATTTTTTACACGTTTTTTCGATTTTGTTTGTTTTCATTTGTTATCGTTGAATGCTTTGCAGATATTCGTCGTTATTCAAAATTCTACGCATTCATGCAATTCCTTTAAAATTAGTTAATTAATTCGTTGAAGTCGCGCTAATATGAAAGCTGTTGTAGTTGTTGTTGTTGTTGCTATTGTTTCTGCGGTCGCTGTGGTCGGAGCTCCGTTGTCGTTGTTTCAATCTCATTGAGTCATGCAATAGTTATGAGTCTGAGTTCGGAATTCATTAATTAATTATGCAGCACATAATGAGGATGTCGATCAGTGCTCGTTGGTTGGTTGTCTGCAGCGGCACTTTTGCTGCCGGGTTGTGCGTCGCTGCTGTGCTAACTGTTGGTTGTTCGATGATTTGTTGTTTTATGCTTTTCGTAGGTTTAGTTTTCATTCACGCGATTTTTTTGTGTTGCGAGATTTTGTTTTCGTTCGTTGTGATCGCGCCGTGCAATATTCAGTTTTTCTCGCAAGCTAACTAAAATAAGTTTTTGTTTTCGTTCCTTCTTTTCAAATACAGCAAATTTTTACATATTTACGTGCATGGTGTGCATGCGCCGTGTGTGTGCGTGTGTGTGTGCTGTGGTTTCTTTATATAATGTTGCTGTGCTTAACAATTATTTTAAACACGAAACTGCGAAAATAGATATTCTTCGCTACTCGTTCGACTGGCTGTATATTTGGCTTGCTTCCGTTTTCCTTTGAACTTTTCACAAGATGGTGACCAGTTTTCAATACATCATCGTTTTGGAAACACTTTGCTGCTCATTAGAAGTGGCGAAGAGGAAGCAATTCTGACAGATTCATAGTTTATTTTATTCACTCTTCAGCTTGGAGCCGCAGCTGTTGGCTATTTAAGGAATTTTCGACTTCGATACGTACGAGTGTGCATTTACACACACTGCTTATGTACTATTTTCCGTTAAGTTTAAGGTTATATTTCAAGTGTCGTGTTTTTGGCTTTATTGCATTTATTTCGTATTTATATTTATTACTACTATAATTGATTGTTCAATTGCAGTTGTTCTCTACTGAAATCCGTATCTTCGCAAACTTAAATTAAACCATCGGGCGATCAGATGTATACTAAGCAGCTCGGCCAAGAATAAGTTGTCGCCTCTGAAAGAGTTCTGCTGCAGGTTTATTTTCGTTGTTCTCGAAGAGCAGTCGTCGTTGTGTTGGAAGAGCGCGAGCGTATTCGAGCGAAGCCATCAGTTTGAAACAGCTAAAAAATAAATTAAAACAAGAATGAACACGAGCGCGCGAATGTCCATATAAATACTTAAGCGCAGTGAACTGAACATGTCGCTATGACCAGGGCCGGACATTTTGGGGCGCCATTTTCGTGTGACAAAAATATTGTGTGTTAAAGGCTCATTAATTGAAAATTTCCGATATCGATCTTTCACTTCGCTCAAAATTTACCGTGTGTAGCGTTTTGTTATTATTTGTTTCTGAAAGCTAAAAATATTTACACTATTATTGGAAAATGAACGCAGAATTTGAAAGGGACTCCTAAAGTTGTCTGGACATGCGATTTAACAACCATGTCCAAAGAAATGTTTCTAGACCACTGAAAGAATTTAGAATATATTTAAACTAATCGTGGTTCTATTTCCTTAAACAGGACAGAATTAGCAGGGGAAATTTTAGCGGCACGTGTTTTTTGTGATTTTTTAAAAATGCAGAAAATTATTTAGTTAACAATTCATGGCTAGGAATAGAAATTTTTTAGAAATTAATTTCTAATGCTTTTCAAGTATTTTAAGTATTATACATAAATTGCTTTCGACTATAAATAAACTCGTATGCTTTTACTAAAATGACTTGATTTTCATTGTAAGTAAAAAATATGTAACTTTATTTAAAAAATATATACTATACACATACATACATACATATATTGTAAGGGACCATTTTCCCTACTTTCCGGGGCGACGTAACTGCTTGAGCGGCCGATGCGATGACTCAATGTCATAGACACGGCGCCGCTCGCTCAGCCAAAATTATGAAGCACTCGCAGTGACATTTTTAGCGGGGTCGACGCTTTGCATTGCGAGTATCTACCACATATATTACTCCAAGAGCGAGCTGGCTCTTGTTTACTCTTTAATCGAGTCAGGTTATGAGATCTCTCTCTCTTTCTGCAACAAGTTTGGGTGTGTTTTTCCGCTATTCATGATCATTATTGATAAATTTGACTGAAGGTGGCAAACAATTTTTATTTAAATAGTAAAAAATACGTACATCTTTTAGCATAAAATCAAATGAAATACGAAGAGGAAAATTGTAACAAATCCGATCAAAATTGTAACAAATTCCGGGACATGAGTCACTGAAACTTGTTTCTGTTATTATTTCTATAGAACAGGGTTTTTTAAACAACATTATAACCTTCATAAGCTAACTGTAATTTCTGTTCTAGTTCAAATCTGAATTCGAAGTCTTTCGATTTCGATAAATGAATTCGTGTTTTCATGCATGTAGGCATGCATGCCTTGCTGGAGGAGTGCAGCCGAAAATGGCCACTGTAAAGCTATCATATACATTTAACCTATTGCAATAGAACCTTTGGAAATATGGCCCATATTGCAGTGTTTACAAGACTTTTTAGGTTGATTAGATTTTTAACAAAGAGAGATTTATTATAAATTTAGTTTGAATTAAAGTACAATCCTAATAAAATTAATTAATTTAACGTAACTATGAGCAACAGCAAGTACATAATACAATAATCATTTAAATAATTACTTTAGTGATTTGGAGGATTTTACAATTAATCTGGACAATTTATCACCCGATCGTTGGCGAAACAACGAAACAACAATTAGCTCAGCGGGTTAAGGTGTATTAGGTAATGCTTGGCACAAAACCAAAGGAGGGAAACAAATAGAATATGTGAAGTTTAAAATTAAAACTGCTGCTTTCATTCGGTCTACATTTTGGACGGAGATGTTAGAGAGCTGTTTATGGAGTTGTTTAACTGCTCCTCCTCGTCCTTGTCCAAGCCCAAAGCCATTGTCAACAGTCTGACCACACACTTCTGCTCATGTACTTCGCCCTTCTCTGTGGATGTGATTTCTTTTTCGAGCTTAAGCTTCTCCTCCGCCACCATAAGGATACCCTCTTCAATGGTGCTCTCCGATATCAAACGATAAATGGTCACGGGTCGGGTTTGTCCCATGCGATGACAGCGATCTTCCGCTTGTTTATCATTGTAGGGGTTGAAATCAATGTCATGTATAATGCAGGTGTCAGCCGCGGTTAAGTTGATGCCAACGCCACCCGCCTTCGTTGACAGCAGGAAAATGAAAATATCCGAATCAGCATTGAAGTCATTGATCATGTCCTGTCGCATGTCCACCGCCGTAGAGCCGTCCAAGCGACAATAGCCAAATTTTCGTATACCCAAATACCTTTCCACAATGTCAAGCATCATGGTAAACTGGCTGAATATGAGGACGCGATGACCTTCTTCTTTTAATTTGGGGAGCATGCCATCGAGATGCTTAAATTTGCCGGAATCGCATATCAACTTTTCAGGTATTGTGACATCAAAGAGTTCCTAAATAATGGAAATAAGTACCAAAAGGAAATATGAAATATAATCCGTATTATTCGTTAAATACACTACATATGCTTCGATGTTGGTGGCAAATCAATAAATCAATTGACAACATTATACCATCTTATATTAGCAGCTCAAGTCTTTCTCTAAGCCATCCACTTTTACTTACATGTTTATTGCAAAGCTGCCACACTCGAAAGTCCGACATTATGGCCATCTCCTCGAATATATATTGAGGATTGGTTTTCTTATATGTGGCGACCCTGGCTAAACGTTTGGAAAGCTCGCGAAGTTTCTCATCTGTAAAATAATGGCGCATTAAAAGGGGATGGTTCGCCATTTTGCGCATTTCCATCATGATCGCTATCCCAGCACGATGACCATTGCAGACTTCATGCCTATTATTTGCATAATACTCGACCAAGTCGTGGTAGTATTGCTTTTGTGTTTCGCTCATCTCCACTTTGTGCTAGAAAAAAGCGGAAAAAAGAAGTTTATTCTATCAAAGTGTTAAGAACTGCGGTCTCCATTCCATGTTATTCTTTGATTTTCATTGGTTTGGATTACGTTTACTAAATCGCTGCTTACTGTATACGTTTGTTTTTTAGGCAGGCAGTTGAGTACATCTTTCTTAAGTCGTCGCAGTACAAACGGTCGCATTATTCGCTTTGCACGTTCAACTTGAGTCTCTTGAAATTGTGAAGCATCTTCGTTCGCAGATTCAGATTTATTTTTCTATAATATATTATAAACTGTTAATAACCTGAACTGTACTACTTTATTTAAATCAACTAACCTTGCCGAAGAGATTTTTGATATCATCCAAACTTTTAGCGAAAAAAGATGGCATTACAAAGCACAGCAGCGACATCAGCTCTAGTAGATTGTTCTGTAGCGGCGTACCAGTGAGTAAAATTCGCATCTCAGCATTGATTGTTATCAAATTGGAATAACGTTGTGTGGTCATGTTCTTCAACATGTGAGCCTCATCAAAAACCACATAGTGCAGCTTGCAGACGCGAAACATCTTACGTTCTTCCGGTGTGGAGATAACAATGTGGTACCTACAAATAATACATTAATTTAAAATTAAGTGAAGCTTGGATGAAACCTACGTTGTCAGCAAAATATCGAATCCCTTAAAACCTTCCTTGGCAAATCTTATTCGCATACGCCGACGTTCGTCTTGGCTGCCGTGGTATTTTTCCACCACCAAGTTTGGACACCACTTGGAGATTTCCGCCTCCCAGTTGTCCAGCGTCGATGAGGGCACCACAATAAGATGTGCTGCCTTAGCTAAGTTCTGCTCCTTAAGGTAGGCAAGGAAAGCAATTATTTGTATGGTTTTTCCGAGACCCATTTCGTCTGCTAGTATGCCATTCATGCTTTGGTTGTGCATTACAGCAAGCCAGTTGAGTCCAATCATCTGATAATCCGCAAGTTTTAGGCTGAAAGTGATTATCGAAAAAATTAATTAAAACTGCAGGATATGACACAAGACTTAGAGTTTTATCAAAGGGTTTATCTGTAACTTACTTATGATTAAGTAATTTTGGCTGTTCGACAATACCAGCCCCTGTTTCAATAGCAGCCTCTAGACGCTTTACCATTTTGTTGCACTTGGCTAGTATGTTGGCAACGTTGTTCTGTCTGTTAATCAAGTCTTGACAGTAATTAAGCAAGTCGGCCGAAAGCATTTTATTAGACTCCAGTTTCTTGCGCAGATCCGCCCAATTTTTGAAAGGACGCAACTCAATTATTGAAGAGGCTTTCTTCTCTGACAATGTCTTCACCGTCTGCAACTCTACTAAGGAAGAGTCGTTCATGAACTCAAAAACTTTTTTACGTTGCCCTGTCATTTCATTTGACATTGCATTGTCACTATCATCGCTGTCGTACACTTGATCCGCTGACTGCCGCATCTCCTCACCGGAATCGTCACCATCGGAATAATTAGGTTTGTGGCGTGATTTTGAGCAAGAACCATTCGAAGTAACTGTTCGAGAAACCGACCTGCTATTGTTAGCCGTGCCATTACTGGCGCTTATCACAGAGGCGGGAACACGTTTTGGCTGGCAATTGTCTCTGAGGTAACGCAAGCCCTCAGAAACATCCCAATTATTGCGCACTAACGCATCCTGAATGTCCTACAAGAAATGAATGAAGAAACGAGTTAAGTATCAATTATGCTGTATTAAAACTGAATAATAAACTGAAATTAAAATTTTTGTTCAAGGCTAATCTTTTTTAATTGAATTTTCAGCGCCCTGAATGAACATTAGCGCCAATGGACTGTAAACAGCTGTCACTAGGAAAACAATAACACATGATATTCAATGTTTTTACTCACAACAGTTTGTGCTTTCATGATATCTTACCATGGTGTCGTATTGTGGCGAAATCTTAGCAGCAGCCAGAAAACGTGCTTCTTTTTCTTTGACCGTGAGGTCAAGTTTGTGTTTCTTTGGCGTGTTTTCCAATTCAAAATTTCCGTCGCTGTCACTATCGGCTATCACCTGGATGCGCTTCTTCCCAGGGATTCGCTCTATTATAATTTCAAAGGTTGGATAAGCAAAACATCGATTTAAATATGTTTACCTTTATTGAGACGAAATTGTCGCAGATCACTGGCAGATGTATTTTCCTGCGTTTCCACAATGTTAATATCCGACATCCTTGTTTCTTTCTGATTTATATTTCAATCGAAGCACTATTTAAGAAATTTTCATTTATATAGTATAGTCGCATATACCTTTCGAAGCCGCTGAAATGTTTCCTTTATTTTAATACCAAGATCTCTTCACAAGTTTACCCTCTTTACTCAAACTTAATGCATTCTTCTTGCTATTCATCCATTGTGCCGAGATGAGCAGCCGACGCACAACCTAGACGCTGTGCCAGGGCTGCCAAGTATCTTTTTCAGATTACCCGATTTCCCTAAAAAAATTACCCGAACTACAATCCAATTTCCAAACCCAAGAAACATTCCTTAGGCCGTGGTTAGGCTACTGAGCAAAACTCGTGAGAATTTTACTCACATTTATGTGATCGGAGTCTGTTCAAAAAGAGTAGCTTTTTTTTGGGAAGAACAATATCCCGTACCTTCTTACACACAAAACAACAACAAAAATCCTACTTGCGGAACAAAACTCGGTAGGCCGTGGTTATGCTATGCCCGTGGTTATGCTATCGAGTTTTGCTTGGCAATTAGGACTTTTTGTTGTTGTTTTGTGTGTAAAAGGCCGTGGTTATGCTATCGAGCAAAACTTGGTGGGAAATTACTCTCATTTTTGTGATCGGATTCCGTGCAAAAAGAGTGGTTACGCTTGTGCTTGACCCACGCTTGCTTTCTTAAAAAATATATATTTTTTCTCACCTTCAACAGCAACCCGTCTACTACACAAATGAGAAAACGTATTATTTGCGGTGTAGTTTTCGACGCGATTGAAGACCAAATGTTTATATTAATTGAAATCTGCTTAACATATATAAAGGCGTAATATTTTAGAACGATAATCAGAGGAATATAATTGATAGATTTACCAATTCATTCCAATTTTTCACTCCATTCCACTCTTCAGTACTTTTGTGAATATTGAGACTAAGCAACACCGGTTTGCTTGGTGTCCTAGGTGTACGCTAGACCGAGTTTTCGTGCTCGGTGTGAGAGAGTGATGTTGAGAACAGAAAAATATCCCATTCTCTCTTTTACACACAAAACAACAAAAAAAAGTCCTACTTGCCAAGCAAAACTCGATAGCATAACCACGGCCAAAGAGAGAACGGGATATTTTTCTGTTCTCAACATCACTCTCTCACACCGAGCACGAAAACTCGGTCTAGCGTACACCGAGGACACCAAGCAAACCGGTGTTGCTTAGTCTCAATATTCACAAAAGTACTGAAGAGTGGAATGGAGTGAAAAAATGGAATTAACTGATAAATCTATCAATTATATTCCTGTGATTATCGTTCCAAAATATTACGACTTAATATATGTTAAACACATTTCAATTAATATAAACATTTGGTCTTCCATCGCGTCGAAAACTACACCGCAAATAATACGTTTTCTCATTTGTGTAGTAGACGGGTTGCTGTTGTTGGTGTCAAGCACAAGCGTAACCACTCTTTTTGCACGGACTCCGATCACAAAAATGAGAGTAATTTCCCACCGAGTTTTGCTTGATAGCATAACCACGGCCGTAGCGTAACCACGGTCTTATGATTTTGTATTTCTTTTTTAATATATTCAATTATAGTAAAATCTAAACATTCCAAGTTCCAAAATTAATGAATATTATACATATATTTAAATGTCAATGCTAACCCATAAAGCTAACAATGAATAATTTTATTAAATACATAATTTTATTGAAACATGAGTTTCGATAAGTTAAAAAAACGAAAGCTGTTTAAGCTGTTTAAAAACAGCAGCAAAATGGGGACAAATTTCGCTCGTTCTAAACAAGTTCCAAGTACGTGTTTGTTAATAGTGTCGAGAATGTAAAATTAAGGTATTTGTTATTCTCGCTTCAAACACAACGCAGCTTCAACTTTTTAGACGGCTTTTTTGAAGAAGGAACAAAACTTCAGATTCAGGCACCAACAGCTGTTATCGTTTGCTTACGTTTACAAAAAAAAAATAAATTAGAAATTTTATTTTAATAATAATTACTTAAAATGATTGACAAACTACTTTTGGGGCACTGGTCCATATTGTGGGGCTTGTTTTAATTGAAAATGCATTCATGTCCACGAATTTTTGTTATTAATGTTTCTTCAAAGCTCATTATTTTGCCTGCTGAAATATAATAAAAATGTTTGAAGTAAATAAATTTTTATTGCTGTCAAAATCATATGGTTTTGGTTGGAATTTTTGGAAAAAAACATATTTTTATGAGGGGAAATTTTTGAAGTCATACGAAAATCTATTTCGACGCCGCCTCAAGTCTTTTTTTTTTCCCATAAGAATTTGCTTGAGTTTGTGTTTGAGTTTGAGTTTTTACAAACCGTTTTACTACACTTTACTTCGTGGCATCGCCGCGAAAAACAAATAATAAAATCTCTATGAACTATACATAATTGATACAAAATAAAATTTAACCCAACCTTATCCACTCCTATTTATGTATTTTAAGCAATAATAATTTAAAATACACTTTATAATAGATACTAACTGATTCGCTGAAACCATGAATAGTTTGTCAGTAGTTGTCGTTGATGTTATATTTCAAGTCAATTTAGCAAAAATATATACAAGAGCTCAAATTTTACTGCTGGTATTGTTGTTTCTTATGCTAACTCCAACAACAACAACACTTTTTGTCGCTCTCGTCTGGTTTTCGAGTTATAGCACCTTGAAGTTTAAAGATTTACGAGCTTTATCTCCTAAACTATTCGAGATACCGACGTGATATTCATGTCATCAGAAAGGTATTTCAATTGTCTTTCATTTATGTAAAACAACATTTTGTTGAAAATCGCTCAGGAGATTTAGCTCGTAAATCTTTGTACTTCCAAGTGCTATAACTCGGAAACCAGACGAGAGCGACAACAGGTGCTGTTGTTGTTGGAGTTAGCATTAGAAACAACAACAACAACAGGAAAAACAATAAAATATGAGTTTAGAGCAATTGCTATTCCTTCTTGCAAAATTTGTATACATTTATGTGTAAATTTTATGACCATACATATCTGATGTCAGTCTATAAATATTTTTTCACTAAAACGCAAATCTGTTTTCTGGTGTCCCCAGAAATTTCGAGCGACATCTAATTTCTCCAGGGGACACGTTCATTTGCACACAATACATAGTTCATCTTGCCGTTTGGCTGTGAAAACAACAACAAATGGTGTCCCCAGGGGACACAGTGTCGCACGTGTAAACACGGCATTATAATTCCCACTACATGTAATGCTATAAACACATAGAATGTAGCTCAGCTACATAAGTCTCAGCAAATTGTCAAAAATCTGCGCTGCTGAGACGCCGCAGAGAACAGCTGGTTTAATTTTTACGAAATCAAATCCGCAAAATCCATTCTGAAAATAAAAACTAATAGATAAATAAAGCTTAATTTAATATAATTATCATATAAAAACTCACACAGTACGATTTGGACTCAAAATATTTACTCTAATGTTAAATACCATGTAAACAATCATAAAGAGAAGGAGAACAAGAGCAGCGACAGCGACAAAATTGGAAAATTTTCCGAAATTGTCGCCGTCATTGGCAGAGGCAGCGGCTTCCTTTTATTTTGTTCTCGTTTTCCATAAGAGCCTGTGTAATTTTGACAAGATGCAGCCACAATGTCGCTGAGCTACATTCTATGTGTTTACAGCATAAAGCTTCATATTTCAACAGAACGAAATAAGTTTATCTTTCGATTGCCGATGTCACACATGTTACTCACATTGATTGGTTTGCACAAGTCACATGCCACGAATAAACCAATCAGCTTGAGTGATGCACCATCGTGATGACAAGTGTGACATCGGCTGATCGTGTAATCTAGTTTAGGGCCTTATCATGAATACTCACTCGATCGAAAGATTCGCAACGCCAGCGCAGTCAATTCTGCTCGAAAATTGGTATCATGAATAGTTTTCGACCGTCTTCGTCTGCCTTTGCAAACACAAAAAAAAAACATATGAAACGTCAAATATGTTTTGCTGATTTTGTTTGCTTGCAGACAGCACAGTGTTGCCATGTTTGCAATATGTTTAATATCTTTTTAAGTAATTCCTAAAATCGCAGTGAAAGTACGCGGTGGTGGTGTATGGCAACAATATATACAAAACAAATTGGAAATACAAAACAATTGTGAAATACATATTAGTGAACATAAAATTCCTTGCATTTATATAATTTGTATACATTATCAGTGAGTTTTTTTCAGAGATATTATCAAAAATAGTGAGTGCTTATGAACATTTTTGCTCAATTATCTATACAATCACTTATTTTTATTTGTTAGGAATAATGATTCCAGGACTTATACTACATAGACGTCGTTTGTGGGAAGAGGATTTGGTTATGCGTATCCACAGAAGGAAGTTGAGGGACATTTCAATGTTTTAGACATGCCGGAGCTGGAGCAAGTTATATAATTTATTTTAAATAGTATTGTATATTTCATATACAGAGACCGAGGGCATTCAACTTTGACCTGATGACCTCCCATGTATTCTCCCACTGCTGCCGGTTACTTCCAAATAACAGTTGTCATTTTGGGCCGTTTCCGCAGTTCCTTCAATAGGCAATTGAACTGCTCGCTTCTTGTAACTTTTGCGCTGAAAAGGAAATTGAAAAATGCATATGAGTAATAAAATTTGTATGTTTTTAAATAAAAATTAGGTAATAAAAGCAATTTTTGCACTTTTTATCGAGCTCATAACATACCTTTTCATTTTTTTGCTTTGAACTATAGAATTCACTTTGGCGATATAAATTTTTTGCACTAGACGACAGCTTTTTCTTTTCGTTTGGATTTGACAGATAGTTCGCACGTCTTCGTGTATTCTAAATACCTGCAAAATCTGCACAGCATGTAAAATGCCTTTAACTATCGTACGTCTTCATGTTTTGGTTTTTCGGCGCAGCGTCGACAGAATTGAAACAGCAAAGCGTCGATTCTAAGCAAAAACGACGAAAAACACAAAACAGAATCGGTGATAACTTCGTACGATTCGTACGAGTGAGTATTCATGATAAGGCCCTTAATATCATTCCTTGGGTGAAACGGCAACACTGTTGAACAGGGAGTTCTTTGATTAAAATTGATTAAAGTAGAAATAATTATCTTTGGTTTTGAAGTGAATTACAAATTGTGGGACTTTTATTTTTTTATATAATTTTGTATACACTACAGTTTATTTTCATTTATTTTATTTGGTTATTTTATTCATCATGTCGGCGGTCACGAAAGGTAAAAATCCCGTTGACCCATTTTTTAATTTCTTGATTTACTGACCGGACTTTGGACCTATAACTGTAAACGGGAATGGAACGGACGACTTAAACGGTCTTGCTAAACGGTGGACTTTTTTACGGCCTTGGACTTTGGTTTAATCGAATCTTTTAATAAATATCATAGTTTTAAAATTAATAAGTTTTCAAAGATGTTTTAGTGAAGTGTCTGCTTTTAGTTCTAGAATAGTTAATAATAATTTAAAATTAAAAATATTTATTTGTAAAAAACTTGCAAACTAATATAGGTGTGTATGACTCGCGTACTTCTAAAAAAGTACTTTTTAAAAAGCATTTACTTTCCAGAACTAAAGCAAGTTTTTTACAAAAGTGGGTGGAGGCGAGTCATACACGCCTATATTAGTTTTGTAGATATCTTTCACCTATACTTGGCAGAGCTGAAAGCATTAAATATAACTAAAAAAGTTTATTGCTCTTTTCACTGTCTAATGAATTTCAAGGAATCTACATTGTTGCTGCCAAGCGCACTGCATTCGGCACTTTCGGCGGTGCTTTGAAGAATATTAACCAGACACAATTGCAAACTGTAGCAGCAAAGGCTGCGATGGACGCAGCTGGCCTGCGTGGTGAGTGCGTGGACACCGTTATCGTTGGCAATGTGATTGCTGTGAGTTACAGATTTATTTACCTGTTACCTATTTATTTTTACAGCACACGTTTCCATAAACTGTAATTTTAGTCATCGTCTATTGATGGCATCTACGTTCCACGTCACGTTGGTCTTAATTGTGGTGTGCCTTATGAGAAACCTGCTTTGGGAGTCAATCGACTGTGCGGTTCCGGCTTCCAGTCTATTGTAAATGGCGCCCAGGATATAGTTCTTGGCTCTGCGAAGGTTGCACTCACCGGCGGTGTAGAGAACATGTCTCAAACACCATTCATTGCGCGCAATATGCGTTTTGGCACTACTCTGGGTGCTAATTACAATTTAGAGGACAGTCTATGGGCTGGTCTGACCGATACATATTGTAAATTGCCTATGGCACTCACTGCCGAAAACTTGGCCGATCAGTACAAAATCTCGCGTCAACGCGTCGACGAGTTCTCATTGCGGTCGCAGCAAAACTGGCAGAAAGGTCAAAAAGAAGGTGCATTCAATACTGAAATCGCACCTATTAAGTTGAAGGTGAAGGGTAAGGAAGTTGACTTTGTTGTCGACGAACATCCCAGGCCACAGACTACGGCTGAGGGTTTAGCCAAATTACAATCGTTGTTTAAAAAGAACGGTACGGTGACCGCAGGCACTGCTTCGGTATGCTCCGTACCACTATTAATGGTTGCAAAAAATTAATATATTCATTTTCAGGGTATATGTGATGGTGCTGCTTCTGTTATTCTTGCTTCCGAGGAGGCGCTGAAGGATTATAACTTAAAGCCTTTGGCACGTTTAGTAGCGTACTCCTATGTTGGTGTGAGACCTGAAATAATGGGCATTGGGCCGGTCACTGCCATCCAGAATGTGCTGAAAGTGTCTGGTAAAAAGTTGGAAGACATCGACCTCATCGAAGTGAGTTATCTTGGTTAGTTCAATATCCACACAAATTATAGAAGGTTTCGAATAGATAAATGAGGCATTTGCTGCGCAAACTCTAGCCTGCGTTGATGGACTTGGATTGGATATATCCAAGTTGAATATCAACGGCGGAGCTATTGCTTTGGGCCATCCACTTGGTGCCAGTGGCTCACGCATTACTGGCCATTTGGTACACGAGATGCAGTAAGAACTAACAATTATTTCAAACATTTTTCGCATTACGAACTTATTTTTTTCAGGCGCAAGAAGCTGAAGTATTCCGTTGGGTCTGCTTGCATAGGCGGCGGCCAGGGCATCGCTTTACTTCTAGAAAGTTGCTAAATAATTTATAATTTAATAGCACTCTGATCATATTGTTTGAACTTGCATTTTGTTTTTTAGTCGAAATCTGAAAACGATTTTCTGTTAATTTTAAGACAAAAGAAGTTACTGTTACGATTTACATACATATTTAATTTTTTTAAAATATACCTTATACAAACTTGAGAGAATTTTTATTCATATATTTTACTATGGCCAATTACATAGGGCTGAAAATTCCACCTGAAAAATAATAAAAACACGATCTATTTTTTAAGTCTTTATTATGTTTCTCTCGTATTCTCCCCTGGAAAAAATTGCTGTATATTTTCACTTCATTATAAAAAGTGCATTTGAAAATATGACACAATAAAAAACTCCTAAATATAAGAATTATCAAGAACAGAATAATTTAATCAATTCAGTGGAACTGCAGGCCTCTTTAGTTGCTTTGAGTGCCGGTAGAGAAGAGAGCTAAGGCACCGCTGGCCAAACCCACCGAGAAGATGTAGTTGATGGCGGGAGTTGAGTTCTTTAGCAGGAAGAAGCTTATGAAAATGATGATGGCCAAGTAGAGAGCATTATTGTAAAAGATAGAGAAGGTTGTGGCTTCATAGTCAGCCACTTCGTTCCTCTTCCAAAGAATGCGTTCGTCCTTATCTTTTCGAGTGATTTTTTTGTCATCACCCAATTGACGGTTGACTTCACGCGTAACAGCATCCTCGCGCTTGACTGCAATCTTGTGCTTCAATTGGAACTTGATATTTTTATAGGCCATGGCCATCAAGTAAGTGCTAACACCAGTCATTAGCAAGAAGAAAAAGGCACTGGGAAACAGATCCATGTTGTGGATGCGCCAGAAAAGCCCTGTGCATAAGAAAATGGAATCACAGAAGAAACAAAAGGAATCGACGTGTCACTTACAAATGGGAATAGCCGAGACGATGAACGCGTTTCCATAAAACAGAGCCGATGATTTTGTGCTCACATTGCGGCTGAAGTCCTGCAGGAGAAGCTCTTCTTCTTTAGTAAATCCAGACGATTGCACTTTGCATTGCTGCTTACCAGAACCCATTTTATTATTTACTTAACTTTGTACAAGCGTTGAAGTGAAAGTACAATCGAATAACTCTGTCAAACGAACAAACACGAAATAACAGAATCAGAGACGAATTGAAGTAAGAATTGTTTGTGACGTGTACGGCCTTTTTATTGAATTGAATTATTGAATCACCAGAGGGCAGCACAAGACAACTGCAGCCCTGTTCTATACAACCCTGGGCCCAGGCTCTTGTGTCATTATTGTACACTATGTACAATAATGACATATAAATAATAATATTTTTTTTTAATCCTACATTCGAAGGTGAATGTTAATTTTAAGCTCATAAAAACATATTCTTAATGTCTGTAGTCTATCCGTAAAAATCGCGACTGAGCTAAAGCGAATAGAGATCTGCATTATATAAGAAACTGGTTGCATATTGCATTTTTTAATATATTGAACAGCCATTCCCCATTTTAAACAAAGATTAAAAAGTACAGAACTTTCTACACCGCCTATATTTCGAGTACAAGTCAAATGTTTTCTGCTTAGCAGAAGTACACTGTCATATTTGTACAGGCCATTTAAAGAATTTCACACTCATCGAGTGCAGAATTTTTTGGCGAGAAAAAAAAAACACTATTATTAGTCAATGTTAAGTCATGTTAATTTTGTAAACATTTCCACACGAACCATCCTGTCCAAGCGAAGTTAAATCAAACCGGAAGCAAAACTTCATTTCCGGTGCCTAACTTCCTTTTCTTTATCTGTTGTAGGAAATGAAAATACAGAGATTTGCATTTTGTCAAAAAAAAAAAATGCTGCAGATCGTTTTTAATTTCAACGCAAGTACGGAAACCGAATTTTCTTAAAAGAAAAAATTGCCTCGGCTGGTATCCGAATCTTCAATTTCAAAGAAAAATGCAATATAGAATAAAATTAATAAATTAAATAATAAATATTAATATATTAATTAATAAGTTCAGACACAAATTGTTTGCTTTGAGTTTTATTTGTGTAAAGAAATGTTAGTAATTTTTATACAATCAAAAAAAACAAACATAAATTTGATAAGAATAATGTTTATACGACAATCTTAAAGTAAATTAAAATTGAACTGATCCAATATTTATAATTTAAACATAAACAATTACAACTACTAAACAAATTTGTCAAAGTTCATGGAAAACTGTTAAAATATTTAACACAATGTTGCTTATCTGGTTTTTTTTTCAAATTTAACCTGTTTAATTTGCATAAATTGAGTAGACTGATTAAAAAGAGAATATTACATACTATAAACCAGAGATAACTAATCTCCAGAGAGTTAATTTCGGTTATAGACTAACCTATATAACAATGCAGTCAGAAAGATATAGCAAGTGACGGTTTATCTTAAAATGGTCGTATTCAACTAAATTTTTGCTGAACTGTTGCCACCCTACGAAGTTTCGTTTTCCAATGTGTGCATAACTTAAAGATATTGCGAATTTGGAGATATTGTAGAATTATTATTGAAATATTGTAAATATTCGTAAATAGTATGTTCCTAAAATTTATAATGTACAAAAATACTATTTTGTAGTATTTTGATTTTTTCTAGATGGAACCTTATATTTTCTGTGTACAGAAGCAGACTTTTGAAATACATACATATATTTTGACTTGATTGTTGGTCGCATTTAAAAAAGGATCCTTTAGACGGCAGGCATTTTCTAAATAGCAATAGTAAATTTCGAATACTGTATTTTATGAAAACAATTGAAATTTAAAATAGTTCTAATTTATTTATAGTTTTTTTTAATTACAATTATTGTTTAAATATTTATCATTTAATTAATTTTTTTATTTCTAAATTCAAAGTCACAAACCACAGCCGATACAACAACCAAAATTTAAGGAACAGTTCATCATTCAGTGCTGCCATATGTGCGAGTGTCGAATTTTATATCGATCCTCTATTCCGAATTTTTTGACAGCCAAGTCACTTTGTTGTTTTTGGATACTCCAACCCAGAGATAATTATCTCTGGTCCAACCAATAAACAAAGTACTGAACAAAGGTCAATTTAATTGCAGAGACTACTATAAACATAATGAGATCGCAATTATTTATTTTTAAAAACCATGCACGCCCAATTTTGTCGGTGATACGTGAATTGAGCTCCACCCGCTCTACTACAGCGAAGCTGACTAACGTCGAAGTTAACGAAGTTAACGGGATAGCCACGATCACCATGAATCGTCCTCCAGTAAATGGTCTCAACTTGGAATTATTGCGCGACCTTCGCGAATCCATTGACGAGGTTGAGAGTAATAAAAGCCGAGGGCTAATTTTAACATCGGTGAGTTGCGCGTGATTCTAGTTTTCTTATTTCTTTATCTTAAAAGTACTTTTCAATATAGAGTTCCCACTCCATCTTCTCTGCAGGATTGGATATTCTGGAAATGTATAAACCTGATCAGGAACGATTGAAAAACTTTTGGACAACTCTTCAGGACACATGGTTGGCTCTATACGGCTCCAGTGTACCCACAGCAGCAGCAATAAATGTTTAGTTTCAAATTGTCTTGAAAAATTCTCAAGTTAAAACACTTATTTACAGGGTCATTCGCCAGCAGGTGGATGTCTCTTGGCCACATCCTGTGAATATCGCGTCATGCTCCCCAGCTTCACTATAGGTCTCAATGAAACCCAGCTGGGAATAGTTGCTCCCAAATGGTTTATGTCGTCATATCTAAACGTGTTGCCACGTCGAACTGCTGAACTGGCTTTGACGCAAGGCAAGATGTTTACAACCGATGAAGCGCTGCGCGTGGGGCTCATTGATGAAGTGGCTAAAAACAAGGAAGAAGCACTAGCCAAATGTGAGCAGTTCATAGGCACATTTGCCAAATTGAATCTGTTTGCGCGTGGGATGACGAAGCACCAGTTTCGCGCAAGCGATTTGCAGCAACTTGAGGAGGAGCGGGACAAAGATTTGGAGGCTTTTTTGTTTTTCGTCAATCAGCCAAGTGTGCAGAAAGGCTTGGGTGTCTATCTGGAGAGCTTAAAAAAGAAGTCTAAAAAGTAAAAGTAATGTTGGTATATTAATTTAACGACGATTATTGTTAAGAGTAAAGTTTAAAAATGGCACGAAATAAGTTGAGAATAATGAAGATTTAAGTAATATACATGCACATATGTATGTACTTATGTTTCGCATAAGAGGGAATAAAAGACTAGGGCATGTAGGTTGGGTCGAGACAAGAAAAAAATCGTTTGGGAGGGAGGGTGGGGGGGTCCCGTTTCTCGGAAACTACAAAACATAGATCCCTCCGGTTTGAAGCATTCTCTCTAAAATTGATTAGAGAATTTTATGGCCGTAATTTTTATACCGCAATTTTTTTTATACCGTAAAAAAACTTGCGATCAAAAATTTTTTCGGAATTTGTATTCCAAATTTTAACTTTGGCATTAATTTTCTCAAAAACTGTGTGACATAGGAACTTAATTTAAAAAGGATATTAAGAAGCGGATATTTTGCTTTGAAATTCAGCAAGCAAAAGTTATCTAGGTGTAATCATTATTTTTTAATATTATTTTTTTCGATGTTAAGTCGGATTTCTATAAAATGGGGCCTCCGGTCTAAACGGGGGGAAATTGACCCCCATCCTCCCATAAGATTTTTTTATGTCTCGACCCAACCTACATGCCCTAGCCTTTCAGCCATGCGCTTTCTGCCCTCTTATGCGAAACACCCTGTGTATAGTGTAAATATATACATACATGTATGCATTTTATTTTATAACATACTTACTTTGAATTGATCTGGATAGTTTTTAAATTGAATATTTAAAAAGAATACAATATATTGTACTATTAAAGAGTTCAAGCATTTTAAAAACGGAAATGAATATTTAGAATACTGAATACAATATAAATAAATACAATACAAATAAATACTTTTTTCTATTAGTATTTCTTTTATATTTTATATTTATGTTGCCATAACCCGTAACAGCCTAATTCGGTTTTACTTAGTCTTCAGAAAAATAATGAAAAGTTTCGGTTTACATATTTATTTATTCGGTTTACATATTTATATTTATTTATTTATATATTTATTTATAAAAAAACACAAAATGCAAACAGATTTGATAAAAACAACTTATGGTGTGTGTTTACGCCAAACGCCGCGCGCCTCGGGTCACCTCTTCTGACTGCGCTTGTCAGCGGCCTCTCACCCTGCTGACATGTCTTGGTTTGGAAGAGGCGTCCCGAAAGCTCGACTGCGAGCTTCTCACCACGGAGTCGTGGGTGGACGAGCGAACGGCCGACGCTCCGGAGCGACATCCTTCGCTTCGGCACTCTAGCTGCGATCGTAAAACAAGAAAGACGTCCACAGACAACACCAAACCTTCATATTCACATTCAATCAAAACACATTGTACAAATTACATTAAACAGTGAAAACAATAAACAATATACAATTAACAACACATCCATCATCAAACGATTTTACCTCAGCTCTTCACGAAAAACAGTGTGTGCAATTATTTGCTTCTAAGTCTCTTCTAGAGCTTGTAATTCACATTAAATTGTTCCATTGCAAACGACGAAGCTTATATAGCGAATCTTGTACAAGAATAAACACCGACAAAGGATTGCTGATGAGGAACGTTGGCATGTTCCGAAATAGCTATACAATCTTGCCAGTCAAGTTGCGAGTTCAAATCCCATTGTAAGTGTAAAACGTTGAAGCCGGAAAAATATGGGTGGTGTATGTATTTACATCGCGCATATAATGTATTAAATATATTCTCATTTATTTATTCATTTATTATATTTTTTTTACAGAATTACACCTTCTTTCGTATTTCCTACTTCCTTTAATAGACTCCAGTATAATGTAATGAAAAAAATTAAATAATATAGTTTAATAATGTAAGTATAAGTTAGGCTATGTGGGTTTTAGATAATAATTTTTATAAAACAAATAAAAAAAAAATATAAATATTGGATCTGAAGAAGCTCGGTGTAATAGTGGAAATAACTCTAACTAACTAAAGTTAGAGTTAGACTGTTTTGGCTTGTGGCTACAAATTTATATTTGAAGGTTCCACTTCAGTTCACTTTCATTAAATTTTTACCTTGGGATGAAAAGGAGTTCTAATTTTAAATTGTTTTCATCCAACTTTATAAAATGTATTTTGGCATTCGATGATCAGGAGGATTCGATACGTGAAACCTACATATTTGATGGATAATATCACAAATCAACGGACGACCTGTTTCATCGTATGCCGGAATGCCGTATGCCTAGGAAACTACATAGAGTAGGGTCGCATGATTATATTTCTTTTCGATAAAAAAATAGTAATAGTGCATAAAAATATGTTGTGAAAATTATATCTGGTAACGTTTCGTAAAATAGTTAAGATAGTGAGTTCTAAGAAATACACTGTATTTACATATGTTTTAATTCTAAGCAAATTATTCTTCGAATTCTATGATCCCCGAGCTACCGGGTTATAATTGTTTTTGATAAAAAATAGTCATTGTATACAAAAAAATGTTTTCAAAATTATATCCGCAAATGTTTCTCAGAAACGTAAGTCTAAAATCTTAATTGTACTTGAGTAAATGGAAGTACTGCGACTTGGCCTTCGAGTAGATAATGGATAGAACTTTCGAGGTTCTTTTTAAGTTTGACTGTCATCAAATTTTTGCTTATCTTCGGTTAATACAATGTGTTTCTTAGGAACTTTCGTTCTGAATTTCAACTGAATTTGAAAATATTTTGCCTAGAGTAAATACATATGTACGTATGTACATAAATACTTAGAACTCACTTACTACGCGTGTAGCGTACGCGTGTAGGGCATATGAGCTTCGGTATATTTTATTTCTTTATTCAAAATTAATAATTTCCAACTAAACTAACAAATTAACTAAATATTAGTTTCCATTTTAAATATGCTTTATCTCTGTAATAGTGCTTGAAAAAAATTTATATACATAGATTTTAAACCAGGAACAGCTGCATTTGCATGGCTAAACCGCTAATGTACAAACCACGTCGATTTTTCTTTTAGTATAGTTGAGGGCATCAAAATTTAGTAATATAGAAATGAGCTCGCACACGCTTATTGCCTGATCTGTAATAAGCCGTTAAAATCCGATTATGAAGCATATCACAGTCGCTCATATAGATGTTTATAAATGAACATAAACAATCACACATACATCTCTCGATGTTTAGCCCTAGACTATATAAGTACAAGATATCAGTTCAGTAACAACATTAGTTTACTAGAGCAATCGAGAGGTGCTGCAGCTACGATAAACATTCGAGGAAATTATAAAGATATTGCGACTCATAAAACTATAACATGAGGTACCATGGAATGTATGTAACGCTTCTTCTGGCTTTGTTTAGCCTTATACAAAACTCGGCCATCCTGGCGCAAAACAGTCCGATTGACAAGGAGGAACTTCTTTCCTCCTTGCAGTATGATGAGCGTATATCTGACTTCATCGCGGAGCGAGTGCTGAATGTTGCTCACGATATTGGCCAGGAACTTATGAAGAATAATGCTGGCAGCAAGAGCCAAGTGTTTTCGCCCATTAGCGTGATGTCCGTATTGGCGCTGTTAATGCTCGGTGCAAGGGGCAAAAGCTATCAGGAGCTGCAAAACCTTTTTCAATTAGAAAATAATGCCGAGCTATTAAATGGACCAAGTAAATTTTACACGGAGCTGGGTTATTTACTGGATGATATACAGAGTAACGACTCGAATGGTTTCTCGCGGGTGCGTAAGAATGCTAAATGGCGCTCTTTTTCCGAAAGTCTGGAATCTACAGAAAGTCTCAAGGAATTTGAGCACATCACTAAAATTGCAAATGGACTCTTTCCTCAGGTCGGCCTGAGTTTGAATCCGGACTATCTGTAAGTTAATTTACGAGAGTTCCAAGAAAAGTCAGATATATATTTTGTGCATGTTTTATTTATACTTTTTATTATTCCTTTTGCAGTTATACAGTGCAATCGATTTACTCGGCTACAATAAAACCACTCAATTTTCAAACCCAGTCCGAACAGGCGCGTGACTACATAAACCGTTGGGTGGAGAAGAATACGATGGGAAAAATTCCAGAACTAATAAAAGAGCTATCCAACGATAACAAACTCATAATCGCCAACACGCTTTACTTCAAAGGTTTTTGGGAGGTGCCCTTCACACGCAAATACAATTCTCAATTCTATCCGAATGGCCGCCAACAGCCACCAGTGGATGTGGAGATGATGGCGAATGGTGATGTGTATCCCTTTTACGAGTCCGCTGAATACGGTTGCAGAATTATTGGCTTCCCCTACCAGGATAACCGGACCACCATGTATGTCATCCACCCCAACGAATCTACGCCGTCAAAGCTCAGAGAACTGCAGAAGCTTTTAAATGCTTCGAAGATTGAGGAGTTGATCTCCAAAATGGAGGAAAGAGACGTTATGTTGTTTTTCCCAAAGATGCGTCTTTCGAGTAGTTTCAATCTAAAGTCCACACTCAGACAGTTGGGTGTAGTAGAAATCTTCACTCGTGGAGTCAGTGATTTGTCATTGCTTGAAAGTGAGAGTTCTTGTGATGTTGCGCCTCTAAAGCTAAGCCGAGCTGCCTTAGATAGAGTTAGCTTGGGAAACTTGGAATCGGATCGCGTCAGACCGTCATACCGAAAATCTAATATTTTTGTTGATGAAATTGTACACCAGGTTAAAGTTGATATTAACGAGAAGGGAACCGAAGCAGCTGCTGCGACAGGTGGATTATCCAACAGAAGTGGAAATCAGGTCTTCTTTAAAGTCGATACTCCGTTTATGTTCCTGATACGTCATGACCCCACTAAACTTATTCTTTTCTACGGCGTGGTCAATGAGCCACAGGTGTAGTGGTTTCAAATGAATTTATTGTATATATTTGTGTGTATATTTAACATTTTTGTAAACTACATACAATAAATGCCTTGAAAGTTTTATAAGGCACGCATGTTAAACTAAACGAATGTTAAACTAAAATCGCGATTAACTAATGGTAGGGTGAGGGTAGGAGGGTAAAATATACTTTACGACCTATTCTCACACCTACCAAACATACACAAAAAATTTCATCAAAATCGGGCAAGACGTTTGGGAGGAGTGCGAACACAAACACCGTGACACGAGATTTTTATATATATAGAAGATTATTGTACAATATATTTGATTGTTTTGATTGATTGTTTGATTGATTGTTATACAATACTTTTTGAGCCAGCCCATTAGTAATGATAATGGGAACACTGATGATAGGTCCTCCTGAGCTTTGTGAAAGCGGAGGTTGAGGGTATCGCACGTATTCGCAATAGTATGAAATTTGCTATTGCTATATTATTAATTCTAATTAATCCTAACCTCAAAACAACCAAAGTAAAATTCTGAGCTTCTTTGCGAGGCTGCAGTTTCGAGCATTATTCAATCAGTTTAATTCTTTACCTGGTTAGAAAGGAGAATACAGCCAGCAATAATCAGGTATTGCTTTGAAGTTTACTAATATTTTAATTATACTATATAATATCATACATTTATATGTATTATCAAAGTATTTTTTTTTGCAACTGATAAATTATGATAAACTATTTGTAAAATTTTATCCTTCATCGTTTAGAAGGTCTTCCATTACTTCGTTATGAAGAGCCTCCAGGGACTCGCTCATCATCTCGAGAAATGAATTTATTTCCAGAATTTTGGCACGGTTTCGCTCCAATTCGTCGCTGTTGAAAGAAACGGAAAAATAATTTGGGAAAAGGTATCTCATATGCAAATGTTTCTTTAAAATTCGATGTTTCACGAATTCGCGAAAGACGAATATGTTTTTCGGGAATATTTCGCATAAACAAACGAAATCTTCGGATTGCATTAACCATTTTGTTAACTTAGCATAGTAAGAGTTCTATGCTACCAGTTTTCTCTGGTTAATTATACCCTACACCTTAAGGTTAAGGGTATATGCACTTTGTCACGAAATGTGTAACGCATAGAAATAGAGACGATAGATATAGAAAAGTATATATATTCTTGATCAGCGTGACCTCCTGAGTCGATTTGGCCATGTCCGTCCGTCTGTCTGTCTGTCTGTCTGTTGAAATCACGATCACAGGAGAACCGGTGAAGATATCGTGATGAAATTTTACAGAAATATTCTTTCTTAGGGTGTGCAGGTTGGTATTGAAAATGGGCAAAATCGGTCCACGACCATGCCTATTTTTTAGTAAGAATGTGATATCAGCCGTTGTTTTTTAGTTATGACAACAAAATTTCATTTCTGGGCATAGAGTAACTTCGTCCGTCTATATGCCCAATATGGGCGTGATTTGCCCACTTTTAGGTTATACAGGCAAAAGAGGGGCTTAAATGGTTATATTGTTAAATATATAATCTTACTGAATCAAACAACTTCTTTTCTAATAAAACATTATTGCAGGAAAACTGGGCGCGGTCCGCTCACTTTTATGCTGCTTATACAGCATAGCTCATGAAAACAAATTTGTTACCACGGAAATAAAGCTTAAATTTGAACACAATAATAAAACTACTAAGCCAATTATTTTGTTTTGAAAACGGGTAACGACCACGCCTACCATTTATACCCGTCTGTGATTAAATGTGATTATAAGATAGCTTTCCTTATAACCACATATTTCTTATAGTTTTTAAGATATGACAATAAAATTGCAATATCGAGGGACATTATTATATTTTACGTTGCAGAAAATGGGCGTTGCGCGCATAATTCTAGGTAACATGGACGGGTAACATGACACAATCGTCCTACATAAATCCTTATATAAGTCTGTAATTTTATGTTATTAATTAATATGGAATTTTGTATAAATATTCTTTGTTCGGATTTCTAAACGAGCAAATAAAACGAATATAAGACATAAATATAGAATCAATTTATAAAAAAATGCATTGGCATAAAACCTTAATTCCTAAAATTCCTAAAAAATTTTAAGGTGTAGGGTATCTAAGATTCGGCCAGGACGAATATAGCTTTCTTACTGGTTTTCTTACTCGTTTATCTTGTCGATCATGTTCTCTATGAACTCCTTGCTGCGTACCACCAAACGATCCTCGCGCTCATCGATGCGTTGTATATGTGTGTCCTTCATACCTGCAACCAGATTTAAGACTGCATCACGGTCCTCCATACAATGCAGTAGCTCGGGCGGCACATCAGTAAAGTCCTGAAGTGCTAACTTCTGAGCGACATAATGCGAAACAACGTCTGTCATACCCTCAGAGAAGTGCAAAGCAATGTCGCGCAATTGGCCGAAGTAAGTATTTACTTGCTCAATGAACTTGGACATCATTTCCTGAATGTTGCGTTGAAAGTTGACGGTGCATTCCTGCAATGTAAAGGGGTAAAATGACAAGAGTTGTAGGTTGTACGATTTTGGATCTCTACTGACTTCAATGACTTCGTGCAGATGCAACTCGTGCCCCATCAACTGGTTCCATATTTCATTAATTGTATCATCGAACTCTTGTGATATCTTCTCAAATTGGTCACGCAATTCAAGGCTTTCCGCGGACTCTTCATCTTCGCCATTTATTGTGCGTAGCTCTAATGTTTTCAAGATGTTTTTTGCATTATCAAAAACTTTCTCTTTTTGTTGCGTAAATTCCTCAATAATGTCCTGTCCCATTTTTTGTACTTCCTGTTGGCCTTCCTCCAAGTTGCACATGAACTCTTTGATTTCCAGATCGCGATCTTCATAAGACGCCAGACCAAATTTGTAGATTTCTTGCGTAATAACATAAATGTCCTTGTCAAACTCTTCGCAAAGAAATTCAGCTTCCAAGCCTACTTTCATCAAAGTTCGTCCATCTTCGTCGCCTTTCCACAACGATTCGAAGAGCTGATGTTCGTTAAGGTGTTCGACGAAGCTTTTGGACAGGCGCTCCGCATCGAATTTCTCCTTGGCACGCTGCTTGCGTTCAATGATCTCTATTTCTTCATTACTTTCAATCTCGCGCAGCTCTCGTCTTGAAGAAAGTGTTAAGGAAATTCAACTAAGTGATAATAAATGCATATATCAAAAGTGTAAAGGATGGAATAATGTATTAAGGCAAAAGCCTTAACGCATTTCTTGCCTCCCAACAAAAGGCACACGGAATCTGGTTGGCAATCAGGAAAATACATTTAGTATGTGAGTTTGTTCAAACTCACAAAAATCGATCGTTGGCTGTCGTGCGAACCTCCTCCACAATGGCCACGTATTCATAGAACTTTAGGTTTGGTAAAACTGCTGCAATGTACAGCGACAGCGGGCACTCCTCGTTCTGCGCGATAGGATTACCCTCTAGATTAAGCACACTCAGTTTACTTAGGAAGCGAAAACGTTCGATCTAAATGAATGAATGATCTAATGAATAGTTTCGATGCATGTTCATCGGTACACCCACTCCACTTATTGAAGTGATCCTGTTGTTGCCAATGCTTAGTATAACCAGGTTCTCCAAACTGTCTAAGTTTTCAATTTTCGATATACAATTATTGAAGAGCGACAGCACTTCGAGTTTTACAAGTTTATCCAGATTCTCGATTTTCTCAATGTAGTTGAATGACAAGTCCAGCTCTTGGAGAGAGGTCAACATATCAATGTGTTCGATTACCTCGATTTTGTTGCAGTTCAACGAGAGCTTCGTTAAATTTGGCAGGATCCACAGATGGTCGATGCGAAGAATATCTGCGAATTGAAGGATCTAAATTACAGGATATAAGTTACTGGACTGCGTTAATCTCACTTTTAAATTCCAAACGTATTGCTAATATGCGGTCATAGACTACCGGGATCATTTGATGGAGTCTAGCCTCCTCGCCCTTATATCCGGATTCTAAATACGCCTTCTCAATCATGTGCTTGTTTATGACGGCTGGCTCGATCTCTGGGTAGATTATATCATCAAAGGTTGATATGGTGTTCTTGGATTCACTTAATTGTGCCATCCTGATATCTTAAAAAACTAAATAATAATGACGTGAATAGTGTTAAATGGTTGGTTATCGATACGTCTATGAATTGTGTGTACTTATTATCGTTCTGGCGTTTTTAGAACTCGCAAAGTTTGCGGTTATAGCCAAATAATCGGTTTAATATACATATGTATATACTCAGAGATAAGTCCCATACTCAGAGATAAGTCTCGTACTCGGATAAACTTTTCCATTTGTTCAAACTTTGAACTGGTTAACCTGGTCTAGGCCACGGCTCTCCCACATTTCTATTGTGTGGTCTACCATATCTTTCTTAGCCCACAAAAAGTACATTTTATGGGGCGATGTAACGATTATTTTCTCGGTTACAAATTCATTTTGCTGTCTATTACATGGATATGATTTGGTTCCACCAAATGGTTTCTAGGGCAACTTGCTCATTCACTCACAACTAATTCAGACCGCGGTCACCGACTGTCTGTCTGTCACTCTAATGTACGACAAAAAAACTAACGGACTTATACCAACCTTGAGGTTTTCCTTCGATTCGTTGCCTTTGTAATTATGACCAGGTGGAAACCACTTATGACCACTCGGCTGCAGCTTACTTGGTTAGGTTGGATTGGGTGGGAGTTGGAGCTTGAGTTGTTCGCAGGTTCCTACGTTTCTTGGCTCGTGCGTTCCTCGATATTTCTTCTGTTATTAACGTCGCCCCTAGTAACGGTTTGTATTGTTGTGTTATTGTAGTGGCAAAGCGAGTCGCGGCGTTTCGAGCCTCGTCAACAAAATATACAATAAAAAATAATATACATATTTCGAAATAGTTGTGAAAAATTCGTTTCTTTCATTTTAAGAATGTAATGTCGAATTTTTTGTTTTTCTCAAACACATTTTCAAATGTTGCTCAATGTTACAGTTACTCCAGAAAAGTGTAAATTGCAAAGGTGAGATTTTCTTGGTGACAAATGAAAATAGAAATAATAAATAGAAATAATCTCAAAATTAATTGCATTTAATCGATAAAAATAACGTGCTGTCAGACATTTAGTTTAGAATAACTCGTGGATTCTTGAAAGCTTTCAACAAAATAACCACATTTTCAACAAAAAACCTATCGAAAAAAATGAAATTCAGCTCCGAATTCTTTTAATCTTTCCGAAGAGGAGCCAAGGGGCCGCTCTAAAAATTACGCGAATCCATAAGCACCATATTAGTAGAGGTTCACCAAGTATACGACCGCTATAGCGACTTCCGGAAAGAAAGTAAGTAGCAATTTCATTCATTGGAACTGTCATCACGAATATGAAAATAATTCACATAATAGCTGTCATTATTATTTGTGTACGAGTATTTATATGTAAATATTTTTGAAATATACATATCTTTTAATTGGTATTTTCATTAAATATGTTTAGAGAAGCGAAAAATATATTTTAGACATATTGTATATTTAAAGTTACCAAATAATTGTCTAAAATCTATGTGTATCTTTAAACTCATTAATTTAAGAAATAATTCGAGGTTGCCTCTGAAACATTGATAAAAAGGATACAGAGTAAAAATTCTGACTTACATAAGTAAATACAACCAATAAATTGTGTTTGGATGTTCGTCTCATTGTCAAAATACTATTAATATAATAATTTATGTTTGTACATATATCTATAGTGCAATTTTAACTGGAGTCAAAGTTGACCATTGATACAGAGAATTCTGACACTACAAACAAGGGAGGTTCCAGGTTTTATGTTTCTATTGATGCATACTGCGGCGTACGTTTTCAGTTTTAGAGCCCAATTAGAATGGTTGTGGAACTAGGTTCGAAATCCATATTTAAATTAAACTTTGTTGCTTTTCTTTCTTTACAATTTATAATATTTATCTTTTTCATACAATACAGAAGCGCTGTCATCATTTTCTGTAAAAAGCATGCTTTGAACACTTGAAAGTCGTTAAATTGATCAACACGATACGAAACTGTTCCATACCTGGTGAATCAGCTTTTTGCTCAGACTAAAACTCAAAATGAATCGCTTTGTAATCCTCAATCAGCTAGGGGACGGTACTTATGGAACGGTGGTGCTGGGGCAGCGAAAAGATACCGGTGAAAAGGTGGCCATAAAACGTATGAAACGAAAATATTACTCATGGGAGGAAGCGATGAACCTGCGAGAGGTTAAGGTTCGTTTTGAAACTGTTCTCATATTAGTCGACCAATAAATAATATGTAGAAATGCCTGCAGTCTCTAAAGAAGCTCTCACATCCCAATATTGTCAAGCTAAAGGAAGTGATACGAGAGAATGACACTCTGTACTTTGTTTTCGAATACATGAAGGAAAACCTCTACCAGATGATTAAGGATCGTCAGACCCATTTGCCGGAGCTCACATTGAAGAGCATTTTGTTTCAGGTTCTTAGAAAGAAGAAACTTTAATCAGGTCTTCCTTGTCAGCTAACGATAACTTCTCTTTCAGGTTCTGACGGGGTTGACTTTCATGCATCGTCACGGCTTCTTTCACAGAGACTTGAAGCCAGAAAATTTATTGTGCTCCGGACCAGAGTTAATAAAAATTGCAGACTTCGGGTTGGCACGAGAAATTCGTTCACGGCCGCCATACACAGATTATGTTTCAACCAGATGGTAACGTTTATAATAAATTATAGATTTATACTATACTAGTAATATTTGTCACATTTAAAAACCGTTCGACGTGTGTTGTATGAATGTAAAGACATTTAATGTCCTTGCGGGTTGAATTTGCATCGTAATCCAGATATTTGGAAGTTTGTTAACGGGATAATCTGTCCGAGCAGGCCAGACTGTGTATGACTGCGGAATGAATAGATTACATTTTTTTATGAAGTGATTACTTCTGTATTTATATTTAATTAGTGAGATCTTCTCTCCGAAGGTATCGTGCTCCTGAGGTACTCCTGCATTCGACTTATTATGGCAGCTCTATCGATATTTGGGCCATGGGCTGCATCATGGCAGAACTCTACACATTTCGGCCACTGTTTCCTGGTAGCAGTGAAGTCGATCAACTCTTCAAGATATGCTCTGTGCTCGGAACGCCAGACAAGGTAACATTTTTTAGAGTTCTTCCAGAGCATTCTTGACGTGCGACTTCCAATTTCGTACTTCTTAGAATGATTGGCCCGATGCCTATCGACTTGGCGCTGCCATTCATTTTCGCTACCCCGATTGTGTCAAAGTTCCGCTGAACACCATCGTCAGCCGCTGCAGTCCGTCTGGCCTGGACCTGCTGGAGGATATGCTGCGTTATGATCCCGACAAGAGGCCAAACGCTAAGCAGAGCTTGAAGTATCCCTACTTTAATGCGGTTAAACGTATATCGCCAGCGGCGGCCACGACAACCAGCAACAAACTGTCGAAGTATGCGGCGATAGCTTCCAATTTATCGAATGCTTCGATTACGGAGCATGAAAAACTGCAGGTGGCAAGAAATATACAGAATAACCGAAACAGCAACAACAACAACAACCCAATCACGGCCAGCAGCAATAGTAATCACATGGCTACTTTAAGTACAACAACAAAACAAAAACTCAACCAAATACCAAACATCAGTTTTCTCTCTAAGAATCCCAATGACTTGGGCAATACAAATGCGTCGCAGATACCCAACCCGCCCGTGGAACGCATGGATCGCTATGAGGATGGCTCCTCCATAAAGAATGGCTCCGTACGTTACAACACCATTCTTGCACCAGCTGGCAATATATACCTCAGCACAGGAAACTTGACAAGAAGATCGCATATCATTGAAGAAAACCTGGCGCCGAAGGAGTGCACCAATGATGTATACCTAAATCGCGGTATTACACAACTCCTGGGCTTAGGCACAAAGCACCGGCAGTCAGTTCCCGCGAATGTTTCCTTTAACTCAGGTGTCTCCCAGGCTGAAGCCATCTATGTAAACAGCAACATGTTGCCGAATGGCCTACGGAATTCCATCTTCGAAACAGCCTCGAAGAATGCCAAAAATTCTGGAGAGTACTACTTGCAAGCGGGTGCCGCGATAAATCATCTTAATGCAATTGCAAATGAAGGGAAGGTCTACAACATGTTCTCAAAAGTGGTCCCGAAGCCCGTGGCTGGGGTAAATGCGGGCTTGCGAAGTACCTGTACGCAGAGCATCGGTGATAATGAATCTTTATCAGCGCGGTCGCATTACAGCAGACCAAATAATATACTCAAGCCGGAAGCATTTCCAGGAAATGGTTATATTGGTGGCACTACCGACAACTCGGATGACTTAGATGCAATCTTAGGGTGAGCTTGCAATCTTAGGTTTAGCCATATACATATGTATATACAAATGCCTATCGTATGTACCCAAATCTCTCTTCCGTAAGATCCACGTCAACAGTTACACTGTCGGTTACGCGTAATCGGTCAAGTTTGGTTCTTAATTTAAGATAGCTCTCAGTTGGTAATTTCTTATTTGGGAGTAGGAATTAAGTTTTTTATTAATTATTACTTTTGGCATACTTATAAATTCAGCCTTCATTGGACTTATTTAATACAGCGTCGTTGCTAAACTTATTCTCCCAGGGAATAAGTTGTTGTAATCTATCTTTGGATTTCTAGTCGTCTACTGGATTTCTGTTTACTCTTTCTGAACTCCTTTTAACTTTGACCCGAAGTCTCCTCCTAATCAATATATTGTAAATAAAAATAAACAAGTCACATAAAGTTCCATTTTTGCACGCTATTGAATAATGAAACTTGGCATCAGTGACAAGTTCGTGAGTGATGAAAAAAGTCGTGCAATGCTTTAAAAATATTATTTATTAAATGCAAACGTAGGCGTGGTTTATTAAAAACGTCATTCCTACACAATAAATTATATCTTAACGTTAGCTTACTAATCATCCTTATAAGGTTGTTGTATACAAATCCTTCTTAGTTTCACTGTCATTAACATTTACTAACTTAAACTTCTTTTAGTTCAAAAATAAAGACATCTGCCAGGAAAGAGCGATGCTCAAAAGCCAACCAGTTATTGGAAGATCTCTTCGGAAACCTGTCGGTGGACTCGGACAGCGATGTCAAATATCCCCCCAACACAGTGCCACCTTCCCAGCAGCCGCTCTCCGGACGCAACTCCAGCTTGCCAAATGCGAATTCAAGTCGCAGAAGGAAATCCTTTGGTAGTAATGAGGCCAATAATGGCAGCCGAACCGACTCACTATCAACTAATGCGTAAGTGATCTGCGAAAGCCGTTTAATGTCTGTTCGAAATTACATATTTTCGGAATGTTTTTAACTCTTGTACAATCGCTCCATTTTATGAAACTGTCTATTCTGAAGCAAGGAAATGCCCTTAATTTTCATAGTTTAATTTCATTTCATATTTGAATGCTTTTCCATTCCATCCATTCTATTAAAAACACTGGGCCAGTGAAAAGTTGTCGAACGGACAGGCAACTGATGACGAATTTAAATTTTGGCCCATAAGGTAAACGGTTAGAATTATTGAAATAGAGCAAATCTTTTAACTAAAAACTTATATACGTAATTGAGTATTGGAAGTTTTGTTAAGTTTATTAGTATTATTTGTAGTAAGCTATTGATTGCCTTCAAATCAAAGTTCAAAGTCATAAAAGTACTTCAGACTCACTCATTAGTTCATGGCAACTAAAACACTTCTACCACGACCAGTTTCACAAAGAACCCTTTATAGTTTCTAAAACCGTTTATGGTATGCCTATAAAGCCTATAAGATTCAGGAGTACAAACGTTTTCAGAAATCCTATAAAGAGTTCAGTGATTCTGTTTATTACCTTCATGTTCCCGCAGTCCCGAATGGTTTAATGAACTGATCGACCTCATCAATTTAATAGAAAAATATTCAAATAAACCGTAGTCATCATTACAGTTGCTTCTAACTACAAAATATAAATAAACTGGTTGAAAATGTTGCTCCAAATGTATTCAGTTAAACCTTATATTAAATCCATTAAGTTTCGTTTTTAATTCTGTAATTCTTATATTATTTCTTTTCGTGACAATGAAAACGTTTATTTAGTGCAGTCTTATTTTCTGTCTTAGAAATGTTACCTGTATATGTATATAATTCGTGGTTTTAAAACAATTTAAATTGATCCGACAAAAGAAACAACAAAACAAAAAATATACTTGCAGAACTCTAGTACAAGAACAGAAGATTTCACTCTTTCCGTGGGATGAAACAAACCAAACCGAAGATGAAAAGCTTACTGCGTGGATGGTTTCCGAAAATGGTAAATTCAATATTCTTTGGACAACAAGAGACTTAAAACATACTGAATCACTTCTAGACACACACACACACACAACACAAAACAACACAAAAAGAAGAATCATTAGAAGACACTGACAACTGATAATATGAATTCTGCTCATTTATTGATTGATCGATTGATAAATTTAGAAATGCTTTTCTTTAGGCTCATTGCTGGAGAAGAAAAACCCAACCAGGGTTAATGGCCAGAACTCTGTGTGGAGACCAAAGTACCTGAAGAACAACTAGTTAACGGCTTCAAGGTGATAATTAATTTCAGTGGCGAATTGAAACTAACGGAGGCCTTGAGGAACCCATATCGTATGACCCAAGGGATTTACATAAAGCCACGATAGAACACGATAGAAGCCTTCAAAGAGTGCGGCCCAAATTATGCGCGTCTTAAGTAAATAAGGCACTAAAGTATTGCGATCATATTCTAAAGATCATTTGTCTTCTCTGTGATAAACTAAATTAGAGTTAGAAAGTTCTTCGTAATAATTTAAATATATGTACGTAAATAAGTAATCTTCGATGATAAGAGTGAAGTTTTTGTTTGAACTTTAAATGTGTTTAAAAAAAGAAAGAAGATCAAGAAATGAGAATTAGCTGATAATCAGTCGAAGATTCAATTATTCAGGATGTAAGAGGTTTAAGGCAATTAATCTAATCTAAATACAAAAGCTATCCTTTGTGCTTAATTACCAAGCAACTGAATGTGAAGAGTGTGTTCCAGAAGATCTAAGAATCATCATCTTTTAATGGCCAAATTGAATATCGTTTATATATCGTTTATGATCAGTTGTTACTCCCCTCCATAGTGTAGGTTAAACTTATATATCCGTGCTCAGATATATCCTATATTATACGTTCTCAATATAGGAAAATGGGAGGTGGTGGCTGCAAAAGGGAAATTTTAACTATTCACCATTTAATAAATAACGAAGACTTTCAGTTATATTTGGAGACGGTTGACTATTCTTCGATAAAATCGAATAAATGTAATATTTGACTCAAAACTATTCGAATAACTTGTCAAGCGAATGTGACGTAAAGAGCGATTTAAAGAGATCGGCAATATATTCACAGCCTTATCGTGTATCTTTTCGCGTTGCGTTTATTTCGCGTTTTGTTTTGTGCTTTTCGTATTTTTCGATGAATTGTGAGAGAAAAATTTGTAAATCTCTCAAACGCAATCGAAACGCGGAACCAAACCCAAACGCAGCTTTGTTGGTAATTTACATGTTTTGCAGACTTCACTACGTTTTTGTGGCATGATGGATGAGCTATTTCGTGGAAAAAGTCTCTCAAACCAGACGATCGCAAAATGCTCGCGTTTGGTGTGATTCTGAATAGTGGCTCATACAATTTTTTTTATGCATGGCGCTACCTTCTCCAAAAGGTTCAGAAAAACTTCCTTTTTCATGCGTAGTTCGTCATAAACCTGTTCATTATATAAAATAAAATAATGCACATACATAAGTAACAAATAATATTAGAGTTACTGATGCTCCGACATATGTAAAATATCCGATTTGTCCCTCTTCTGAGTATCCCCGTATTTTATTACACGCTATGACGCTGCGCTCTAGTAATCGCACGAGGAATATTGCTGCTATATTCACTCTCACATAAAGAGCACACGATAATAAACACAATATCAATATGTAAACAATGTGTGCGTATTATCAGATTTGCTTTTGTTGTACAAATTGTTGCCATACATCAATGATAGCACTAATTCATTGGGATTCCTGAAAATACTTGTAAAAATGCTAAAAATGCTTCATGCATGGTAACTCTTTGTGCTCTGCAAGCAGGGGATGTCTGCAAGACTACGTAAAGTTTGTTTACCTTTGTGTTTCTCCTCAAAACTGAAACGCAGTCTACTCGAAAAAGTTTGATCATACCATTTGGAACGCATTGCGTTTGAGTCGCGTTTGAGTTTGCGTATTTTTAAACGCAAACGCAAACTCAAACGCGACTCAAACGCAATGCGTTCCAAATGGTATGATCAAACTTTTTCGAGTAGACTGCGTTTCAGTTTTGAGGAGAAACATAAAGATAAACAAACTTTACGTAGTCATGCAGACTTCCCCTGCTTGCAGAGCACAAAGAGTTACCATGCATGAAGCATTTTTAGCATTTTTACAAGTATTTTCAGGAATCCCAATGAATTAGTGCTATCATTGATGTATGGCAACAATTTGTACAACAAAAGCAAATCTGATAATACGCACACATTGTTTACATATTGATATTGTGTTTATTATCGTGTGCTCTTTATGTGAGAGTGAATATAGCAGCAATATTCCTCGTGCGATTACCAGAGCGCAGCGTCATAGCGTGGAATAAAACAGGCCTGTTCATTTTTTATTTCAGATGAAATAAGAGATAACAAATTGAAATAACGCGTTGTCTCAAATAATTCGTTATCTCAAAATGAAATAACATGATTATTTGAAATAACCACGCAAATGCGATAATTATTTCAAATAATTTCTGAAATAATTATTTGAAATAACGCGTTATCTCAAATAATGCGTTATTTCAAAATGAGATAACATGATTATTTGAAATAACCATGCAGATGCGATAATTATTTCAAATAATTTCTGATATAATTATTTGAAATAACTCATCATCTCAAATAATTCATTATTTCAAAATGAAATAACACGTTATTTGAAATAAACTTGCAAATGCGATAATTATTTCAAATAATTTCTGAAATAATTATTTGAAATAACATTCTTAGTTGAAATAAAGTGGTCATTTGAAATGAAATGATGTGTGGATGTGGCATCTCAACCGTAGCTCTTATCGACAGCAGGTAGTGGGACGACAATGTGTTACACAAACAACAACTCGTTGTTATGCGAGAAGAATCTTCTTGTGTGTCAATGACTGTGTGTTGTTATTGTTGGTCGTTTACATTAAAGGAATATAAAAGACTTGAAGCAAAGATCCAAACCGCGCTATGTTGAACATCGTTGCGTACGAGAATAGTCTTTCAACGGGCGCGGATGATGGAAGCGGTGTATTATAACGCCATAAATCGTAATTCAATTCTGGGCGGAATGGTGAAAACCGCATCGAAATCGGTGCAGTCGTTTAAGAGTTAACTAACTTCAAATCGGCGCGCGACTAATTACATTTCGATCGAAATAATAATCCTTTTACCTCTCTAAATCCCTCTGCTTCAAGTCTTTTATATTCCTTTAATGTAAACGACCAACAATAACAACACACAGTCATTGACACACAAGAAGATTCTTCTCGCATAACAACGAGTTGTTGTTTGTGTAACACATTGTCGTCCCACTACCTGCTGTCGATAAGAGCTACGGTTGAGATGCCACATCCACACATCATTTCATTTCAAATGACCACTTTATTTCAACTAAGAATGTTATTTCAAATAATTATTTCAGAAATTATTTGAAATAATTATCGCATTTGCAAGTTTATTTCAAATAACGTGTTATTTCATTTTGAAATAATGAATTATTTGAGATGAGTTATTTCAAATAATTATTTCAGAAATTATTTGAAATAATTATCGCATCTGCATGGTTATTTCAAATAATAATGTTATCTCATTTTGAAATAACGCATTATTTGAGATAACGCGTTATTTCAAATAATTATTTCAGAAATTATTTGAAATCATTATCGCATTTGCGTGGTTATTTCAAATAATCATGTTATTTCATTTTGAGATAACGAATTATTTGAGATAACGCGTTATTTCATTTTGAAATAAAATCCTTATTTGAGATAACAGATTATTTCAATTTGCCCAGGCCTGGAATAAAATACGGGGATACTCAGAAGAGGGACAATTCGGATCTTTTACATATGCCGGAGCTTCAGTAACTCTAATATCATTTGTATGCACAGGTTTATGACGAACTACGCATGAAAAAAGAAGTTTTTCTGAATCTTTTGGAGAGTGTAGCGCCGTGCATAAAAAAAATTGTATGAGCCTCTGTTCAGAATCACACCAAACGCGAGCATTTTGCGATCGTCTGATTTGAGAGACTTTTACCACGAAATAGCTCATCCATCATGCCACAAAAACGTAGTGAAGTCTGCAAAACATGTAAATTACCAACAAAACTGCGTTTGAGTTTGGTTCCGCGTTTCGATTGCGTTTGAGAGGTTTACAAATTTTTCTCTCTCAATTCTTCGAAAAACACGAAAAGCACAAAACAAAACGCCAAATAAACGCAACGCGAAAAGATACACGATAAGGCTGTAAGTAATTTCATTTCACTAGTATTTCTATTAAATATCAAAATGTATTTGTTTTCCATCAAATAATTAATCCTTCCCATTATTTATATGGCAATAATTACTGCAAATATAATTGACTTTGTATGAAATCGGAATCTATTCAGAAAAATTCCATTCATTGAAATGCATGTCTTAAAAGAATAAAATAATGGAAGGAATTCAGCATCCTTTGCCCGGGAATCAGTGACGAAGAAAGGCTGTTGTTGGCGATGATGGAAAAAGATTTACTTGTTCAGCGTACGATGCATTCATGGAACTTTTGCGGCTTTTCATCTTACTGAAGTGCGGAGTGCCGAAGTGGCGGGCGTGCATTCATATGCGTCTGGCATGAGATAAATACTCCAACGTGGATGCTTACACACATCCCTATGCAAAGGTTTTGAGTTGACTTGTATTTTAAAATATCTCATTTTTATTTGCTTTCTGATTCGTTTGCATTCATGTGAATTGAAAGCAGGTTGCAATACAAGTTTGAATTTACAGATATAATAATTTTGATAGCATGTCATTCCATGTACAAAAGAATGCCATCAAATGGATGCAGCTATGGGAAGAGATGCTCACATCTCCCGATTACGGCCCAAATTCTTAGGGGACTCAGAAAGGTTGGAGTAGAAAACTAATCAACGAATATAAGCATTTTGTTTCATGTTTATGACTAAAATTAGGTCACAAATTAAAAAGCTCTCACAATATTTTGTATAACGTAAGCATTGTTATTCCTCCAATGTATACAATATACATATATAAATTGTAATTTATAACTGTTTTAAGCATTCAGTAAACAAGGTTTGCGGAATTCCGTTATAAATTCTGTCAAGAATTAAGTGTTTATTGAAACTACGATTAAAGAGCCAATCAAGTGAATCGATATTAATATTTTCATATTATGCTGAAAAGCATAAACCAAATTTGAGACCCCAGTTTTGGTCAGTTTTCCAAATTATAGTATATTTGCATCTAGTACCAAAAAAACTGAAATCCTTGGTTGTCGTATCATTTCAATTGAAAATATTTCAAGTTGACGTATAGTTATAAAACTTTTCTCTACGAGACGCAGCGGAATTAAGTGATTCCTTTAAGAAGCGTATACAATAAAAATAAATCCAAACGATAGCGTAGTTTAGTAGTTGAGAAACGCGTTACGATATAATGTTTTGGGGAAATAATAGATGAGGAAAACATAGATTATTGTGGATTATTCCAATCGTGGAAATCCGTGGAATGAAATGCTGCAAAAATTCCACAAAATCACTTCGGAAAAGCTTCGCGAATGATTTTACTGGCCAAGCGACCTGGCCAGTTACTTGCCAAGCTCATCACTCTATTGGTGATCATCAATTGGAAACCTTAAATAGCGTTGAGGATCTTGGCGTGGTGTTGGATAGTAAATTGCGTTTCCATGCCCATATTGATCGGATAACCGCCAGATCCCTAAGTCTACTTGGATTTATTAAACGTTGGGCAAAGGAATTTGATGATCCTTACATCAACAAAATTCTTTACACGTCATTAGTTCGACCAATACTAGAATATGCTTCGCCTGTATGGTCGCCTAACTATGGTTGCTACATCTCTAAGATCGAATCGGTTCAAAAACAGTTTCTTTTATTTTGTTTACGGAATCTTCACTGGGATCCTTCAATAAGACTTCCATCGTATAAGTCACGACTCAAATTGATTAATTTGTCATCACTTTCCCATCGGAGAATAATGTTAAATTCAGTGTTTATCCTAAACCTTCTCCATGGGGTCACGGACTCTGTTCATCTCTTAAGCAGTATAGGCATCAACATTCCACGCATGTCCTCTAGAGGACACGAATTCCTGCATCTTCAATTCTGCAGGACTGCTTATCTCCTGAATGAACCACTCCGCAAGGCTTGTGCTGACCTGAATTCGGTCTCGGACGTTGTAAATCTAGCGGATTCTATGTTTATCACAAAGGGAAAAATTCTAGAATTTCTTGTTAATAATAATTTGTAATTTATTATTTCAAGCTATAAAGCTTAGCTTAGTTATTAATAAATTATTGAAGAGCCACATTTCCCCTTTACGTTTAAGGGAACCCGGGTATACAAATTTGACGCAACGCAACGACGCACTGACTTCGTGCAACCCTTCGGGTAAATTCTCTCAGAGAGAAAATGTTTAGAATGTTCAGTGGAAGACTGGAAAGTGCTCTCAATTTCATAAGCGAGATAAAGAAAATAGGCCTGGCTAGACACACTGCGTAACAGGCACTTTTGTAACCGTTTCACTCAGTGAGAGAGTTTCTATCCCAGTGATACCCTCTGGGAGGGCTATCAAGAAACGAAAGAAGAGCAACGTAGTTTGCCGAACGTGTGTCCATAATTTCTCTCACTCTGGCCAGCATTTGAATATTCAATGTATATTATACACACCCAGTGTGTAGCCACCGATGGTATCAACATACCAGTAGTGAACCGCTCGAAAGATACTACGTCTAGCCAATGTGCATGCTTTTTTGAGAAAGAAAAAGTAACGTTATCACAAAAGTTTCTATACAAATACCATACGGTATTAAAATACATATTTCACTGAGGTTTTCCACCACGAATTGAGTTTTTAGGGGTGACTAGGGTTGTGTCCAGAATGGTTTAAGTATGTGCCACACTGAAGTGGTACAAAAATATTCTGATATACATATGTAAAAAATATCATGCGATAATAATTTAATGTTACGTTATTAAGTTCGCTTTCTCGTATAACGTATAAAGAATTTATTTAGCATTTAATGAAAACAATTTTAAAATAGTGGCATTTTTAATTTTATTATTTAAACATAATAGTGCCTTCCTTTTTAGAATTTTTTTAGATGTAGAAATAAAACACAAGTTCAATTTTTAAATACGAATGTTAAAATCTTTATTTTAAAATAACTTTAAGATACGATCTTGTCACTATTAGAGATCACAAACGAATGAATAAAAGAACTCTTCGTTTCTTTAAAGTAAACTACTATTACGCATCCTTTTAAAAAACGGACATATGTAGATAACATGTGACATGTGACTCGTCGCCTCTTATCTTCTTAGAAAAACAATCAAAGTACATATGTTTACTTTGACCTAACGGAATAACATATTTCCGATCAATGTATTTTTGCTTCGTGTCACAGAATTTCATAAGAATGTGTTATTGCGTATTTCTTTATTTATTTTAAACTGAAATTCTTGTGCATTCAACACACCTCCTCAAAAATACATTGATCGTTACAAATCATACTTCATATTATTACATTTTATATAACATATTATTTACATGTGACAAGTCGTATATTCTGGGGTATTACAATATCATGATCCAACATTTGTTGCAAGGATTGGAAAAACCCAGAAAAACCCAATCAGACCATGTGCATATATTTACATTACGTTTACATTTAATATTTTATCTGTTTTCAATCATTTAATCCAATTTGACTTCTCAAAAACAAAAATCTTATTCCAGCTAACGGCTTCGTTAAAATGTCGGCTAGCTGTTTATCTGTAGGAATATACTCAATATTGATTAGTTTATTTTCAACCTGCTCTCTTCAAAAATGATATTTAATATCGATGTGTTTTGATCTTTTGTGACATGAAGGATTACTTGCTATACTTATACAACCTTGATTGTCTTCATATATTTTAATTGGTTCTTTCAATTCAATTTTTATACTATTCGTTAACGATTTAAGCCACAAAGCGTCTCTAACTGCTTCAAAAAGTGCCATATACCCTGCTTCAGTAGATGAAGCTGCAACAGAGTTTTGTTTCTTTTCAAACAAAATTTATTCCAACAAATTAATCATGCATCGAACATTTTGAATAAGTAACCAGTAGTGCTTTTCCTTTCATTCTCACTTCCACACCAATCAGAATCAACATAGCCAACAAACATTTGTTTGTAATTTGAGTTTTTAGCATAAACTAATTTCAAATCAATAGAACCTTTACGATATCTCAAAACTCTTTTCAGACATTGCCACAACTCTTTATTATTTTTGTTGCTATATCGACTCAAAATATTGACAGATGTACTTAAATCAGGTCGTGTGCACAACATAATATACATTAAACAGCCACTTAAATTACGGCATGGTGCATCACACTTTACATCTGAATTCAATGCTTCATAATTGAGTCTGCTTGGAACTGGATTACAATCACTCATTTTAAATTTCTTTATAACATTTTCAATATAAGCGGACTGACTTAGAATTATTGTGTTATCATTTCTATCGACTTTTATTCCAATAAAATATTTAATTTCAAAGAAATCAGTCATTCTGAATTTGCTCATTAAATATCTTTTGAAATCCGTCATTGTTGCAATACCTGCTGTTGCGATTACTAAGTCATCTACATATAATAACACATATAAATTTTTAAGTATATTACCTTTATCAAAAATGTAAATGCAACGATCTACCGCTGAGTTTACAAAACCTATTTCTTTTAAAGTTTCTGAAGCTCAAAAACTTCAAACTAACCGCTGGCTGCGTGCTTAAGTCCATAAATGGCTGTATTTAATTTGCAGACTTTATCACTACCACAGGATAATCCTTGAGGAACCATCATATAAATTTCCTCTTTCAACATGCCATTTAAGAAGGCAGTTTTAACATCCATATGGTGAACTTTTAAATTAAATTGGTTTGCAACCGATAATATAAATCGGAAACTAGAAATTCTTGCTACTGGAGCAAACGTTTCATCGTAATCACTTAAATATTCTTGTGTGAAACCACGTGCAACGAGCCTAGCTTTGTATCTAATTGGGTTGCCTAATTCATCATATTTAATTGTAAAAACCCACCTACAACCAACTATATTTTTATTTTCAGGTTTTGGTACAAGAAACCAAGTTTGATTATAATAATGCTAAGCTAACGAACTAAGCTCTTCTTTAATTGCTTCTTCCCAATATACTCTATCGTTTCTGTTCTTAATTTCATCAAAAGAATTGGAGTACTATTAATGATATTCTGTGCATTCATTATGCAACTACTGATACACAAATCTTCTTCTTTATTTGATATCTGTGGTCTAGGGCTTCTCTTTTCCCGTAAAAATTCAAGTCCCGGGATTCCGGGACAAAAATTTTTCATTTCCCGGGATTAGGTAATAAGCAAGAATTTATCCAATTAGGTGGGAAAAAAATGTGTAAATTCAAAAAAAAAATACACAAAAATGCGTTTTTGATACTATAATTTTTAATGAGAAAACGATAAAGAAATTAAATACAAAATAATTCATAGAAACTAAGACTCTCTAAACAAAACAAAGATAGACTTCATTAACAATAAATTTCATAATTATTGATTTTTATAATAATTTTTTAAAAAACATAAATTGTCAATAGCGCCATCACTTAACGAAGAACGTATTTTGGTAATAAAAAGACCTGCCGCCGAAAAAGCTCTTTCCGACTCGATTGATGTCGGTGGGATAGTTAATAGAGCATTATATAATTTATCTAAATTATTTGTACGCTTTTTCGTTGCTTCAAAAATACCCATTTCTTTTGTAATGTTTTTAACGTCATATAATACACCTTCTGGACTCTCTATTCGACTAACATTCGTAATGGCAGCATCCAATTGTTGAAGTGTTAATTCAGATCTAGTCGATAAATTTGGTTCGGCCATTAACGACGTTTCAGTCCCATCATTACTGCATTCTAATTCTTCAATATCAGCAGAAGTACCACTACCATCAATATCCTCAACAAATAGCAATAGAAAATAGGGTTTTTCGGCAATATCATGCCTTTATCAGACAAAATTTTTCTTATAAATTCAGATTTTGCAATGCCATTGATAGAAAAGCCATCTATAGCAGCCAATTTTGAAACAATTTCTTCCATAGATTCCTTTTTTATAAATGACGTAATTTTACGTTGAACATTTCTAACCTCAAAATCTCTGTCTTCATTTGGCCTTTTTTTAGTTACTTCAATTTCTACTTCCTTATGAAGATTTTTCAAATGACGAAGAAGACCACTTGTTGAAAATCCTTTACACATTATTGTTGTTTTACATATATTACAAGTGGCAGACTCTGTGTTTTTATCTTTTGTAAAATTTTGCCATGCCTTAGATCCACTTGACATGATGCGGTAAATTTATTATCTTATTTATAAAAATTAAAATAGATTAAAATATACTAAAATATAAAATTATATTACCTACAATTTATTCCCGATAGTGTGCTGATAGTAGATTTACATAAAATATTTTAAATTAGTTGTAATTACTAAACATACGAGGGCGCATTGATATAGAAGCTACCACGCTAGATACCAGCACAAACACAAAAACTTTTTTTTTTTAGAAATTGCGATCTGTCAAACGTCAGCTGTTAAAATTTTGATTTGTTTAAGCTTTAAACACAACCAAAGCAGCAGGATGCAAGATGCAGATACAAATGCTGCCAAGCTCTGGCGATTAAACCAAATGATAGCAGCAATGTCTAGCGGCCAAACATTGAACTTTCAAGAAATTGTAAACAAAAAATGAATGAAATGCATACTCACTCAAGAAATCAAGAAATAAATACTCACTTATTCAAATGCTCATATAAATTTTGCGGGAAACTTTTTCAAAACGCCAAAAAAGTGTAAACAAATACAGAATAAGAAGACGAATGCTTCTGCCGCTATCAAAAGCCGCCAGAAATTAGAAATTAGCCTAAGTCTAGCGGCACAACGTAGCGGCGAAACAAAGCTGAAATGGGAGATTTTATTTTTTTCTCGTTTCCCATAAGAGCCCATGTAAATTTGACAGCTGAGAATTGAAGTTGCATCTTGCTGCTTTGGTTGTGTTTAAAGCTTTATTCGTCGATTTGTTTATTTGTTGTAGTCGTTTGAAGTAATTGTGTTTTTGAAAAGTGTTTTGTGTTTCTTGAAAAATGGGAAAAAGTGAATTTCGTGCAGTGATTAAACACGGCGAAAGAGACAAAAGAAAAATTGGATAAATATTATGGGGCTAATGCTCCGTCAGATTACACCGTCAAATATTGGTTTCGAGAGTTTCGTGGTGGCCGCAACTCCACTAACCATTATGATATCCACCAAACCTAACCTAAAGCAGAAAATTGCACCGGCAGAGAACCGTTTTAGCGGTTACTCATATGTCCTACACGGCTACATAGGATACATGTATTACTAGTTGAATTTATTTGTAGTTACATTAGTACGTTGTACTACTACAGTAGTACATTTAATTGTAGTACGCAACGCAGAAAGTAATGCTGATCAAAAATTTATCTGTTCTATATTTAACGTGCCTCCATTAATGCGGCACAAACGACAAATTGGTAAAAAAAATGTTAAAAAAAATTACCGGGATTCCCGGGAAATTTCATTGAAATCCCGGGATAGCGGGATGATTTTTCTGCCCCCGGGATCCCGTTTGAGAAGCCCTACTGTGGTCGTTCCTTCAATCTTTCACTTCTTCTGACTTCAGTTTCAATCTTTCTTTTATTCAAATGAGAGTTGGGCAGCTGACCATTATGTTCATTTGTATTTTCTAATACATTTCCACCACTCTCAAGTGGATCGACATTCTCTTTACTTGTTACCACACCACTAGGCTGTTTATCTAATTTCAATTCATCAGATTTCCTTTCCGAATTCTCATTCGGAAAAATGAATTTTATTTCATCCGTACTCTCATTCGGGATATTAATTTCATTACAAGAGTCCTTCAAATTTACTCTGTTCTTTATCACAGTCCTAGATTTTATCATGTTTGTTTCATCAACGACAACATCTCTCGCTGTCACAAACTTCCCAGTTTCCACATCCCACAATTTGTATCCATTTGGTTCATACCCAACAAGTATACCTTTCCATGATTTTTCATCAAATTTTCTTTTTCTTGTTTTATTATGTACATATACTGTCGAACCAAATATTTTTAAATATTTTAAATCAGGCGTTCTATTATGCCACATTTCATACGGTGTTTTCATAATGTCTTTCAACGCATTACTTGGACTTCTATTAATTAAATAAGTTGCTGTCAAAACTGCTTCAGCCCAAAAGGCTTTGTCCAATTTTGCTCCACTAACCATAGCACGAGCTTTCTCTGCGTTCAGACACACCATTCACTTGTTGAGTATGTGGAACTGTTAAGTGGTAACTGATGCCTTTTTCAACACAATAGTCACGCATCTCATTTGACAAATATTCTCTACCATTATCAATATATAAATTCACAACTTTCAAGTTAAAATAAGCTTCGCTTTTTGCGACAAAATCTTTAAAAACCGAAAAACATCAGATTTGTAAGTTATTAAATAAGTTACATAGTAATGCGTATACAGATCAACAAAAATTACATAATAATTTTTGCCATCAATTGTTGAAGGTGTTATCGGACCACAGACATCTGAATGAACCACAAATAAAAGTCTTTTAATATAGTCCTTATTTTTAAATCTTTTAAAACTTAGTCTACCTTGTTTCCCGTTTATACATGTCTCACATAATTCATTATTAGGCGCACATTCTTTAAAAGGTTAATATCGCTAAACATATTTTTGCCTTTTATATCTAAAAATTTTACTTTACTAATATGTCCTAATCCCTCATGCCACAATAGATAATCATTACTTTTAATTGCATTGCACGCATATATATTTCTACTCAAAACAAAGTCAATAATTGGTACATTATTCATACATACCAATTTACCATTATTTACCATCAATAATTACATTTCCATCCATACTAACTTTTACATCTCCTGTATGAAATTCAATAGCCATTCCAGCATCTTGCATCCTTTTAACGGAAGGTAAATTTTGTGAAACATCTTTATAGAATAAAACATCTTCCAGGGTAATTTCATTTTGAAAATTACTGCAGAGTCACACTATGCCTTTTTTCGTGGCATAAATATATTCTCCACACTTTGCAACTGCTATTTTTATTGGCGAGTCCAAGTTGATATAATCAGCAAACAGATTTTCGTCATTTATTATATGCTTTAATTTTAACGAAAGCAGCTTTTTCCGAACAGCCAACTTCGACGCTAAACTCTTTCGCTCATACTATATTGTATTTTTGGCATTTCTTTCACTTTTGTTCCATTCTTCAGTAACTTGTTCCGCAACTTCACTATGAACTACTTTTAAAACATCGATCTCAGCTAAGAGTGCTCTTACTCTAAACTTTCAAATTGAATATTTTTCAAATCATCAAAAGGTTTAATGTTTCTTTTCACTTTTTCCATTTTTTTTAATATTTTATTTTTATTCTTCTAGTTTAATAGTTCAAGTTTTTTTATTTTTTTTATAGTTCACGAAAAGTTTAATATTTTTATTTTATATTAATCACAATCAATGGACCGTGTCTGGGCTCATAACCTTTTAGATGTAGAAATAAAACACAAGTTCAATTTTTAAATACGAATGTTAAAATCTTTATTTTAAAATAACTTTAAGATACGATCTTGTCACTATTAGAGATCACAAACGAATGAATAAAAGAACTCTTCGTTTCTTTAAAGTAAACTACTATTACGCATCCTTTTAAAAAACGGACATATGTAGATAACATGTGACATGTGACTCGTCGCCTCTTATCTTCTTAGAAAAACAATCAAAGTACATATGTTTACTTTGACCTAACGGAATAACATATTTCCGATCAACGTATTTTTGCTTCGTGTCACAGAATTTCATAAGAATGTGTTATTGCGTATTTCTTTATTTATTTTTGTTGGAATTATACTTGTTAAACTACTTGTTATAACTTATAACTATATAAATGTAATTCTCTGAAGCATTGAAATATTTGTTTATAGAAAGATTTTTATGTAAAAATTTTTTCATTCACTTTTTCCTATTAAAACTTATTCAGTTCTTGTAATAAACGTTTTTGCTTTGATATAAAACTTAGATTTGTGTGAACGACTAATTTTTCCAATAGAGATATTCTTCAGGTTATGGGCCCAGCACCCAATTTATAAATCTATTGAGAAATATTATCACGTACATTCTGGTCGTGAAATTGGTCAGATTTTGTGGTTAACAAAATGAGTTCATCATCCCTGTATCAAATCGAGAAACTGGATGGGCAAAATTAAGAGGCGTGGAGCATTCACATGAGAAGTATTCTCATTCATAGTGGATATTGGAAGCACGTAAATGGAGTAATAATTAAATCGCCAGATGCAACTGCTGAGAAAAAGTTGGAGTGGGAAAACGTAGATGAAAAAGCCCTAGCAACAATCATATTGAACGTTAAATCGTCACAGTTGAACCACATAAAAAACTGCAAGACATCTCTGGAAGCTTGGAAGAAACTCCAGGAAATTTATAAGCCAAGTGGACCATTACAGAAGGTATCACTATATAAAAAATTGCTTAGTTTAGATATGAAAGAAAACAGAAATATGGCTGAATATTTGAACAATTTTTGTGACATAACTGAAAAATTAGCTGATGTTAGTATCCAGATGCAAGACGAGTTATTAGTTATCATCCTGCTTTCGAGTCTTCCGAAAGATTACGAAAATTTCGTTATAGCAATGGAGACAAGGGACCAACTACCCTTACTAGATAGTTTGAAAATTAAGCTTTTGGAAGAATGGGAGCGCAAAAATCAGGAAAAAACTAATGATTGTGCAGCAAATCAACAAGCATTCGCTGCTACCCTATCTCGTAGAGATGAGAAGGAGGATAAAAAGAAGAATTTCAAGGGAAATTGCTTCGTGTGTGGTAAAAAAGGACACTACGCTAACAAATGCAAGTCAAAGAAAAACTCACATAAAACATTCTCGCTGAATTCGGTTGCAAATAAGAAGGTTTCAGACGAATTAAATACTTGGTGCATAGATAGTGGAGCGACAAGTCATATGTGTTCAAATCGCAAGTTATTCACACAATTCGATTATAACGACGATGTTATAATGTTAGCTGATCAACAACGAATTCATGCGAAGGGAAAGGGCACAGTTATGATCCCTGTGAATGGTACCGTCATTGAGTTGAAAGATGTTTTATATTCACCGGATCTACAAGGCAACTTTATATCTGTCAATAGATGTGTTGAACGCGGTTTCATCGTAAAATTTACTTACAAATTTGCTATCATAACTGATGCTGATGGAGAAGAAGTATTTAAGGCTACGCGAAAAAATTGTTTGTTCGTTTTTGAAGCTGCTGAGGTTATAGAAAAAATTTGTTCAGCGGTTTCGAGCAACGAATTGTGGCACTTGAGATATGGTCATCTCAACTACAAAAACCTGAACGAATTACACAAGAAACATACATATGTATGGTCATTGGTTTAGATCTGAAGAGTGATTTCACGCATGAATCCTGTAAAGTGTGCATGGCTGGAAAGATTCACGCTGCATCATTTCCACATAAAAGTCAAACGAGATCAACAGATTTACTGGATCTGATTCATTCAGATTTGTGTGGACCAATGAACGTGGATTCTGTTGGGGGCGCAAAATATTTCCTAACATTCATTGACGACAAGTCCAGAAACGTATTCGTCTATTTCCTCAAGTTCAAGAATGAAGTGCTTGAGAAATTTAAGTCATTCAAGAGAATGGTGGAGCTACAAACAGGTAGAAAAATAAAGACCTTAAGGAGCGACAATGGAGGAGAATATGTCAATCAAGCATTCAATTGTTATTTAGAAGAGTGTGGTATTCAACGTCAATTAACAGTTCCTTACACTCCGCAACAGAATGGTGTTGCCGAAAGGGCCAACCGTACGTTAGTAGAAATGGCGCGGTGCATGTTGATCAATTCAGGACTAAGCAAGAGTTTGTGGGCTGAGGCTGTAGCTACAGCAGCTTACTTACGAAATCGATGTCCTACGAAAGCAATAAAAGACAAAACTCCATATGAATTTTGGTCCGGACGAAAAGCAAACGTAAGTCATTTTAAAGTTTTTGGTTCGTATGCGGTAGCTCTAAATAAGCAAAGAAAAGGAAAGTTTAATGCTAAAGGTTCCAATTTGGTAATGGTGGGATATTCTCGCGTATCTAAAGCGTACAGGTTGTATAATGAGAATACACGAGAGGTTATCGAACGTCGCGATGTGTTGTTTGATGAGAAATGCATGCGTCGTGATGAAGAAAATGGACCTAATTGTGGTGCTGACTTTATATCATTTCAATTTAAAGAACTGCCAGAAAGGGAAGCACCTGTTGATATTGAAAATTCAAACGAACAAGAATCTGATGAAGAAGAGAATGCGTATCAAGTTGAAAATTTCAATTACAGTTCGTCTGTTGAGGACGAGCACGGAGAAGAAAACGCTGAAAATGGACTTGTTAAGCGAGGTCCCGGCAGACCAAAAATCATTCGGAGCGGTAAACCTGGAAGACCTAGAAAAGTTCCACATTTGCTGAATAATGTGGTGGAGGAGAAAGTTCCTACGTCTTTTCAGGAAGCATTATGCAGCAAAAACAGTGGCAAGTGGAAAGAAGCAATGTCTAAAGAAATCTTTACATGAAAAGAAAACGTGGTCTTTGGTAGATCTTCCGGAAGGGCACAAGGCTATCAAGAGTAAATGGATTTATACGTTGAAAAGGAATAAAAATGGTGAGGTAATTCGCTATAAGGCAAGACTAGTTGCGAAGGGTTGCAGTCAAAAATATGGCATAGATTACAAGGAAACATTTTCGCCTGTAGTAAGATATGCATCCATTAGAATGTTGTTAGCTTTAGCAGTTGAGCATAAGCTGATATTGCATCAGATAGATGTAGCCACTGCATATCTAAATGGAGAGCTACACGATGTAGTATATATGCAGCAACCAGAGGGTATAGTAGACAAAAACCATCCAAAAAGGGTCCTTCATTTGCATAAAGCACTTTACGGATTAAAGCAATCTGGGAGGGAATGGAATGCAAAATTGGACAAAGTGTTGAACGATTTTGGTTTCAAGGCTTGCGCAAATAAACCGTGTTTGTATAAAACTATACGAAACGGTAATTTGATACTCATAGCAGTATATGTTGATGACATAATCATCGGATGTAAAGATGGTAATGAAATAATTAAACTCAAGTCTCAAATTAGCAACGAATTTGAGATTACGGACAAAGGCTTGTTGGAACATTTCCTAGGTATGGTGCCGCAACGTGATGGTGAATTCGGTGACATCGAAATAAGTCAAGAGTTGTACATCAAGGAACTATTGGAGCAGTATGGCATGGAGAGTTGTAAACCAACATCAGTTCCATTGGATCCAGGTTTTCAAATCAGTTGCGACAAAGATTGCAAAAAGGTTGATGTAACTATGTATCAGTCACTAATCGGTTCACTATTATATTTGGCGTTAACAACAAGACCTGACATATTGCATTCTGTTTCGAAATTAGCTCAAAGAAATTCCAATCCCCATATGGAGCACTTCATTGCTGCAAAACAAGTCCTAAGGTACTTGAAAGCAACTTCTAAATATAGTTTGAAATTTTCCAGTGGAAGTAAGGAACTATTGGGATACGTCGATGCAGATTGGGGTGGTTGTGATACGGATAGAAAATCGTATTCTGGTTTCGTGTTTTATCTTGGCAATTGCGCTATCTCGTGGGAGTCAAAGAAACAAGTTACAACGGCATTGAGCAGCACAGAAGCTGAATATATGTCGATTTGTAATGCCTCAAAAGAAGCAGTTTATTTAAGAAGACTACTACAAGAGCTTGGTTTCTGGAAAGAAGAAAGTGTGGTATTGAATGTAGACAATCAAGGAGCGATGAAATTGGCGACAAATCCAGTATACCACAATCGAACTAAACATATTAGTATTAAACATCATTACATTAGAGAAGTTATAGCATCAAAAGAGATTGCATTAAAATATTGTCCTTCCGACGAAAATATTGCTGATATATTTACAAAGAATGTACCTAGAAACAAACATTATAAATTTGTTAATTTGTTAAATATTAGATAATTCGTTTTTGCAAAATATTCATTTTGAGGACGGGTGTTGGAATTATACTTGTTAAACTACTTGTTATCTATATATATAAAAATAAGTTGTCCTATGTTCGTGATTTTATAACTCGAGAACCACTCAACCGATTTTCAAACGAGTACATGCGTTGGAAAGGTCTACTTTCACTGATGGTTTATAAAAAAAAACATCGAAAAATTTCTACGAATATGCGTTATACGCGCTTTTATGATGGTGTGTTTTCCCTATATAAAATGTATTTTTTTTCTTATGCGAATTACATTTTGTCGGTATAAGGCTCTGCTTGCTCGCGTCATTTGACTTATTTAATTTCTGTGTGTTTATTGATTGTCATTTAAGTTTACAGTGCGAGCATTGATATTTTTTAATTATTGATTTGTAATCTTTCACTTATAATTACAATTGAAAATCGGATTTACAATCATTATGATTCGTAATAAAAATCCACCAAAATTATACAACGGAACAAGACTTGCGGTCAAAAAATTAATGAATTATGTAATTGAAGCAACAATTTTAAATGGAAAATTCAAAGGCGAAGATGTTTTAATACCACGCATCCCAATGATATGCCATTTCAATTTCAATGATTACAGTTTCCCGTTCGTTTGGATTTTGCAATGACTATTAATAAAACTCAAGGCCAGTCGTTGCAAGTTTGCGGAATAAATTTAGAATTTCCTGTATTTTCACACGGTCAACTGTATGTTGCATGTTCACGTGTTGGGAAGCCGTCGTCTTTGTGAAAATGGCAATACTAAAAATGTCGTTTACCACCAAGCTCTGCAATAAATTTTTCCCTTTTTGATGTTCTCACTTTAAAAAATTTATATTATTTTGCACTTCTTTTGCAGGAAAATGTCTATTTTTCTAGAAAATTTAATTTTGAATACAAAGACGTAAACGTATGTTATTGTATTGTCCAGCAACGCGGGCAGGGTTACTCTAGTAACTATATAACCCTTAACTAGGCGCATTAAAAAAATCACCCAATTAGGCGCATGGGGTCTTGAGGGACCCCAAAAAAACATTGGGAAAGGAGTGTCAAAAAGAAATAAAACTTAATGTATTTTATAGTAATTAACATAGTTCTTTAATATAATAAACTTTAAGAAACGAAAACATAACTGGAACATTATATATATACTGGAACAATATAAAATATATATCCTCTCTTTAAACTCATTTTTTTGGCATAGCCGAGATCAACTTAAAAAAAATAATTAATCAGTTTCAACAGCGGATTCTTCTGTTCTGCACCCGACGCAGTAAACCCTCGAGTGTTGCTGACAAATAAATGTATGACATTTGAAGCATTTTGTTGGCACTTTTTTGTCGTCCTTTCTAGGACATGATGAACAGCGCCCGCGGTTAGCTGTCGATTGTTGTACCGTCTCGTCCACATCATGAACTTCGCGGAGCCGTTTCTTTGTTGTCGTTGGTACAGCACGTAGTTGTATGCGACGTTTTTGGTGATCTTCCACAAGTGCTGCTGCTAATTTTTTCAAAAAAATCCGTCTTGTATGTGTGATACTCTTATCAGTATTCGCTTTGTGTATGACAAATGCGTTGATGCCAGATAAGTTTATAAGATGAAAAAATACAGCCAGTGGCCATCTCTTTGTTCTTCTTCCAACATTATAATTGCTGCAAAGTTGATCATTACAATCCACACCAGCTTTGGTACTATTGTAATAAGTAATTATTTCTGGCTTTTGAGCTCTGGCTGTTGTTTCGTCAATGGCGTTATCATTGTGCATGGTGGAAAGTAAAACAACAGCTTTCCTTGGCTTAGGAATATATGAGACTATAGTCATTTGATTATGAAATCCGAAAACTGAACTACATGTTGGTCTATTTTTGTTTGGCAAAAATTCAGTTGGGATATCAGGCTTCCTTTTATTCAATGTACCAACAAGAGTCAATTTATATTCAGGCGTTAGCAACTCCTTAGCCAGTTTTGTACTTGTGTACCAATTGTCAGTTGTTATGTTTCGACCGCTGCGTTTTATTGGTTCAACTAGACGTTTTGCAATCTCATCTGGGGAATTGGATATCTGATATTCTCCATCTGGTTGTTTTCCAGAATAAACTTCAAACTTGCACAAGTAATATGTTTTCGAGTCCACCATTGCTTGAACTTTTATTCCGTACTTGTTTGGTTTATTAGGCATGTAAACCTTCCCTCTAAAGCGACCACGAAAACCAACCAACTGTTCATCGATAGTTACATTCTCACCGGGGCAATAAGCAGATAAAAACTTACTCTCTATAATTTGACACAAATATCTTATCGCTGCCATATTATCAATCTTTAGTCTTTCCGCTCGATCTGACGTATTATCAAATCGCAGACATCTCAACAAAAATAGAAAACGTTTATAAGGCATTGTTAGCCGAAACATTTCTACGCCTGATCCATCTTGTGCCCATAAATCAATATAATTCAAGTGCGACCCTTTTAGGACTCCAGCCATAATCAGTAAGCCCAAAAATGCATTAATTTCCGTATAATCAGTAGAGGTTGCATCACGATCTCTTCCGAACTTTTCCTTTATTTTATCAATATATAAATTGGTATTTGTGACCAAAAGTTCAATAGCATCACTGTCAAAGAACAATTGGAAGCATTCAAGGGGAGATTTGGCGTTTCTTGCATACGCTTTGACTCCCGGTAAGTGAAGAATAATATTTTGTGCTCGGGTCCTTAATGCTTTCGATGGTGGTACTTCAGACCATTTCACTTTCGGGCCATTTCTCTGAGTATGTCGAGATAAAAAATAGTTACCTTCCGATGGTTCAGGGATGTCTTGAATATTTTCGGACTCTTCAATTTCGCTTTCTGAATCATGAGCACTATCAATAGCGGTATCGTTTACCGTTTCGTCTTCCGAATCCGAACCAGCTACATCTTGCTCTTCATCGGACACTTCCTCCATCCATTGCAATATTTGTCTTTCGTTAGACATTACAAATCAGTAAAAACCTGAAAAAAGGTAAAGGGATCAAAATAAACTCAAAAATACATAAAGCAATTACGCAGTATAGAAATACACACATACAAAGAAAAATAATACACAATATCCTAATATAAACTAAAAGAAAACACAAAAGTAAAAATTAACATCCGCCAAAAAATAGTAACGTAACTGGTCGCATGGGGTCAGCGCTATAGAGAGCAGCGATACATGCGCACGTGTTGATGTTCTGGACGCGACTAATTTGCGTACCCCGCGGGGAGTGAGGAAGCTAGAAAAAGCGTGAGCGCGCGGTAAGCACTGTAAAACATTTTTTTTTCAATTTAAAGTGGCCCTGACCCCATGCGCCTAATTAAGGGATAAATGTAATTCTCTGAAGCATTGAAATATTTGTTTATAGAAAGATTTTTATGTAAAAATTTTTTCATTCACTTTTTCCTATTAAAACTTATTCAGTTCTTGTAATAAACGTTTTTGCTTTGATATAAAACTTAGATTTGTGTGAACGACTAATTTTTCCAATAGAGATATTCTTCAATTTTAAACTGAAATTCTTGTGCATTCAACAAATATTGTACATAAGAAGATCACGAAGCAATAACAAATATAAATTAAAATTACTTATAAAGCGGTTCTCGATGACTTGTTTAATCTACTCCTGTAATAATCTGTCGTATGTTTATAATAGACAAATGCATATATTTTAATAAATAACAGATAAAATAATCAATATATTAAATTAAAAATTAAACAATGTTGAAATTCCAATCAGTGTGCAAAAGTCCAGTCTGGTTTCTGCTGAAGAAATGTAGACTTCAGTTAATGGTGTAATCGAGTAAAGGGTGTTTACTCGAGCGCAGTAATGCCAACCTTCCTCTGGGCAACCTTCGAACAGTGGTTCAATTTAATGCCACAAGAGTTGTGTTGGACAGCAATTTGAAAGGCTATTTTATTATTTCCAACTCTTCATCTTGACGTTCCCATTCGGAAACTAACCGGAGACCGGGTATCGATTACATTTCCTTTTTCTCATATGCTTCTTTTTCTTCTGCGATGCATGTCTTGAGATTACGTAACGAAATGATCCACTTGCTACAGCTTCGAAGTCATCCAAATGCTGCATGCAGAAGGCCGGTCATTCGTACGCCGAAACGGATTGAATTACCGCTGTGTCAAAATAAAGCTCACCGGGTATAAAAGGAACACATCCATAGCACATGATTTTAGTCTACTAGGTTATCGCAACCAACCAGGGTCCCAGATTGCCTACTATAATAGATTTCAACAAACACCAAAATGATGCTTAAGGTTCGTTTTTAAAGGACGAAATTTCAGGTCTTAGATTGCAAACTCACTTATCACTTTACTGCAGATGCTTCTAGTGTTCGTTGTCTCCAACTTCGCAGCCTACGTCAATGCGGGCCTGATTGCTGGACACCGCAGCGCCGCTATCGGCCTCCCTCTCGTCGAGCAGGATCCACAGTACGAGTTCCAGTATGCTGTGCATGATGCGCACACCAAGGACATCAAGGACCAGTTCGAACATCGTCGTGGCGACTATGTGACTGGGCGATACTCGTTGATCGAGCCCGACGGCCAACGCCGCATAGTAGAATATACGGCCGATCCTTTATTAGGCTTCAATGCTGAAGTACGACGCGAGCTGCCCCTCATCCGATCGTACACCCTCGGAGCTCAGCAATCCGCCGCTGTTGCACATCAGGCCGTCGAAGCCTGGCCAGTACCGGCGCAACATCGTTGATATCTAAAACACTTGAGGATCTCTGCTGCAGAAATTGGAATGCTTTTGTAAATAACTTTCCCCGTCTGTTGAATATATAATTGAAATTTGCTTACTGTTGATATTAATGAAGTTGTGTGTACTTTGCTTAATTGCTGAATTCCGAAAAGTGCGCCTACAATTAATTACTGTCTCGAAGAGCGATAATGCAACATCAATAAAAATTATTTTTCGTCGCTCTTCCGGGGCATTGCGAGGAAACTGTACTGCATACACTTCAACCGCTCTTCAATCATTCTTTACGAATGGCGACGATTAGCTTCTATCGACGCACATTTTAAAGTAATCCGCCACCGTTTCAATGCATTTCGAAGAGAACAGAATTGTGTATGTTCAGAATCTATAGTGTTTTCACGAATGTTTCTTAAAGGTATGAATGGATTTTCTTCCACTAATTGTTCGATTTTGTTTAATACCACTGCAGTTAATTTAGCTGTATGATTACCACCACGCTTTTTTCCAGAATACACTTGAATACAAGTCAATTCAGTTGGTAATTCAGTAAAATAATTCAGCTTTACTCTTTACAAAAGTCCACACTGGAAGTTTGCTTTCGTTGAATTTTGAGATGGTAAAGGATCAGCTCACAATCCCACAGACTTTATATGTGAAGAGGTTATGCAAGAACAGGAGTCGTTGCCACACCAACGAATAGAAAACCTTACATTATGCATTTTCTTTTTCACAAAAAATAGTTTCAACCGGAATGAGTGCTACATTCAGTCTGACCCAAGATTAAACACCCTACCTTTCAGTGACAGTGGGCGGTATACTCTAACTCCTAATAAAACAGATATTGTAAGAGCGTATTACGCCAATTTTCCAGAATTAGTCTTGTCTCAGGATTGTCTTCGTGTTTTATTTCGATACCATGCTAAACACGAAGCTGTTTTCAAAAATACACGAACGTCGACTGATTTCGCCCATATTTTGAATATCAAACTGTGATTTTTCCGTTATTCTCGTCAAGAAGTGCCGTCGATCGAGAATATTTTTCACATACTTCACTGCACTACTTACGAAAGGACGAACTTAAAATGCTATAAAATCTTGCGATGTATTTTGATTGTTTTTAAAGGAATTCGATTTTTTAATTTTCTAATGCGGATTCCTCATATCCTGCAACTATTCTTAAGTATCCAGGAGGAAAAAACTTAAACATCTTAAATTTCTGACCGCGGTCACTCAGAAGACTCTTAAGAGATCCAAAGAAAACATTGTGTCATGTAAATTTTAATATTGCACTATATTTTTTAATAAAAATGCATTTGTTGTGGTCTATTTACAGTTAATGTGTGCATATTGCAGGATGCGAACTTTCTGCGTTGCGAAGCGCTAGTGTCTGATGAGTGCCTCTGTTGAGTGGGTGTGGCAGATGAGAAGAGGTGAGACAGATCAACAAGTGCATGGCAGGTTGGCGCAAAGTGGAGCGCGTGTGGTGAAGAAGTTCAACTGTAGCTCGTGGAAAGGAGTACCCCTGTCATGTGCGTTGGCCTCCATTGTCGACGGGGTGTCGAGATCTGAGAGTTGCTCACGAGACAGTTGTTGATGCAGAATGTGGTGTAAGAGTAGCGTGTGATGGCTGGCTTCACGTTCCGCCGAAAGTTCGCAAGTGTTTCTTATGCGTATAGAAAATCATAAAACTTTACAACGTTCAACTTCTCTTTGACTGGACATTCAAGGTTAAAATAACAAAAAACAGTTTAAAATATCGACAGCAGATGTCGCTCGATAGGCGACCTCTGATTGTGCTCGCGGTTGCTGTGGCGTTCGTGGTTGTGTGAAACTTAGTGTAGTGCGTACGGGTTGATGGCCAATTTAGGGCCACCGAGGCCGATCGGGGCGAGGATCTTGGCGACGGGGGCTACAGCCTTTACGACCTTTTGACCGAGGGGATCGCGTCGCACCACTGCGTTGAATCCGTTGTGAGCATCAGAGGAGTAGTCAACAGTGCGCAGGAAGCCGTCGGAGTCGATCAGTGAGTATTGGCCTTGCACGATGTCACCCTTGCGTGACTCGGTCTGGCTCTTGACGTCGCCGGTCAGGTCATCGCGCACGGAGTACGAGAAGTCGTAGTGGGCGGGCGACTCCACTTCGAGCGTCTTTACGAGCGCCGGCTTAATGAGAGCTGGAGCGTGTAGTAGGCCTGGAATCGGATATTCAATGGCAACGGCGGCACCCAAACTGATGATGAACAATCCGAATAACTAGAGGATAAAAACGAAAAAATAGCAAAGGTTAATCAAGGCTCAAACTCCTGCTTAAGGTACCAAAGCTCGAAATTAAAATGCTTTTATTTAATTTTATTTTTATAGTTTTCTTGTAAATTATTTTAATTTAATTTTTTTGTGGTCAAGATCAGTTACAAGAAATCTAACTTTCGTGGCCTTTCGTAGCTTTCGTCCATGAATGGTGAATTCGTCCATGGATTTGTGCTTTGAAAACATTTCACCACATATTTTTGTGCTTACCGTAAACATTTTGATTAAAGGATTCTGTAGTTTAGATTTAAACTTAAATGCGATTGCGATATTCAGCGATTGATTGTTTGCGGTTGCTGCGGCTGCTGCACTAAATCTGGTGCTATTCACTTGAGACTCCTGAGGTGAACTACGATTCTTGCCAATTATGCAGCCTACTTTTATATATGACCGATCGTGCCACGATTGGGCCAATATTTCTGCTTCATTTTTCCATCGAAGCCGGTCGGCTGCGTCAACCAAAGGAACACATACACACTCACTCACTCACACACTCTCACACACACACACACGCACACACACCCATGTTCCACTGCCAGACTTACCATGGCCCATGGTTACAATGTTTGCCACACTTTGTGCAGTGACTTTTCTGTTTATTCTAGTTTTACTTCTGTGCAAATATTCCGAATCTGTTTCGTGCTTAAACTCGTATGTTTCGGTTTTTATTGAGTGTCTTTTCAGTTAAGTTCTCACTGCGCGTTCGTCAGACACTCGCCCAAATAAGCTAAGTAAAATAAAAGAAAAATAGTAGACAAATCCTACTTGCTCCGGTTTGCAGCCAGTCAACTGATCAAATATGGAAAAAATGCATAACGGCGCTTAACAATCCGTTTTCAGCCATTTTCTTCTTAATGAATACGATTATTAGTAAATGTGCACAATTAATGTGGGTACCCACACGATATACTATATAAGAATGGGGATGTTATGTGTTATGAAAGACGAGATCGGATTAGATGTCCGGTCGCTATACTATACGCTAAATAATATTCTATGTCTATAGTCTATAAAATTAAAAATACTTTGGGAATAGTGGTGGCAGTTCCTCATAATCCTATTTTAGTACTGCTACCCGACATATTAAGTAATTCTTATATAGCCTTCGATAGCTTTACGATTAATAATCGTCGATTATTAGTTTTCATAATACGTGGATATTAAGGGGCATCCATTCGAACTACGGCCAAGCTGTATAATTTCGACCCCAGTTAAGTGTCGATTTTAATGACGGCAATTTGTTGTGCTTGTCGCATTTTACACATGTTCTTCTAATCACATACTTTCGCAGCTTCTCACAGTTTTGAATAATAATCAAATGGCCTCTATTGTATCTGTAGATCGCACCAGATCGACGATCAGTTGGATAGTCGTAGTGAGTTGCCCAGAAGGTTGTCTATAAAATCACGCACACTAATAAAACACTTCATAAGTAGTAGTGTTAAAAGATATTTGATGAATTTATGATTACCCAATCTTTGCGGAATCGTTAAGAATGAGACCACCGAAGTGAAGAAATAATGCATTACTGGAAACTATGGAAGAATATTTACATGAGGGGAAAAGCTACATAAAGCTCTAGCTTAGAATCTAGACAATATTTAAATTCATTAAAAGTGGAGAAAATTATAGAAGAATTTATTTTATTTTCGTTGAAATATATTAATATACTATTTTAGTATTAGATTTTTCACTCATTTAAATTTTAATATGATAAATTTAAATTGGGAATGATTTTTATTTTTTTATTTTACTATTTTTACTTATGATTTGTTTTTATAAAACCCTTGGAAGGGTTTTTTTTTTTTTTTTGGTCCCATAAACTGGGACAAAGTGCCGATGACAACAACAACTGTTGTGTGTGTGGTTATTGTTGCTGCTTAAACATTGTGGTTTGATGCTTACACGCTTTGCAGAGACTCGCTCATGCAGAGCCGCCTCCCACCAAACGAAAATCATGGAGCATTTCACCTGCCCGCTCAGTCGCCCGCTCGACGGTGCGCCGACGGAGCAGACGGACTCGCCTCACGCATAGCAAACCTGTTACTCCAGTCGCATGTCATAAATTTAAAATGCAAGTATTTTTCAATTCAAAGCAAAAAAGACAGACAACACTTTAATGCGTGAAGTAAGTCAGAGGCAAGAATTTTCACCTCCCGCTTATCTATGAAATCTAGACGCTTGACTTGCTCGCTGCTGTCGCCAGGCTGAAGCGAATAACAAGCGAATGAAATTAAGAAGAAAGAAGTGACAACAACTCAATAAGTTAGCAGATCACACGAGTTGGTGGTGGTGACTGTCTCACCGAATGATTCTTCAAAGTGTCTTTTAACCTCTGAAACGCAAACAATTTCAGCCATAAACACCTCTAAGTTGGGCCGAAATTCAACTGCACGGAGTGATTCTTAGTTACGACACGTTGCGTTGCGCCACGCTACGCACGCGTGTGCATTTGCCACAACCTGCTTCTACGCCGAGTAGTGTGATTTATTTGTCAAACAAACGGTCGATTTTGTGATAGCAATGCGATTTTTCGTTTTAAAAGATTTTGTAATTTAATCGCCGCCACGTAGCCCACGCCCAGGCCGCCTTTTGCCGCATGCCGAGCGAAGTGCGCGCTGCATGCGTCTCCATGATGTCAGAGACGGTAATCATTATTATTGCGAAATGCAAAATTCGAAAAGTGTGTAAAGTGTTTTGTATAAGTGAGGTTGACAAACGCACACACACTCACACACACACACAGACATATCGCTCCAGTTTATGTGTCTGAATAACAGGGTTGGGTTGGGTCTGCGCTCGAGTCTGCCCTCCTGTCTTCGTGCGTCGTGTGTCACGCATGTTCCACAAAAACTTAATCTTGTTCTAATTTAAATTCGCTGTGTTTTCAGCGAATATCTGTTGAATGCACGTATCAGTGGTCTTGAGTTGTCTGGCTGCAAACTAGATTGCCAACGGAAAAATGTAATTAAAAGATTTTCCTTCGTTTCTGATCAATTAATTCCAAGTTGGTCAATCTAAATGAAAGATAGCAATAGGTTTAAATGTTTATTATTATTCTTCGGAATGTACAACTATGACACTTGATTCGGAGCACTTTGTTGAGTATCAGAATAAATAGGGTTTAATACAGTTAAGTTACGTAATATGTTTAAAATGATATTCTGCAGGAATCTATTAGAGTCCTCTTAATGATCATCGATGTATCTAAGATTTACTACAGAATCGTGGTTGTTTGGCCGTCACTTTTGCTTGGTTGAACCATCCCCGACCTAACAGAGCAAATTTGAACGAATTCAAAAATTGATACGGTTTGTTATTCATTTGTAATTTGAGATTTATTCGTTTTCAGTTTCCGGCAACATTTAATTGCATTTAACTCGCACGAACTGAGATAACTGCATTTTCAATTTATATCACGTTCCGTTCTACTAATAAATGTTTTTCCGTCTCTGTTTCTGTATTGCAATTACTATGTTCAGTAAAATATGTACATCTGAGTAATCTTGAAGATCCAGTGATGATCCGACATGACCAATTATTTTACTGCTTGTAATACAGCTTAAATATATATTTTACTGTGCTTTACTGCACAGCTTAAATATGTACGAGTATACGATGTATATTCGATGTATAAACCTCCCTCCCCAACTAATTAGGGCCTCCGGTTATGAGGTGGGTACTTTTGTGGATCTGCAGCTTGAGCACAAGTTTTTCTTGCGCTACCGAATGACTGCAGTACTTTGCTGCATAAATTGTCGTATATGCTGCTGATCGTACTGCTTTCTTGTGCCTGGTCCCGATTTCCAACTACTTCTGTGGTTGCTAACTTGATGGCCTTGGAATCTTCCATTCTGCGTGTATACGTTAGCTTGTGGCATCCTCCAGGTGACTTTCCTCCAGGTGCCTTTCCTTCAGGCGTTTCCGATTCTTTCTTAAATAATTGTCCAACTTTTAGGTAATCTCCGGTGATTATCTCTGGTTGCTCATCTGGATTCAGTATTATGTACTCTGGCTCGCCCAGTTCAAAGACTACCGCGTCGTCCTGATTGATTAGGTTACGCATATTCTTTGAGAACCTTTCGAACATAGTAAGATTCGGAATATTTTTGTGGAGTCCTCCTTCAGACACCTTGAATTTCCTTAATCCAGTAAGTGCTGAACTCATTGAGGGATTAAAGACGACCACGATCACAAACGCTTTAAGCACCGTAAAAACCATTCTATGACTAAGAAGAGTGCACGTTAAGTAACAAGTAAAAATGTTCCAATCATTGTTTGCACTTCTGAGAAATTTAGTGTTGTTAAGAACTCAACGACTGTTGCTCATGGTGAGAGGAAATACCTTGAAATACTACAAAATTGCAGAAGAGACGGAGAGCTGACTTTATTTGCATCTGAGTGAAGATTTTCTACAACGCTTCATTCCATTCTGCAGTACTCTTGACTTCACCACCCAAGAAAGACGCCCGAAACCCAGAAAAAGAAACTCAGCTTTCAGAACACGTTTAGAATTTATTGAAGTTGTTTTTGGGTATACGTTTATGATGGAATGGAAAACTGATGCAGTGCAAGTAAACGTATGTATCTAGCGTAGCGATTAACCGAACAAAATTTGGAGTCCTCTAAATTCGTGGAGGAGTGTACGCGTATTTGGACCGAATTACAGTACAATAGGTAGTTAAGTAAGCATATATGGATCCTATATATTATATTGCAGATTAAGATACACGTATAGTCTATAATGCAGCCACCGTGTCTAGTATTTGTACTGCGAGTGGGGACTTGAGAAGACCACGTGGGTGTCATACTGCGGAGCAGAGTGAAGGGACTGTATGGAGTTGATCGGTTCCGATTCTCGTGAGTAGTGCACCAACGGAGCAGGTGCCGCAATGTGTTGGACCAGGTGCTGTCTTGGCTGATGCTCGGGAATCGGGATCTTTATGTTGGTTGGCTCACGCAACACAATAGCTTGGAATCCGTTGTGGTCGTCTGCCGCATACTTTACCAGCCGCCTGTGGCCATCGGGTTCGATGAGCTCGTAACTGCCTTCCACCCTGTCACCCTTGCGAACCTCTTTCTGACTTTTGATGTCGCCCGTGTGGGGATCGTTTACGGAGTAATGAAACTCGTATTCGGCTGGTCCGTACTCGGGTTCCTTGCTGATCAGATCGATAGCAGTGACAAGCATCTCTGCTGACACACAGAGCACTAGTATTAGCAGCGGCTGTGAAGAGGAGGAACAATCAAATTACGACTATCATCGAAATTATTTTAAGTAGTAGATTTACACGAAATCACTAACTAATCCCAATTAGTTTATAACACGAAGTAAACCGACATACTCTGAATTCATGCCATATTTATTCAAGTCAGAAACAACTGAATTCTACTCACCGTGCAGGACATTTTTGTCTCCTTGATAATGTCGATGAAATGTATGAGATCCTTAAAGAAACACGTGGTATCTGCTAGTCTGCTTCCTCGATTCTTGTGATGCGGTGGTCCAAGCGGTTGTAATTATATGCCACGATCGACCGACAGTTTTTATATGATTTCAGCTCTGCTGGCGTTAGTTTTCCTTTCGAAGGAGTTCAGCTGCTGTGAGTGACAAACTTACGACAATTTCAAAGCAGAGCTACTGTTTCGCTTTCATTCCATGGAGCTGATGTCAATTCAACAGCAACGACTGCGCATCTGATGCAATCTTGCTCCAGTTCCAGCAGCGCAGCACATTAGATTGAGCATATTATGTCTATTCGCACCTGCAGGGACCAGATGGATCTGGTTTTTAATCGTATTTCAAAAACTGAACATTTTCACTACTTCGTGGCTCTAATTAATAATAACTGAACAGCGATTTTCTTTCTCCGGTCGATCCAAGGAGATTCAAAATACCAATCAAAAGTGCTCGTGCAGGCTGACGCAGTTGCCACATCGCACCATCCACACAGATTACTTCTAATGATAAACCCAAGTAATAATTATGGCAAATGTTTTAATTTCTGTGGAAAATGCGTTTGCTAAAAAACTCTATAAGCTTGTAAATTAGTTTTTAATACTCCAGATATTAACACATAAAAAATGAATTTAAATTAGAAACTGCATCGAGACGCAGAAGAATGAAATCGCCTACACTGAAACCTTTAAGTTTCAGTTTTGTTTTGTGTTTTGTTGATAAATACACATAAATATGTACGAGTATCTAGCATTAGCTCTGCTTTAATTTGATCGAAGCGATTTTTATCGTTCCAGTTCGACTTACGTCACATTCATACATACGTACATGACTGCATACGCAATTCCTTCTGTCCGCCGCACGCACGCGTTCACGCGCGTTGTAAGTGTCTGGTACCTGGTAGTGGAATTTCTCGTTCTTTACAACTGGCCCCAAACTGGGTTAAATTAAAAATGCAAAACAAATGTTTTGCGCCCAAAACTAAATTATTTGGTCACTGGTAATTCGCTCACCAGCAACTGAAGGACCCACAATGAAAATGACTTGCATTTTGCTGCATTCATTCGACTACTTTCGACAGTGCTACGTACCGTAGCTAACTCAATCAACATGTCACTCATGGTTTATTGTTTGATACGTACATATATAATATTTCCATAAGAGATCATCTCGATGAGATTCGTTTGACATAAATAGCTTTCATAAAAAGAAGCTTTGCTCAAAATCGAAAGCGAAATCGCTTCCTCAACCTAACGTAAGCACAAGAACCATAATTAAACGGAAGCTCTGTATTTGAAACCTGAGGTATTTATTTTTAGTTGCATTTGGTTTTTATATCTTTTTCAATGCTGTTATCCTGACGGAATATTTTATTTCAGTATTCTGTGTATAGAAAATTATATTTGGAATATCGTGCTATTTGATTATCCGTGCCGTTGTTGTTGTGATTTCTTTTACAGATTGATAAAATATGCATACAGATGATACAGATACAGATGATTAAATATGCATTTAATTTAATAGAATCTTGTATTTTTAGTAGTTTCAATGTCGCTCATGGATTTAACTTTGGCCGCTGGCTTTTCTGGAGTCGACATCGGAGTAACTCCCGCCGCATCCCGCGACTTTCGGCTTCTGCTGTACGGATCAGCTGCAAAGTGATCGAAATTACAAAGTAAAGCACGATGTATTCGCGCAACTCCAAACTACGAATACGTACGCTGTGTGTAAGAGCGGCTCTCTCAAGGCTGGCGCTGTCGGCGTCGTCCTCATTCAAACACGATTCGCAGATCGATGATGCATGCCGCATATAGCAGCGGGTTGCGGCCCCCGCGGTTTGTTGGTCATCGACAAGCCCATGTCTCAGTGGCGCCTCATTGTTATCGGATGGGTCAGTCTGAGCCTCACAGTTTTGTGCTTTGAGAGAGGCCAGCTCTTTGTTGAGGCGCTGGTGCTCTAATTCGAAATATTCGAGCTGGTGTTGCGAGAAAATAAAAGAAACTGTTTATTGTTGATTATTTGATTATTGGTTTTGAATGAATCGGTGGTCATTAGGTGACCCATAATGTCACTTCGCTTACCTTGAGCAACGATTAACAGACAGACTTAAATTACAACTTTTCACCTTTGGTTAACTTACACTCTCCAGCTCAAACTCGAGTTCGTCGATGATGTCGTATGCCTCATCCAGCGCTGCTTGCAATCTAGCCACTTTACCTTCCAGGTTCCCGGCTTCATTGTGCGACAAACGCTCAGTCAGAGCCGTCTTTTGCTCTGTTTTAGATAGGGAAGGTATTAAACAGGAACGGGAGTTTATATTAAATTGTATTTGTACCATTTTGACGCTGCTCGGTGGCGGATTTCATCACCAGGCCCGTCAGTGTTTTCTGCCTCTTAAAGACGTCTTCCAGGGCAGCGCACCGTTTCACTTTCTCCAGGTAGGCCTCATGTAGCTTGTTGTACTTCTTCTTGAGCCGTTCCAGATTATCGAACATGCTATCGCGTTCGTTTTCTAGATCAAAGGCTCTGATTCTGGCCTCGATATTGAGAGTCGATGTGGAGCGACTGTCGTTCGTTAGCCGGTCCAACTTTTGACGAAGCAGAGCGTTTTCTTCACTCAGCCGCGTATTCTGAGCGTTGGCTAGAAGACAACAGCACTCGTCGAGGTTTAACCATCTTCGGATATACATAGGAATACGAACTCACCCACATCGAATTGCGCCCGTAGCAGTTTAGCCTGAGTTTCCGCAGATCCATCCATTTTTAGGCACAAATACCATTCAGCTGAACTCCAAAACTTTTTCCACTTGTTTGCTATCAGTAATTTTCTAGCATTTCGTTATATTTGTGGAATTGCGGAGTTAGATAAGAAGTCAACTGTTCAAATAAATTGAAAGCTTTGTCTGATCCACTCAAAAGTTCTCTGTTTCCCCTGTGAACCGTACACTCAGAAAAGAGTTCAACTCGATTGTGTTTAAATCAAACTCAATCATGTTATATTAAAACATTTTATTTAAATTAAAATTATTTAAATTAAATTATTTCTAAACTTTTGTTTGATATAAATTCATACCACATTTAAATACATTTAAAACCCATTTTTAGTTTTTACAGATCTTATACATTTTTATTTTTGTATTAATTTGTCGGCCACATTGCCGCATTTTAAGAAACTAAAGGGTATAGAGACTTGGTGGACATACTTTCTATAACATCTTTACGGCGTAAATTATATATGTATGGAATACATATAAGCGTAATGACACTAACAAGTGGTGCAGTGATTTTATAGCAATATGGTATTGTGATTAAGAAGTTAACAACAACATTAACAGTAACGGCGAATGTCATTAATCGACTGCCATCAACTGTTTCTGCATACATACATCATTCTAAAATTGGACACTACCAACGCTGGGAGGTTCGTGTATTTGGAAAATTCGGTAATAGAATCGAATGGAAAGAGACACACAATCGTCATCAAAATGAAAAATTGACGCACAAAACAGATTTTTATATTTCGGCTTTATACATAGTAGTATAAGCAACATTCGTTTCTTTTTATTTAATAGTATTTTATATATAATTAGGCAATTCACAGTTTACCCTCATAAGTTATGAGATACTAAGTTATGACTTCGAACTGTGCACAGTCGCTTTATAAAGTGTTAAAAATTTTCCTAATAAATACCTGCGAGTGTTGTAATCGTACTAACATAGATTTTCATACGAAACAACAAAAAATTTTCTTACGACAGGCATAAATTGTTTTAAATTATGAGAACTTATGACTTATGACGACTTATGAGGGAAACTGTGAATTGCCTAAATGTTATATTGATTTAATAAAATTAATTACTAAATGAAATTGAAATTGAAATTTATTGAGCCTTTTTTTCAACAACATTATTTATTTTATTTATTTATTTATTTGGAAATATGAGTACAAAAAAGGTCCTTATGACCTTATATTAATTGCACGTAGTGTGACATGTTAGGAGTTAAATACTTTGGATTATATGATTTATAAAGAAAATAATAATAATAATAATAATGTTAGTAATACTGAATTCAAGAGTAATATAAAAATTCCAGTGTAACTGGCAGTATAATTCGAATAAAGGGACGCAATAAGTTTGATTACCCTTAGATTAAAATTTCAAGTATGTGTTTAATAAATGTAATCCATCCTTGTGCGATACCTTTCACCATCCGCCAACGATTCACCGAGCAAACTCAAACCTGTCAACAAACCAGACGAGCATTGAAATAATATGGAATGAGGCAGTGACAATGCTCTAGCAATACTTCTACGGTACAACTATCCACTAAGACACTATCCTACTGCGCGCATCCCTACTAAAGGAGTGAACAGAGGGGCGTTCTCTGGTGCTAAGAGGTAGACTATTCCAGATCCTTATGCTTCTGACCACAAATGATTTTTCCATTATTTGAGTTGAGAAGGGCGGAAGTAGCAAATTTCTAGTTCTCGTGGAATGAAGGAAGTTTAGCTTATTGAATAGAAGCTTTGGGTAACGATTTTTAATTACTTTATATAATAAAGTAACTACACGAAGCTTGAGCCAAATGTCAAGATCCATTCCCAATATTGACGGTACAAGATTCGAAACGGAATCTCGATGTCTTAAAGAGTAGACGAAGCGAACTGCGGCGTGCAGACAAACTTTAAGTCTTCTTAAGCAGCTGGCACTACAACCACTATAGACTTCACACCCATAAGAGAAATATGGAATGATAAGAGCCCTGACCAGGGACAATCTCACCTTGACTGGCAGAAGATGTTTGATTAGATATAGTCTCCTGAGCACAAGGAAGCACTTTTTGCAGATATGAGAAACTTGATTGTCCCACGAGAGGTCTTGGCTGATGTAAATACCTAAACTTTTAGCATTCACGATCCAGGGGACTGAGACTCCTTCTTGGGAGATTAATGGCAACGAATCCAAAGCACAGTTGTACACCGCCATAGCATTAGTTTTCTGTGTGTTAAGGACGAGATTGTTAGCTCGAGCCCATTCCGTAACCGCCTTAAGATCTGCATTCAACCTTTGCACTCCTTCCGAAGTCTCTGATATTTTGCTGGAGAGTAAGAGTTGAACATCATCCGCAAACATATATACTAGCGAGTTGGATACAACCAAAGGAAGATCATTTATATTATCTTCCTATTCCCTTCCCTTCCTTCCTATCTTCCTATTCCTTCTATCTATTTATTATAAGTTGACAAAATTCGAATTACAATTGTGGACAAAAATTAAAGACTATAATGTATTATCTTAAAAACATATATGTACAGCAGTATCATACTTATTAATAAGAAGAGAACATTGAAGAAAACAATAACGTGAACATTAAACGCTCTTGCTCCCGGAGCTGACATATATTGAGATGTATATCTCCTAACCTAGATTAGATCTTAATGCTAACTTAATGTTAACTTAATGCTAACTTATGCTCTAAGTAAATTAAAATAAAGAAAACAATAATAAAAAATTAATACAAAAACAAAAAAGAGAGAACAAACCTTTTAGACACATTTGAGTGCTAACCTCTATGAGAATCAGGAACTGTATTTTTATAAAAATTGTGACAAAGTGACACATTTAAATCAAAATTAGCAGGAGCTTCGTTAACGAAGCCAATAGGTGATAAATACCTTAAATTTGACCAGCTAAAGACTCTTTGTTGGTTGAAGATGTCAAGAATGCAATCGTTATCATGGCAAGACGTTCTATTTACAAATCTATGCAGAATATCTGACACGTAAAGGCCAATTGGACATACTTTAGCTTCCGAATAAACGAAACGATTCGAGTAACGTTTTGTAGGCGATTGGAAATACTTTCCAATACAATGACGTAAGACCTTGCGTTCCAAAATTTCAAATTCTCTAATGACAGTTGGAGAAACGTTAAACCAAATGGGAAAGCCATACAAGATAACAGGTCTAATACAGGTTTTATACAACAAAAGTTTTGTTTTCTTTGGTAAATTTCTATTCCAAAAAACACTCGAAAAAGTAGCCAAAATTCTGTAGGCTTTTTTCAGTAAAATTCTTGCATGTTTGTTAAATTTCAGAAGACTGTAAAAATTAATGCCAAGATATTTAATGGTATCCTTGAAAGGAATCTCAGACCCATTCAAAGCGTATTGTAAAGTTTTGCTTTCAGGCACTACAAACGACTTACATCTCCCTGAAGCATTCCTGATGCAAATGGCTTCACTTTTAGATGCATTAACTTTAATACCCCAGTCCTCGTAAAAACGTCGAACGATTTGCAAATGTTGCACAGTCTGATCTAACGCCATCCTAGGGGACTCATGGTGAGAGTAGAGAAGAGAGTCGTCAGCATACAAAAGACCCGTCGAATTAGGCCCAAAATGTGGGAAATCGTACATTAAAATATTGAAAAGATGAGGAGCCAAGATGGAGCCCTGAGGGACTCCACAACTTATGTCACCAATATCCGAAAGCAATCCATTAAAAAGAACGCAAAACTTTCTGTTGACAAAGAAACTCTTGAATAATTTAATAGTTGAGGGATCGAAACCAATTTGAAACATTTTAAAAAGAATTCCGTTATGATATGCGTGATCAAAAGCCTTTTCAATGTCTAAAGAAATTGCAACGGTACAACAACGATTACGCAAGTTAGAAACTATATCATTTTGAAATTTCAATAAAGCATCAACTGTTGAGTGACCTTTTTTAAAACCAAACTGCAAATTTGGAATATAAGATGGATCTAGCCCGACGTCCATAATTTTGTGAATAACGTTTTCAAAAAGCTTTCCTAGATTAGACAACAAAGAAATTGGTCTCAGGTTATTTAACTCAAAGCTGTTTGACTTTTTTTGAATAGGAATAATCTTAGAGACTTTCCACGCGTCAGGAAAATATGAATTATTTAAACAATTATTAAAAACAATTGTAATATATTCAAAAGCTTTCATAGGAAGTCTTTTAATTAAGAAATTAGATATGTCGTCTAGTCCAGAAGACCTTTTGCTATTCAGTTCAACAACACAAGAAAAAACTTCGTCCAAATAAGTCAACTTAGGAAGGTGGCATGCATTGAGTGCACTTAAAACATTACTAAAAATATGGATGCTTTGTGGAGATTGAGCAAAAATATTTGTTAGTGTATTTTCTATATAAGAAATGTCCCTGCCAGGAGGACAACCCTTGTAAATATTCGAAAAATGAGCTAGCAGATATTGCAGTTTTTCATCATTATTTTCAATATCGACGCCGTTAACTGAAAGGTTTTTTGCTAATGATTTTTTTTTAGCTCCTATTAAACTATAGATTTGTTTATGAGCCCTTGGGCCTGGCACAATCTTTCTCAGTTTATCGCTAAAAATTTTGGACTGTTCAATTTGTACTTGTTTTTTAATAATAATGCTCAACAGTTGAATTTGCTTAGACAGGAGTAAGTAGCTTGGAGTTGAACGGTTAAAATTACTATGATAAATACGCTTCAAATCCCTCTGCCAACGATGCTTGATTGTGAACAAATATTTTATATTGTCAGAAATAATAATTTTATTATTTTCTCTAACAATTCTTTCAGAATGAAGCGCAACCAATGAATTTAAAGAATTAGAAAACAGTGTTATGAAAGCATCAATTTCGTGATTACTTAAATTTCTACAAGAGGGAGGAAAATGATTTATTATTTCATTAACGAAATCATTTCTAAACGTATCCCAATTGGTTCTTCTGAAGGAGGTGAAAAAATGGGGGGAATGGAGAAAAAACTCAAAGTCAGTGAATTTAATATGCAATTTAAGAGGAAAATGATCGGAAAAAGTAGGAAGACTGGAAATTCTGAAATTTGGATTTGTGGAGTTTAAAAGATTTGAGCTGATTAGGAAGTGGTCAAGAAAAGACGAACCGTTAGGATAAGAAGGTGTTAAGTCCGATAACCTTGTGAAGCTAAGAATATTGTGCTGTAACCAACTGAAGAGTGCATTACCATTGGTATTGTTAATGGAATCACCCCAGTCAATGTTTTTTGCATTGAAGTCTCCTCCAACAATGGTTCCATCAAAATTTTGAGACAAGCGCGCTAAGATTGAAAGCCCATCATAGACTAAATAATGCGGAGAGTTACACGGAATATAAAACGACCCAAATAAATATTTCTTGGTGACACCATTAACTAATGTGTCAATTGATATAAATAAATTAGGAAAACTTATTCCAACACCGTTAATTCTCGAAAATTTCAAAGACCTCCTCAACACTATGCCAACCCCAAGCTGACTATTATCACGAAGAAATGTAAAATCCTCCAGATAAACTTTTTGATTAGCCCTCAAGTGAGTTTCCTGAACAAACGCAACGTCAATGTTATTTAAATTTAACAACTGTAGTAAATCTAGTCTTCGGCTCACTTCAATTAGTGACCTAACATTAAATGAAAGAACGTTAAGAAAATCACGGACCATAGGAATCGTTAACTTCTTGTAAAAGAGACATGCAACGTTTCTTAGCTTCCACTTTTGACAGTGATTTGTAATCTGATAAAAATAACACAATTTTGTCTTCTAAAGAAAGCTCCACAGGTTGACACAGTGATTTTGCAATCTCTAAAAATTCCTCAATTAAAGCAGGCCTTGCAGATTTTCTCGGAACAGAACCTTTAAAAAGACTGGCAAAAGACTTGTTAGGAGATATGAAGTTAGAATTGTTAATTGAAGTGCGCACATTAGCTGAAGCCAACATTTTTCTATCAATAGATTCTTTTTTACGATTATTTTTGCCTTCAACGAATTTCTTGAACACCGGGCAACCTCTAAAACTTGATGGATGGCCAGACTGTTGGCAATTCACACAATAGGGCAAATTGTTCGCATTCGAAACAAACTTACAAACCCCGGGTAAATGCTTTTGATCACACTTAACGCAAGAGAAGGGTCTGTTGCAATTATTGGACATATGACCCCATTTCTGGCATCTCCAACACTGCACCTCCTTCTTAGAATCTCTGGGTGATTCCCAAGTAATCTTTTGGTTAAGAAGGAACCTTAGAGCCGTTAACTCATTTGCTGACTTTCCCAAATTCAACGTAATAAGAAATAAACCTGTGTCAATGTTGTTTTTTTTTGAAAACATGGTTGAAAACTTTGAAACGTTGGCCACTATGTTTGGAACTAAGAAATCGATTGCACTCTTGATCTCCTCAGTTTCAGTTTTATAATACAGTCCTCGTAAAACCAACTTAGCATGTTTCAGCTGTTTGGGAGTGTACGAGTACGACTCCACTTTTTTATCTTTTAAGAGTTGCATCATTTCGGAATGAGCCGATGCACTTTTAAGATAAAGCTTGCTCTTATTTTTGTTTTTGTTTACAATTTTAAAAACAATATTTTTCGCATTTAATTGCATAACTAAATGTTTGATATCTACATGATATAGAAAAATTGGAGGACAAAAAGTATTATCAATACTTTTAACACTGGCTTTCTGTTGTGTAGGTTGCCGAGGTCTAACGGTAATCGGGTCAGATTCAATTTCCAGTTTACCTAGTATAGCAAAACGATTTTCTGAACTTATCTGTTTCGGTTGAGAAAGCTGCTCTTGACTCCTCATAGCGAACGATGTCAGATCAATTTCATGATTACTTGCTATTCTGCGGCGTTTATTATCCACATTTTCTACTTCCTTCGTGTTGACAATTGTACAGTCCATTGATTCATTGGACGACAATGGATTTGCAAATCCATTATGGCGATCAGAAGCCGGTTGAACGTTAAACACCTGAGTCTCGCTTGAACCTTGACCAACTGTAGTAGGAGTAGCATCAAAACAAGCATTCGTCAAATCCTGACCCAGAGACTTTTTTGATGACGTCATCAAAGACTTATCCGGTGGCACTTTTTTAAGAATGAGATTGGCTTGCAAAGCCATTTAAAATTCGTAAACCACTTTAGACTCCACGAACTCCACACGAACTTTTCTGGTCAAAATTATTTGCAAAAGTTAACAATGCAAAGGCAAATTAATATTTTTTATTATTTATATATTAATTTTTAAATTTTTTTCAAGCAGAAAAAAAAAACGTCCGACTTTGACAGCTATTTCGCAGGCTCTTTCTAATTACTAAATGTTCAAAATTGTCTAATTTAAATAAATTAGAAATACAGCGATTTTTGATGAGTGTACACGACTTATTAGTGGAGTTCACAACCATTTGTTAAGTGTTGCCCTACAGGTCGGTGTTCTCGCTTTAAATTAACACCGCGATAATAGGGGATATTTTAGGCAAAGGAAGGATATTTGAGGCGAAAGGATGGCTTGCTGTTATTCTTGTCATTATGCTAATTGAGGTTTTCAAGCTGGCGTTGTTGATTTTACGTGGGTCTCTGGGATCTTTATTATAAGTGGCCAACTCGTCTACACCAGAATATCTGCAATAGCAATCTGCGTTTAACCACAGTCCAGTTTTTGAAATTAATTACATACATACATATATACTCTAGAATTTAGATCTCAAGAAATGTTATTTTATTTTCACTTATAGCCCCATTTGTTAATAAAATATTCATTTTTGACCTTACATATAAATTTAGTCCATAACTATTCCAATAATTAAAATATTTACTAATTCAAGATTATCGTACCATATTTGCACCCTGAAATCAACATTTGAGTAGTTTATTCAACTTTATACTAAAGACATCAATTTTAGAAAAAGTTTGAAAGAGTAAAAAGTCGGTTTTATGTTTTCATAAATTTAAGTTTATTTTCCTTTCTATATATATTGTATATATATAGTCTCATTGTTTCCTCAGATAATACAATATACATATATTTATTGATTTGTTGTAGTGTTCAACTCGCACATATATTGTTTCTGTACTCTTTAAGGTCTGTAATGTATTCTCTTTAAAATTATTTCTTTTTTAACTTATATCATAAAATTAGTGCCTCGACCATTTCTGAAAACTAATCTAATCCAATCTAAAATGTTTATTTATTTCATTTTAAGGCATTTTTCTCATAATTAACATTTTGTTTCTTGTCAATATTTACTTTGAGTGGAAAAAAGCCGCGCTGAAGGTGCTTTATACCAACAGAGTTACCAGGAGAGAACATTTAATAGTTCAGAAAGCAGGAATTATTTCTTTATTAATATTACTTTCTTTTTAGATAGTTAAAGAAATTAAACATAAACTATTGTAAAATTGTTTAATTGGTTGTACAAATACTTGCTAAGGATGTGCCTTAAATATTAGGGATGTTTCGGATTTTTGTTTGATATGGTTGCTTAGAATCTCTTTAAAAGTTGACCCACAGTGAAGATAAGTTTAGGAAAAGGCAAGTGCAAGTAAATTATAAATTATAGCTTTACTAGTACCATCACTTATGGGTCAATTATTCTTATATTTTCTCATGTTTCTATCATCGATTACGCAAGGAGAGCAGCTTAACTTACTGCACTTTAGTCTAGATTTTAAGCTACTATTCCGTTAGATACTAAAATATAGTGTTTCGTGTCAATTTTAAACTGATAATGCTGCAATTATCGCAGCATGTCGTGTTATTTACATACATCATAGGATATACTATTAATTGCAATTTAAATCTATACTATGCTAAATATTTCAGTTAAAAATGTTCCTCTGCAGCTCCTTCAAATTTACTATAAATATTATTTCGCTATTCATTCAGATATCTCGTCACAGCACAATTTTCATTGACATTTATTTAATCCATGATTTTGCTTAAATTTGTAATGGTTACATCCAGATGACGTGTTTGTTAAAATTCTGTTGCTTTCGGTTTTTAAAATTTCTTTTATCACACATTTCAATGTGCTCTGCACACTTCTGCCTCGAAAAGATTTTCTCGCTTTTCAATTTGAGTTGAAGGAATGATCTTGCGCTAGAGTACAATGCAGCTACACTAGATATATCGCAATATTGCCACGAATTACGTAATATTGCAACAATTTTTAGAAGAGTTTTCCATAAAATCTGAGTTCTGCAGAAGAGCTCAGAACCTATGGATTGCTTAAAAATTGAGTAGAGGATTGTATCTATTCTTAAAAATAACTAATTATTTCATAATTATAAATAAATCTCAAGCATTGCATTACAGTTTATAGAACTTTCGAAAATTATTGAGTCTAGCAATTGTAAAGTGTAAGTTATCGAGACCAATAAAAATATTTGAAAAGTTCACAAAAACTTCAATCACACATCTTAAAGAAAAGGGATCGAATATACAAACAACATACATATACATATGTATATATCGAATATACACATATGTATGTATATAAAGAAAAATCGTATATTTGAAATTATAGTTAAATAATCACCAGATTTAATAAAAGAATTAAATTAAAAATAAGCGGAAAATTATTTGCGGCAACGTTAACAAAAGAAGATTAAATTTATTTTTAGTTTTACTAAAAACTTGTCGCATTAAATAGCAAGTCATGAATAATTTGAGGAGTACTATAACTCTAAATTGCAGTGTTATTGTAATTTGGAAAGACAAGCAAAATTAAGTACAAATAAAATTTACAGAACGTTCGCAACTGGTTGGAATGTGGTACTGAATTTCAACATGTTGAAAAAGGCGCTGATTGCGTACTGTCGGAAGTTGAAACTACGATTTTGCTACTCTCTACTCATACTTAACATAATTATAGTAAAATTACTTAAACGCGCATTACATACGCATGGTTTCGACGGCTACATTTAACGGTTCGTCCTCCTCCTCGTCGTCGTAGATGAGCTCGTTGCGGTCATCGTCGATTTGAATTTTTTGGTGCGAGGAGTTGCGAGCGTGTTTTGAGTGTGAAACGCCTGCAACGACAGTGGGTACCTTTACGGTCACCGGTGGCACTTCAACGTTCGCCACATTATTTAGATCCTTGGAATTGGTGCGTCGATGACGAAGTATACTCAAACCCGATTCCATTGCAGCATTGGGCGTCAGCATCGCCGGCACATTCAGGTCCTTCGAGTTGTTACGGGAGTGACCACGTGACTGTGTTGTAGCAGCCTCAGTTTCGTTGGAGTTCTTCATTTTATTCTCGACTACATTCTTCAACAGGTTGACATTCTTCTTGTTGCTGGAGCGGAAGAAGTCCGCATCGAAACGTATATTGTTCGGCATGTAGATCTGATCGTACGAGTGGTTGCGTGAATGCTTCTTCACGAAATGGCCGCAACCGGTGGTCAGCTCATCCTCTTCGTCGTCCTCGTATGCTGCGCCTTGAAGGTTGAGCTGGTTCTGAATATACTTGATGTTGAACGCCGCATCGTCACGCGACTTGGTTCGCGGATGAGTCAGTTTTTGGCGGAACTCGGCATTGAGATCGTTCGAATTATTGCGAGTATGTGTTTGGAATTTCATGAGATTCTTGAATTTTGTGCATGCGTGGCTGGGGTCGTTAGAATCGTTAGCATGGTGCGAGCTGGTGTTGTGGTCCTTTGCAAAGCTGCGAATCATCTTGACGTCGCAGGATGCGCTGCGGAAATGTTTTTTTGATTTAGTCTGCGGCTCGACGGGAGCCGCAGGCGGCAGGGAATTGTTGCATTTGTCGTACCTGTCAAGAAGGCGCAGGAAAGAATTGGTTAAAGATGTTTTAGCCATAAATGGATGTTAAGAATTACTCACCCGTACTCCATCTGTATAGTTCGGGAGTTATTGCGCGAGTGGCGCATTATATCCGACGGTATGATTAACTCACCTCCGGCAACCGCATAAGCAGATTGACCAGCATCTCCACTGCTAAACTTCTCTTCAAACACTACGAAAAAAAGGAGGAATATTGGAAAAATACGCCAAATATTCCAATGTATTTGTTCTCTGTGGTATACTCACGTTTATCTAGACTGATAATGGAACCAATAATGGGATCGTTGATATTAAGCGACTTCATTTTGTCCAAGTTTTTGCGTCTTCGTACCAGCCACCAGTCCACAATGAATATAGCTAGAGCTACAATCTTCACCGATGCACAGAGTCCAACATATCTAAAAAGTGTGAAATTATCTCGGTATACATTTTATACATGTGACTATTGTCCTTGCTACTTACTTGTAGCGGAATTTTTCGATATCGTAGATCAAGCAGCGTCCACCTTTCTCGCCACACGTCGACTTCCACAGCAAACACGTTGAATCGATCAGATTGCCGAAGAGTATCGGCGCCGGTATATAGCCGAAGAGGCGAAAGATGACAAATTGCATGCCTAGCGCGAAAGAGCGCTCCTCCTCGGACACCGAACGCAACACGATCATGAGTAGCGGCATTTGCGTCGAGGCCACTATAAAGGTCATGAAGAAGAGTAGTATCAGAAAGGGGTATATAGTGCGGCAAGGCGTAGAGCAGGGGCCCGCGGTAGCAACTGGCACAACAGTAACTTCGGCAAAGTCGTCGAGAGCATTTAGAGCCTGCGCCTGACTGCCTCCGGGACCTCGGAAAATACTGCTTATATTTGAATGAACACCTACAGAAGAGAAGAACATATTTAATCGGAGTTTAGTTCAGGGTCTCGTAGCTCTGCTAGAAGCTTACATGCGCAATTGGTATAGTTGGAACTGGAAGAGAAGGCGGTGCAGCCAGCATGGCACGGGCTGAAGTAGGTCAGTCCGTTGTTCCCACACACGGGTTCCACGTCGCTAGTCAAACATTCACAGCCGAAGTTGCAGGCCGCGGTAAGGTTGACCTGAAATGGCTCTATTGCGCTGTGCGTGGAGCTATTGTAGTACGGTATCGTAGTACCCGCCATCTTGAGATTGTCGCAGCCCAGGAAAAACAACATGGCGTAGCATGCCAGGCAGACGACGTTGGAAATGAGAACAAATTGCACCGCACCCTTGGGTTTCAGTTGAAAACGCTTCAGAATGCAACCGCCGACGAAGATTCCTACACAAGCTCCCGGAACTGCAATGGAACCGGTGTAAACACTGGCTTGGCTTTTCCCCAAACTGAACTGCGTTTCCAGGTACTTCGGCAGAAACACTACAAATCCGGAGACAATCATTAGTTCCATGCAGGCACCGAGGCAGGTAACAATGTAAATGGGATTTGTGACCAGACGCAACATCGACTGTGGAATATCTGGAGAAGGAATATAAGTTATTATCAGTTAAGTTTCTTAAAAACAATTACTACGGAGATTAGAGATTAATATACCCTTGATATCTTTGCCGTATCCTGTGTCGATTTTCGGCTTCGTTTCCTCCTCCTTCGTGGTTATCGCAACGATTTCCTTCTTCACTTTTCCCATTTCATCCGTGGCACGCGGCAGGCTGTTGGAATTATTAGGGACTCCAGGCTGCGCGATGGATTTCACGGAATATTTGTGAATTTTTTTCTTCTCTCGTGCGAGTACCTTTAAGAAATATCAGATTAAATTACATCCACGTAACTCTGCGTGGTGTGCGAACCTTGGGGAACGAGAAGAACGGCACCGCCACAATTAGTAATAGAACTCCGCACAGAAAAAATCCGCCCCACCACATACCCACCCATCGCCGGTCACCAGGACCTGCAAGAAGAACGGTAGGATTAGCAACACTGGATTTATTGATCTGCATCAAAATTTTCCCCGTACTTATTGATATTATCGCTGATGACAACGAATCCATGTGGAATGAAAGCAAATAGGCTCCGAGTAAGAAACCCAGCACCGGCCCAAACGCTGCCATGCTGTACATGCAACCTATATACATCGAAGAACTCTCTGTCTTCACGTGATCATCAACATATGTGGTGCCTAACGTGAACAACGGACTGCCGCCACATCCAAGCAGCAGTTGTGCAATGACGAAGAGCAGCACCGGCCCAAAGGTCGACGATTTACCCTTCAGGCAGTTGTCCTCGCGCAGTGTATGCGGGGCCAGCGGTGGACTTGATAAGCCACTCGAGAGTCGGCCCAGTCCCATGTCCTGGTCGCGAACCAAAGCACTGCGGCAAATATTGTCACTTGTATCGTTAGCAAGTGTTATGCCGGGATTCGCCTCACCCGTAAAATGAGGTACCATAAAAACTAAAGAGCCGATGCCCATGATGACGGCACCTGTTATGATGAAAAAAGTAAATTTAAGGAACATATAAATACTCTGCTTTAAAAACAGTTGAAAGGTAGATTATATCCTGGCAATAAATGATTCCCAGAAGCACACTGGTCGTGTGTACAATACATGATCCAGTGACATGGAAATGAGCTCAGTCATGTAGCTAGTTACCTTCACAACTGTTTCTTTCACTCACCTATTCCAATCCAAACTGGAATATGCCGACGGCTTCCTAAATAACTAACGAATATAACAGTTATCACATTTCCGATTTCATAGCTGGATGCTATCAGTCCTGAGAAGCTTGACGGAATTTCGAAGCGCTTCTCAATGGTCGTTATTACGGAATTTATATAGCCCGAGCTCAAGGCCTGTTGCAGGGTGACTAGCATTGATAGAAGGAGGACAAAAATTCTAATTCTAGCAAACTTTTGCACACCGCGCGGCCGACAGCCTAAGATACCACAATCGCGTGACTGCAGTTCATCGCTGTCACCCCGGTCATTGTTATTATTGGCAGCATTGTGAGCGTGTGCAGCGCTGTGGGCGTGTGTCGTGCCCACCACTCCGGAGGGCTGCCGACTGTGACACTTGATGACGGTGTCGTTGCAGGCGGGCGAAGCAGTGCCTTGGTAGTTTCGTGCCTTGCAGGACGGAGCTGTGGTGGCTATAGTCGAGCCTGTGTTGCTCAAGTCCTGTGGTACGTCGATGCTGCTGCTGTCATCACCGCTGTTTGCTTCAGAGTAGAGGCCCGTCATCTGATACATGGACTCCTGCCGCCTAAAAAGAGGATGAGAAATTAGTAGTTTTTAATGAAACCATTGAGAACAACTGGAAAGCAGTTCGTTGGATTGAGGCTTGCGTACGTCATCTCGCTACAGGATAGGAAGGCATTCTTGCAGAGCTTTAATTTTCTAAACAATTCCTTCACCATATTTGATTTGCATTTTTCGAATAAATTTTTATCATATCAATTAACTGTCAAAATGTCAAATTTGATTGTTTAGAAAAATTCCAGGCTATGAATTATTCAGAGGAGTAAAGATTTAATGGGGTATCTAATAAATCATTGCTCTTGGGATACATCGTTGAATTGTTTTTTAGCGGGCGGGCGACAGAAAAATTGCAATTTGAAGAAATTGCCATCTAGGAATCAATCCGATAGCAGAGACCGCTGTGACCCAAAATAAAGTACAATATTTTCATATTATATTTATATTTAATACTTACGTACATACATATATTAAACTACATTAGAAGAGTTGTATTTTTCAATCAATCCAACGTATTGGATACAAGACGGAAGCTTAATTCTGGGCACTGAGAACCGCTGTTGAGCTATGCAGGGGTTTGTGATTCTAAGGTACTTTTAAATTCAGTTCATTATTAAATCATAGTGATAAATCATGGTGGATACACTTTTTTCAAAAACCCTTCACAGGAACCGAAACTCTTGATACTCCCGACAGTTTTGGTAGCACCGATGCACGAACACTGCACAACAATTAACTGTATTTATTTCCACAACAGTATCTGTACCTCAATATTTAATATGGTATCCTGTAAAAACCACTGAGAGTCCTTAACATTCGCTTCGACGGTTGACGGTCAAATAGTTTTGTTTTCTCACGCCAAGCAAATAAAAGAGGGAAGGAGATGGTCGACTAAAGCACAAACAGCCACACGCTAAACTTAAGCTAAGAGTGAGGACACAATCAACGTCGAAAGCGAAGTAGCTGGCGGAGAGGAAGGACGTTCGAGGACGGCAGGTGGCTGGCTGCGGCAATTCATGGAGGAAACTAACTCCGGTTGTCGAAGAGAAGACAAGTGAGAGCTGGAAGGACGACCTAGAAACGGCACTGTGCAAGAAACTGAGCACTTTCATTACTTTACTGCAGAGCGACAGATTGAGAAATATATTTAATGAAGTTCAGCTGCAGCAAGCGAGGCAGACAACAAGCACCGCAAAGAAGAAGCCTTGAGAGTAGAGAACTTTTAAGCAGGGCCACATAACGAAAGAATTTTTAATTTCAATGTCAGCAAACCGCATCCACCAAAAATGCAATAAACTTCTGAATGCCCATGGCGAAAAGGTAACAATACCACTGCTCTGTTCTGGGTGATGCACGCTTCCTTAGCCTCCACTTTTGGGCTGGCGTTATTGGCATTCGAGAGAGCCCTCAAATTGAAATCGATTGCATGCATAACGAAAACAGTTAATTTTTAATCCTTATGTCATATTCGTAACTTAAATGTTAAAAGGAACTTTAAAGTTTTGCCCATTGAAGTGAGTATCAAATGCAAAAATTGCGTTACCCACTCTAACTATATATAAGCTTAATACTCGTGTATGAAACATGGGACAGTGAATTCGATTGATTGTGCGTTATCTGTTTACTCTTACCTGTGACCCTTGCGGTGTCCAGTGCTGGTGCTAGTTTCTCCGCTTCCGCCCGAGCAATTGGCGTCGATTACGTTCGATGAGCCAGTGTTTTTGTAGTTATTGCAGTGAATTGTGTCCTGTTCGAAGGACGGATTCGTCCGTCCTTGCTCAGCCGATTCCTCCTGCCCTTGCTGCCCAGTTGTGCTGGTTGTCATAATGTGGCAGTCATTCAGATCCGTGTTTCTTTTTTAAACAAACTTCAAAACCTGAAATAACATGAAAAAACGAAGTCATGACTATCGTAACGCAATTCAAGGGGATTTTCATTTTAAAAACATTTGGGTTTCTAACGAAAAAGTACATATTTGTATTCAAATGATGTGTTCAAAAAGAGATAAGGATTATGGCAAAGCGGCAACCTTCAGGGCCAAGGTTAGCGTTGCGGTTTAACGACCTTCTTCACAACTCAGCTCTCCAAACCTGATATAAGCTGAACAATTTAAACAATTTATTTTCGAATTAATCTACTTTTTAGTAGATGTAAAAAAATATATTAATTTCATTTTTATGCCTGAAGTCGATGAATACGAAGAACTTTACTGTTAAAAATTCTAATCATTTATTAAAGACATAAAACCCAACTTAAAACAATTATAGGATGCTATTAGAAATTGTTTTCATTGAAATAATCTTACGCAGCGGGTTTCTCCAAGTTTGTGGTATTTTATTCACCAACAACCAAACGGCAAGCATTTTCTAAGCTAGGCTTCATTTGAATAGTTTTGCTCATAAATTAATACATCGTTTTTCATAATTCTCTCAATTTGAAAACGAAGCTAAGTGCAACATGGTAACTACTCAAGTGTTCCTCAGCAATTTCCTTGGGAGATAGCAAGCTCCAAATATAACAGTTATTTTTAGCTTGTTTGAACCACTTCACACTCACTCGACTCTTCATACGCGGAACAGATTCAATGCCTTGAACTTTAGAATTTAAGATTTGTTCTTCTGGACGTTCCTGAAGGAAGAACGAACTGAACAAGAATCAACACTTTGCCATGTTGCTACTATTTCCATTATATTTTCATGATGTCCAGCTTGGATTCAACGCTCTGTATGATGAACCACTTCACGACCGCCGCATCCTTTCTTTGACATCGTCAACTAAATTACTATCGACGGCATAAAGACTATTTACAAACTATAAATATTTCAGATATTGTATATAAACATTTCAGTATTTCCAGAATAGAAATCGTATTAATATTTCGCATCATAAAATAACAACGTATTCCCAAAACACAATTCGAATCTTTTAATTTGATAATTCGAAAATATGAACCTTGAGCTAGCTGAAGTCACGAATGCCTCTAGACCGCAAACATAAATGGAGCGATCTCTATGGTCGGAGTGGTAAGGAGTGTTACACATTTAAACGATCTTAATTGAGCTCAAATTTATGAAGAGTGTAGATTAAAAATTACTGTGTTATAAAAGATTAAATTTTATTTTTAATGGTGGAATAATTATTTAGTAATTAGGTCTGAATGAATACAAGTTTCGTAATAATATAGCTGAAAAATGTAAATAAACTAGTACGGTATTCGTATGAAGTTTTGGTTTTATAATTGGGAAATATGTAAAAAAACCGAAACTCAGTAGTTGAGTTGCTTCCCACATATTTTATTTCGTTGTCTCCATTGATTGCTAGCCTGCACTTAGACAGCCTTGAGACTGATATTCAACTAATCTGGCCCTTCAATTGACGAACATGGTTCTAAATGCGTGTATTTCGCCCAATGAATTCTGCACATCTTTGCGGAGATCTAAAGCGTTGGCATTGCAGCGTTAGTGGTAGATAAAGATATCATATTTTCATCCAACAAATCCTGTTGGACGACCAAATTGGATCTACAGTGCATGACTGAGATTAAACCAGACTTAGGCTCTTTACAAAACCCAGCACACTGCTTGTTTTGCTGTTCCATACTCTATGATGAGGCACCAAAGGATCACTGAGATGGATATGCTTTTTCCTGCTAATAGCAGGACAGTCACAGAAGACTGCCGTGTGTTCTGAAGTTTCCTGGGTAGTAAACGTAATATACTTCCTCCCTCTTCTGTTCAAATTAATTCAAGATCGGATTTCATGATAAACAGGTTTTATATTCTTTTAATATCTAAATTATTTAAGCAAACCAAAAGTTTCAAACTAATTAAATACATTCTTTCAAAATTTCTATTGTATAATTAAAAACGTGCAGAAAACATCTGCGGTTATCATTTGGTTGGATTCCGGCCAACAAGGTGAACATTCAAGACATTGCCGATGAATCAAGTTGTTATTGTGCAAAATTATACGATTGTCACACGAAAACACATAATATTCAAATACTTAATGCGTTTTAAAAATATCGCAAAATATAATATATTAATATAAAATATAAGTTTTTCTTTACATGTGTAGTATATCATAAATTAATATATTCTCACATGTTTAAATTTTAAAACAACAACTCAAATTGCATTTAAAAGCCCTTTATCATGATGTGGTTAGCAATATAAATCAATTATAAGTTCTCATGTTCCATTCAGCTCTGTATTCCCAATAATTTAATTGTTATTAGAGCAGCTAACATCAACCTAGTTTTTTACATTTTGCGCTATCAGGAGAGCGTAACGATTCCACAAAATGCAGTACACAAAAGTTGCAGTTAGCTTTATCATAATAGATAAGCTCGAGATACAGCATCTGATGACAATAATGCTTTCGAAAGACTAAAGAATGTCATTTACAAGCCGAAGTTGGGCTAAAAAATTACTGGATTACAGACCATCTGGTTGTAGCCTAGAATTACATACCTCGAAACCACCTCTGTAACAATGACCAGTAACTGTATTCTTTTGGCCTACAAATAATTCCCCAGCAACCCATATTCCTTGCTTTCGTTTTGGTGTGGTGGTGGTTTCTGCGGCTCACCCTCGCCCAAAATGTACCAATCTAACTTGTATTTCCGCACCAACACCCAGCTTCTCATATACTCCGACACAGTGAAGAGAACAATACCACGGTAACAAAGAACTAACGAAACAAAAACCATCTGGAGTGTGGCCAAAAACATGGCTGGCGATATGCGAAAGCGATGGCTCGATATGTTTCCACCCAGTGCCGACCACAATCGAGCCCAATTCAGCGAACTGCAACCCTACGACATACTTTTAATCCACCAGCAAGCCAAACTTATAATTTGGAGCATCCACTGATCGGATTTCGCCCCGCAATGCCGGGCCCCTTTGTGTTTTGTTCGGTGGCACTTCGTTTCGATGGTCGTTTCAATTTAATTTATTTAGCCAACTTCGGTAGCAACTCGTTCGCTTCACTCCTCCTCAAAGCTTATAAGTTTCATTGTTTTTTGGGAGGTACTGCAGCAGTTAACAACCTTATAATGATTTCTGCATTCGAATGCAGTGTTTTCTTCGCTCCAAATAAGGCTGAAAAGGATACCGTTAAATAATGCCAACCCAACTTTGCTTGTGCACTTTAAGCACAGAAAGCGGATCGAATCGATAAATTGTACCGTACTTCTACAGGCGCGCATCACTGGTAACCTAAAAATTGTACGAAGAATGTTGGGCTTAAATTTGATGAACTTAAAAATATTTTGCATTAATTTCTAGACCCACTCGACCACGGCGTGTTTCAGCGTTTTCACGGAGCTGCACGCGACTCGACTACCGACCAATTGTATGCTGTGCCTGGTGCAATACACACAAACACATGACAAGAGTGTGCGGTCGGCTTCGGAACAAGCTTGTAAATAGGTTAACCCGGCGACCGCAGGCGATGCGTCCGAAGTAATGCACAAATATTGGCATTTTAGACACAGGCAGCCCAAAAGTCCCCTACGATTGCATAATGGATACGACGAGCTGGTCAAGTGGTAGTAGCGGAGTTTTACGGCCTATTTTGGAGGAAAGTTTAGAGCGCAAGTGAGTTGTAAGTGCGGCACAACCGCACGTATGTTTGCATGTCATGTGTTGAGCGTTGAACGGATGGTTGCTTGGTGGATTATCTGCGCTATACGGGGATGTGACACGCTTCCACCAATCGTACTGCAACCGAGTTTAGCACACTGCGTTTACTTCCACCAGCAAATGCAATATTTAAATATTTTTAAAAATTACTCTTTTTAAATATTTTACGGGCTTGAAAGGTTTTTATGATGCAGCCTCGAGTAAATTTACATGATATTCCACGGCGGGGGAAATGTTGTTGCTATATTTAACGTGTTCTAAAAGCTGCTTATGAGTTGCGAGAATTCGCATGTAAATTTGTGTTTTGAAGTCCTTCTATTTATCTCGGTTTCTCTTTTCCACGACCACTTCATGTACATCCGCCCTCCTGGCACTTATCCACGCACCACTTATGCGGTCCTTTGCTCAAATTCATAACCCTCACATGATTATGGTGCAGATTGACAAGGATGTCGAGCTCACCCCTCGCCCTGCCATCGTTCATGGAGGAGTACGTGCGTTTCTTCGTCCTGTTTTTGCCATTCTTTCGTCGCCTGCATATGCTCGTATCTCTGTGGCCCTTAACGCGGTTTGGATGCACTCGTATTGCATGAAAGTACAGCGCCTTCCGGAAATGATTTGCCCGGCGTGCATATGAAAGCCTTCATCATGAAAGATCAATTGTATGTAGTTGTTGCTGACGCTGCTGCTTGAAACTGGGGGAGGAGAGGAAAGACATCTGCATCTGATTATCTGGGACGCTTTTAAAAACCTTCGGGAAGTATATTTTTCCCATGCATGTATACTAATATAGAGACAAATATTTACTACTCCCTTTTAGAAATCTGAAGAACTTTCATCTGAAGGAAAGGCTTCAGTGCATTTGTCACAAGAAATCACTCCGGTAGAATAGATACCGTAAATACCTGGTATCTGAGGTTCGATCAAGTCGCAAAAGGAGCTCTTTTTTGTCGACGTCCATTTTAGCAGATCTTCGAAATAGGTTCCTGTAACTATTATTTATATAAACCAAATTAAACAGAACGAATTGTCTCCAAAACTGAATACTATTTGGTTCAAAACGTCTCAAGCCGAATCAATTGCCAACAAATGAATGCAGAAAGTAAAAGCTTTCGCCGATCAACGAAAATATACCCCGGTTCCATTTGGGCACCAACGGATGTAGTTGCCGCTAAACCCAGAAAAACATGCTGGGAATTTTAATGTGCTCAACGCCGTCATCACGTCAATCGCACTTCATCTAAACAGGTGAGTGCTGTGAATGTATAAAACTACCAGAGAAGTGAAACAAAATTGAAATAAAATTGATTAAAACATGTTCAACCTTACTTTTGGGCACAGCAATGAACTTCAGACTGTGCTTAAAACTCAAACTCTACTCTACTCTTGAAATACTCTACGCCAGGCCGCTGAGGAGTGCGGGGTACAAAAACGAAAGGGCGTCGAAAAGGTGCAAATTATTTTACTCTTACACAAAATACAAATGCATGATCCTTGATATTTAATAGACATCATGGTGAAAAACAAAGGAAACACTTTTCCTCTTATTTGGGTACTTCGATTTTCACGTATCGATTTACCAAACACATTTGCACGAAATGTATAAAAAATATAGTGAAATAATGATATATGAATAGAGGGTACTTCAGTTCTCGAACAACAACAACAAAGCCACTCGCAATAAAATGAAATGCAAACGAAAATTTGGCGAAAATTGCGACAAGAATTACTCGCGAAATGCAGGTTTGGAAAACACCACGAGTTATACCAAAAGTTATACAATTAAATCGATAATATTTATTTGTATGAATACTTCTTTCAATATTCTTTTCGAACACAATTTTTTGGACGAACAACTTTTGGATAAAAGATAAAGCAAATGAAATATACAGAAACTCAGTGTCAATCATGGAAATCGCAGAATCGTAAAATTAAAAATAAACATAAAATTTAAATTAAAGCATCTGTTAATGTGAAAGGTCAGCAAGCAAATCTTACGTAGTTAGAAAGAAAAACAGACAGCAGAGCAACTGAAGCAGAACTGAAAAAGAAAATTATTTAATACTGTATATAGAAGTTTATGGAAAATTATTATTACACGAGTGCGGTTATGAATTTTATGAGTTTTTATGAACAATTGTAGCGTCACAAGTGTGTCTGCAAGAAAGCTTTGTTTATCGCTTCAGGCAACCGCAACTGTCCGGGTGTATCCGGGTGGTAACTCTTGGCCACTTTCTGCCTTCCGAGATACTTGAAATATGTAGTTTATTAGTTTGTTTTTCTCATCCGGTTTCATTTTACGAAGATATATTTTACACACTTTGACTTTTGTTGTTGCTGTTCGCCATGTGGCAGGGTTGAACAAAGATATAAGAAATAGTTTTATAAAAACTAATTGGTAATTTTGGTTATGTGAAACAATTAGAGAGAAATTTAAATTCATAAACCATGGGTTACTATTTCCTTTGTTTTATCATCTATGAATGTATGCTTTTTCTAATACGGTTGTCTTGTTCAAAAACTTTTTAGAATGCTATTCCCGGAACTTTATATAAGACACACATATGTACATACATTTGTTTACCTTTGAGATATTCGAATGCGCTTTACAAGCATTCATTTCCAACCCACTCAATATTTTACGTACATATGATTGGCGGTACTCGTATGTATGCAGTTCGAATTAAAATTGCCAACATCAACGATATTGAAATTAAAAGTATGGATAGATATATTACTGTGCAATAAACTGCAACCACACGTCTCCCTTAATAAACAAAATTTTAAATCCTTAATTTGCAGGACATAGTTTTTTCTGGAGATTATTATAGCCGAAGATTCTTCAACAACTTTTGTTGACGTTAGTTTTTCATTTACGGCCTCGCATTACGGCGGAATAATACACGAATTATTATGACTGGAATGCAGACCGTAAATGAAAGGGGCGGTCATAAAAACAGGTCTCGTCTGCGGTGACCCCAGCCACAAATTCTGATGGGGCCAGACTGAAGACACGGGGAACCGACTAAGCGTGGAAAACTGCCACGGACCTGGCTTTGGTGCTGTGAAATTTTAGCCTTTTTACGAGTTACGAGTAATGTTGTGAAATCGACTTTCAGTCCTGGCCAAAGAAGGCAAGGGTGACATTGTCGCTCCGTGGCTGCGCTTACATGCAACCTTGATTTCGTGATCTTCCTCTCAGTGCAGGCAGGAAGGAAACACTTTTCATGCTTACGACGAAATGCAGAAAGCTACGAATACAAAGCAGAGAACAACGACACGCTACGAAACTGAAGATACGTGACTCACAGAAGTCAGAAGTGAAGTGTTTGGTTTCCTTTTGGAATTAAAAAAAAGCATTTCGCAAGTAGCAAGAAACAAAGAGCCGTTATGGCAGTGTAATACTCATACGCAAGTATGTATTCTTGTTTACAATCCTATTTTTTGAAATCTAACGTATAGCCCTTAATTTCTTCAGAGATCTAGAACAGGCTAATTGGCCGATGGCAGACTGAGAATCTTGAGGCATGTGTAATGGGCCAACCAATACGAGCGAGTTATGCCGGCCTCAATAGGCTTGGTCTGATATCGGCCATATTTTCTTTATTTCTATTTCAATCTGTTTGCGGAATCAATATTCGATATTTAGGCTGCCATTCTTTATCTGGTTGAAGCTGTTAAACCTCTAGTTTTTGGAGAATCACAGAAGCATTCGATGACTTGAATTCTATTTTCGTTTTGGTTTGCGTTGTTTTTCAGATTTTTGTGGTGACTTGAATTCCTTCATAATCAGTGTCAGCAAATCAGTAACCACTCTTCAAACAGCCTCCAACAACTGACTTCCTGTCTTGTCGAAAAACTACTGTATATTCCATATGAGCATTTGCATCTAATGTAAGTTTGATCCAAAAACAATAGAATACAAGATTACGCAGAGTTTTCAAAAATGTTTTCTTCTGCGCATCTACGTCACTATAGCAAACCAATATAGCTGAACTGTCAAATTTGTATACATTTTGCATACAAAATGTAAACATTCCCCCAATATATTATGTCCAACAATCTCAGAATGGATAAGTTCGTCCAAAATAAAATGATTACGACAGAGCGTTAAAATCAGCCAGCGCAGTTACTCCAATTACAAAAGTTTTTTTCTATCATTCTTGGATGGCGATGGTGGAGGCTTATACTTATTAACATTCTTTTTATACCCTACACCTACCTTAAGGTCAAGGGTATATTCACTTTGTCACGAAATGTGTAACGCATAGAAATAGAGACGATAGGTATAGAAAAGTATATATATTCTTGATCAGCGTGACCTCCTGAGTCGATTTAGCCATGTATTGTTTCTTAGGGTGTGCAGGTTCGTATTGAAAATGGGCAAAATCGGTCCACGACCACGCCTATTTTTTAGTAAAAATGTGGTATCAGCCGTTATTTTTTAGTTATGTCAACAAAATTTCATTTCTGGGTATAGAGTAACTTCATCCGTTGATATGCCAAATATGGGCGTGATCCGCCCACTTTTAGGTTATACAGGTAAAAGAGGTTCTCAAATGGTTATATTGTTAAATATATAAACATCCTGAATCTAACTTTACATAACAATTTATTTTCTAATAAAACATTATTACAGCAAAAGTGGGCGCGGTCCGCCCACTTTTACACTGCTTATACAGTATAGTTCATGAAAGCAAATTTATTACCGCGGAAATAAAGCTTAAATTTGAACACAATAATAAAAATACTAAGCCAATTATTTTGTTTTGAAAACGGGTAACGACCACGCCTACTATTTATACCCGTCTGTGATTAAATGTGATTATAAGATAGCTTTCCTTATAACCACATATTTCTTCTAGTTTTTAAGATATTACAATAAAATTTCAATATCAAGCGACATTATTATATTTTACGTTGCAGAAAATGGGCGTGGCGCGCATACTTTTAGGTTACATGGACGGAAGGGTCCTACAATCGTCCTACATAAATCCTTATATAAGTATGTAATTTTATAATATCTTATTAATTAATATGGAATTTTGTATAAATAATCTTTGTTCGGATTTGTAAACGAGCAAATAAAACGAATATAAGACATATAAACATAGAATCAATTTATAAAAAAATGCATTGGTATAAAACTTTAATTCCTAAAATGCCTAAAACGTCCTAAAAACTTTTAAGGTGTAGGGTATCTAAGATTCGGCCAGGCCGAATATATGTAGCTTTTTTACTGGTTTTATTTTGCAATTAATAAATAAATACATATTTTGTAAATGTGTTCATAAAGGTACATTTTATTTATATTATTAAATAAAACTTAGAATTTACATTTTATATTGAAATTCAAAACTTAAAAATATATAATAATAAATTGACTTATGTATATTAACAAACAATAATTGGAAAATATTTACAATATTGTAAAGAAAATGAGGTGCTATGTAACAGTATTACATAGCATTCCTTCCTTTTGTAAGCATTATCCACAATGTCTTTATTTAGTTTCCTGTTTTTAAAAAACATTCTGGACCGGAAAAATACGTTTTTTATTTTGATGTCGCAATTGATTTCGGAAGCTTGCTCAATGTGTTTTTCTTACGTTCTGCAGCCAACACTGGATTCCCAGCAAGTGGATCATATATGGACAGAACGACACCACGCTTCAGAATCCTCTGCTTGGCAAATCCTAATAATTTATACCTTATAGCTTTTTAATTCTGAATAATAGTAGAAAACCTCGTTTTCTTACCCATTTCAAACTGCATATTATTATCTTGTTTGCAAAAACTAATCCAAATTCGCATTGTTTTAGTATCGGATGGAAATGGAAAAAAACTGTTCTAGTGGCACATTTTGATTCCAATTTCCACAGTTTTTCACTCCGCACTTCATTATTTTTTATCAAATTATATCTTTAAATCACGAAATTTACATCAATGGCTTTGCCTATGGCTCTCACAAAAATGTTTGCTATTGTGACGCCACATTCGGTTGAAACCAGTTGTCAAATTTTTTGACATCGAATAACGGACCTGCGCAATGCGTAATCTTGTATTCTATTATTTTTGAGTTTGATCTATAATTTTTTTTAATTAGAGTATTAAAATACTTTTTTACACTTGTACTCATTGAGAAGTGCGTGAAAATATGAAATCAAATTATATTGCTTTTCTCTTTCTTTTCTTCTACAAAACAGTATTTGTTGAAATAAGTTCAACAAAGGCAACTATAAACAAAGGAACTTGTGTTTGCTTTAATATCTCTCAGTATTAAGTACTGGAAATGTTAAAAGTTAAGCAACTAGATTGAGTAGGAGTAGAAGTTTTGTTATTTTAGCTTAAAAATATTGTTAGTAGTCTTCTATTTTAGGCATTATTAAACTCTCGAACACTGCTGAGTGTTTTCATTTGCACTTGCATTCCGAGTACAAACAATTTGTTTATTTTAAGAACTCTTCTCTTCAGGGGGTCGGCTGCCGATATATTATACAGACGTAGAATCTTAATTCCAACAACATAATTCGACTGGAAGCAGAAGCTTATGAAACCGACAAAACTCACGTGCTTCGTTTCTGCTTTTTTGAAGCAGTCGTGTCAGCTTTCGAAGATGCTTACTAAGCAAAACTTCAAACTCGAAGAATCACAACTCGAAGTTGTCCATGTAATATTACGAATACATGCATTGTACAAACGAGTGCTACACAAAATTAGCACAAATAAAGCAGAAAACATGTCCAGACCAGCGTCTTGAGTGATGTCAGTCAAACCAGGTGACTTCAGGCTCACCCAGTTACTTCGTAGAGCACAACGAACGTAGGAATCTTTCGCCAGCACCGACACAGTGAAAAATTTTATCTTATAAAGAACAAAACCAAAAATTATCTTGGAGTGAAATCGAATACTTTTTCAGCAGTTGTGTGCCACTCTCCGGTGTGTGATGTGAGCAGATTTCAGTTTTCCTTCTTCAAGAAATATGATCAGTATTAACTTGAGAGCTCATGCAGATACCCTACACCCCTTCTTCTTGGCTTGTCATGGCCAAGTAGGTCAAAGTAATTATCATGCCGAGGCGAGGTATTGAAAGCGTATTCAGTATTACTCACGTAATAATTTTCTAATAATTTGGGTCGAGTGTGACATTCACTTGTACATAACAAACGATTTCAATGGTATTTATGAGAGTACAAACTTACAGCCATTTACCTGCAACCCGGAAATTAATTTGGATCAAAAGCTATTGACTACAATCTTGTCTATTAAAAAACAGAAAAACGAAAGAAAAATAGACCGTAATCAATCGTCACGACATCGAACACCAATTATTTTTACATTTTAGGTGGAATGGGAGAATATTTAGATCTGGGTTTAGTAAAATATTCGTAAATATTGGTAATTGTCAGTTACTGAATGCGATTGTTACTGTTGGAAGTCTTGCGTTGCTTCGCAGGCTACGTTTTTATGGTAGGTACGATTTCAATTAATTACCGATTCAGCGAAGTCAGTGCGTGTGTGCGTCTACACCAACGCAACCAGAAGGCATGCCGTGAGCGCTCTTATTGAGGTCTGTAGTTTCAGAGACGCGTGACACGAGCCCGAGTTGAGTGACCTCAACTGTCATAATCTTAAGTTCTAACTTCTTAACTTTTTGCACGTCTTGTTGACGTCCAGCATTTCAACGTCGCAAATTGTTATAAACAGGGTGTAGTATCTGCATGATGGATGCGTGTGTCTGTGCTATTCGTATCTCTCTCTTAATGTGATCGACCAGCCTTCATTAAGTTTCATACTCTGACAAAAGACCGCTTCTTTCTAAGTTTGAGTTCAGTGCAGGACCTCGTTACCTTTAGTCGAGGTCTTCGGACTTTAGCTGGTATTGATTTTGACTGGTTTTCTGAATACTTTGGGGTTTGAGCAGCAACGTGCGCGTCACCAAACAGCAACAGAAATCGTGTTCAAAATATACATACATACATACATATGTATATTGAAGAATGAAAAGATTCCGCACATTGGAATGAAACGCAAATGAAACCAATACAACAACACATCACACAGTCACACCCACCAGCACATTATAAAATCTTATTTGCATGCAATCCTGAGAGCAATCGATGAGGTGATGTGGCCAAGATGTGTGGATTATAGCCAGAAAAACTTGAAAGCGTTGTCTGAAAATCAGTCACCATGTCAGCGTTAACATCGAGAAGTATTCAAAGCGTCGTTATTCCTCCATAAACCGATGTAACTGTACTTATTCTTGTTTTATAGAGAACAAGGCACTCATTAGTGGAACCGGAATATAGTTTTTACCAAGCAGTTTCCGCAAGCAGTTTTTACTTTTACTTTTAATTAAAGTATTAGACCGGTTTCAGAAACCTTTACCAAGCATCGAGAGTATCAAAGTTCAAGACGTAAAGAGGTAATCTACAAAAGAGCGACTTTTATTCTTGCCAACAGATGACGTTGATGTAAAATATTCTAACATCGCCGAACGTATCCAAATGATTCCTTTGTGTTCGTGTTTGCTTTGCGGAAAAAAGAAACAAATCATACCCGTTCGAAGGTCGGATGTAAGACATCACTGCAATGTGCGCTTAAACTGTCTACAGAAAGGTTTGATCAACACAGCCAAAAGATAGAGCTAACGTGTTTTTCAATCACGGAGAGTGATTTGTGCGGACGGTATTAATTATTGTTGTTAATTAAGCACCTACTCGAAACATTTAGAAGAACCTGCTGACTGATATTTGGCATTCCTTGAACTGTTTTAAAACCGGTTATTTACAAAGAAAGCGTTTGCGATACGAGCATACAGCGGATGTCGCTGTGGCTATGTTGACTCTTTATTTACGGCGTATTTTTCGGTACTCGAAAGAAGTTCACATCTTATCAGCAGCAGCAAGAAAAACAAGTGCAAAATATGAGAATCTTCATCACACCGCTAGCAGATGTTGCTGCTGGCCACCACATCTGTGGCTCTGTGAGAGCAACTTATTTACGTAACTTATCTGGTACAAGCGGACTCGAAATGGAGACGCAAACGGCCAACGTAACTGGAACTACTGATTTAAATGTGAGCTACCTAAATTCGAGCATTAGCAACAACAAACGCAACAACCTCAAACTATCTATGTATGTGTGTACATCACCCTCTACACGAGCGCGGAACACGCACAAGGCAAGCAATTAAATGAAGTAAAAAAACAAAAAACAATAATGAAAACATTTGTGCACACGAGAGACAACGTTGCTTGTATTCTAGAAAAAATGCCGATAGCGTTCGGTCGGTACGAAATCCCATCGAGAAATCTTCGCAACACGCTCCCAGAGGGCAAAAGATTTCGTATTGTATAATAACTAAAGTCAAGTGAGAGGAATACTTACAATCCACCTCTCCAAATCCAAAAATTATACTCTATATACTTTAATGTTATGTTAATTAAAACATTTGATTTCGCAGAATATCTACTAGCTACTACTACTACCTACACCGAATACTCTAGCATTTAAAGTGATACGTAGTTGTATTAATATTTAGCACTGCAGTCGCACCAGTTTTAATAATCAATAAATTACATCTTAGTACGGAACTCATCGACCGTCTGCTTGTCGTTTCGTCTACTGCCCAAAATGCTACGCAAGCAAAGGATAACATTTCGCATACAAAATATCGAACAAGAACTGCTGATGACGAGTAGATCCGTATGCTGTACGGTTCTTACGAAAGCCTACGTTCGTCAGAATCTTTCGTTCGAATTCGATCAGTTACGTAACTCTTATCTTACGGACGTATTCGTAGTCATTCGTTACGTCAGCATTCGTTTGTTCCTAAGAAAGACGTGAATTTCAACGCCCAGGTGAGTTTTGCACGCATGTAATAATATATCCATATATTGTATGTAGCGACAAACATCGAAAAATTGCTAAGATTTAACAAATTAATATAATGTTTCAAACGTCTACCATTCCTAGCGGGGTTCCTTAATTAATTACAACACTAACTACCACACTTGAACCGAGTTATTTCATTCATGATGAAAGATTTTGGTTTGTAATTAATTTATTAAGTGATTATCACAGTTTAATTGCTTTAAATTGCAATTTGATACAGTTTCGAAGAAATTTCTATCGCTATATAATATCTGAAATGAACGAATAGATGAATGAATACTCGTATATATGGACATATGTACATACATATGTATGTATGTACTTAAATGGATCCGCATCACCAAAGTATCAAGTAAATAAGTTGGAAGATAGCTATCACATTACGAGCGGAGATAGTAAACCAGAGTCTACCTGCCAATTTTCGACTTCGATTTATATGAATGTGCGAATTCCATAAAAACTTCCGGAAGATACACGCAGCCGGAGCATCTGTCATTGTTTATTAAGGTTAATTTAGTCGAGACGTAACGTGACGGTTGCAATCACTTAAATCTAGCAGTTGAGAAACAACGGCCAACAGTCTGTTGATAAAATAGAACGATAGTGAAAGCCGTGCCAGTGAGAAGATACTTAGCTATGTACAATTTTAAAGGAGCAAAAGATATCGATTTAGCAACCAGATTTCGATTGCTTCTAACGTCACGTTACGGTTTCGATAAACGATTACAGGGGGCAGCCGCAAGTTAGGTTGAAGCAGTCGTCACGTTAGTGTGGAGTAAATAAACCTTTAAATAAGCTTAATTCATTACTGGTACACTTCCAAGGAGTTCTTATTTGATATACAAGTTTTACCGTTGAGGTATTTTCTTGGTTTTGGCTTCTTCTTTAAATTAATCTCTTTAATTTGGTGCCGTCGCTGTTTCTCATTTCAACAACAGGTTTCCTTACGAATTTAGTGAAAGCCGTCGTTGCATGTACCCAATTCACGAAATACCTACATGTACCTAATTTGCACCGTAGCGTGCTACTTCTGCTTGACAAGCTTCTCTTCGTCCCGTTTGTTCCGCGTTTTTCGCTTACTTCAAATCGCAAGTGGGTTATTTGATATTGAGAATTATGCTACTTTAACTGAGCAATTCAATCATTACAAAGAAATGCATCACACTTGGAAGTGGCTGCAATGGAGAGAACAGAGAGCTGTTTACGTAATACGGCTGATATACGAGTATTTATTCCCAAAGAGAGTATATAAACTGACATCCTCTTTACCATAAGTGGACAAGCGACCAAATGACCTGTTTATTTGATCTCAGCGATCCTAATGAAAAGTATCATCACATTACATGTTAAAATATCAAATATTTGTATTGTCTCAAAAGACAATATTTAGCTAGAAATTCGTTGAAGCACGATTGTATATCATTATGTCAATTTTTCATTTACTGAACTACTGATTTAAGTACGTATACTGAAATATATTAAAATGAATTTATTCATTTTCCGAGTTCTGGGTTGAGTAGATGAGCCTGTCTAATCCGGCTTCAAAAGTATTCCGTGATTGATTACTTTGAGAGAAGGACGTGACGAGTGTGAGTTCCACAGACGAAAATCGAAGACAAACAATCGGCAAATCGAGAACAAACGTCAACAGAAACTAAAGTGTATGTCTGTCACTGAGAGGAAAATGGAAAAATCAATGGAGAAGAAAACAAACCCGAACAACAACACGTTGTTGGGAAAACAGACAACAAAACAAATCATAAGGCAGAGCTGACTGCGTTGTGGGCTGGAACGAGTGATGGAAGAGTGAGTGGAGCGATAAGAAAATTAGTGACCTAAATTAGATTAGTTTAATTACAATATGTATTTTCCATATGAATGATTTTTTACATAATCACTAACATGTAAAAATACATTTTCTGAGAGAGAACAACAAATAAAAATGGTTTAACAAGAATATGTATATTCAATAACAGTAACACAATTCTATACAACCCAAGAGCTATCGGTAAAAATAAATCCCAAAACTTTTTAAAAGAAATTGAGACAGATTTCCACAGAATGGTCATTGTATTTCTGCAATTATTTAATTTACAATACTTGAAAAGGCTGTATTTTGCGGCTTTTAATTGTGAACCCTTGCGTATGTATTCCATCAGAAGCGTCTATATTATGTCCCTCGTGCAGCAGGTTTTCATTTCCTGCAAAGTCCCGCACCAGCCCCTGACCCACAAGAGTGAGTTTAAAAGCGTTAGCAGCCTAAAGACAACCATTCTGCGAGGAGTGTTTACATTACCAAACATGGACAGTGTAAAGTCCTGCATTCGCATAAGCATAACATCAGAAAACTGTCAATATTCACATAATACAATACAAATATAAAATAGATAATCAATCAAATGCAATTTTTATATTATTTTTCTTCAGTTTGTTAGGATTTTCAGAGTGGTCATAATAAAAAACTGGAAAATGTAACATTTTTGACAAGTCATAAAACTTACCTTCAACACTTCCAGGTTCCAACTTTCCAGGTAAACACAATGCCAAATATGATTTAACAGCTTGTTTCAGATTTATTCAAGATTTTTCAGTGCTTCTTTTAATTGACAAGCGTGGATTCAATTCAATTTTTAATAAATTCAACTAGTTTTTGTTTTGGTTTTTTCTTTTAAAACTTTTCCACATCCACTTTTCTCTTGGCTTCTTTGAAAACTTCAACTTTAACATTTAAACATTCCGCTTAAGATGTCGCAGCTCCAAAAAATAGCCCAACAAATAACCACGACATACTTTTTTTATATTTTAAAATTTTAACTGGTGCGGACTGCGATCCGTCCGAATGTTTTGCCGATTTGCACAATTTTCAACTGGAGTTAGAAGAGAGCGAATCTTTATATAATCCGAATAGCAGACGAAGAAACAGCAACAACAAAAGAAAACAATGGGAAATCATTGCGACCTCTTCTGGGCCGAAGTAGAGTGCAGAGAGAATTAAAATTGTATTGCGGAGAGTAGCGAGCGACTGAAACTGGTTTTTCTCATTCGACTTCCGCTGATTCAACGGCGAGATTCCAGGGTGAATTAAAAATAACTGGAATGCAAACAAAACAGCATTGAAATAATGTTTTTGATTTTGTTGAAAGTTGAAAAGTTACAAAATTTTGTTGCCAAACAAAACTTACGAAAAAGTGGTAACGAGGAAGAGAACGAGAAAGAGAGAGAGAAAGAGTGAAAACCGCTCGGTTGTTGGACTTGTTTCCATATTTCTTTTAAAATCGTCCAGATTTGGCAGCAGATTGTTATATATGTCCTGAGCATAATATAGAATGTGTACTTTCCACAGTGTTCAGCTGTTGAATGAATGCCAACAACAGCAAATGAAGAAACCAAACCTGGTCAGTGACGTAAATAGCAACAAAACAAGAATGTTGAAGACGGCAAAAAGGATGATAAGTATACTTAACCAAAAGTAAAAAGCTGCTCAAATATCGGACACAAGTATTAAACGGTTTATAAGAAATGCCACGCTTACCAGTGCTACTCGTAACACCTCCCCACTCATTCAACCCATTTCGATTGTTCGAGTTCTTGATTCCTCTCATTTTGAGGCGATGAGAAACGCGAACCAACCAAGTTTTAAACACAACCACAAGAACAGCAACAGCGACGACCGCAACTACAGAAATGAGGCTGCGAAGAGACTCGACGCTTTGAAGAACCGTTTCATGCTTTATGGCTTCACGCTTTTTCCATTTCGTGCGCCATTTGCACGTACAAAAGCTTACCAATTATCCGCACCACAGATTTCTTAGATGGCCTGCAGCAGCCACAAGCAACAGCGTCATGCACTATCTACAGGATGCGGACACCTTTCGATAGCTCGATCTTTTGCTTAGCGCGTATCTCCAGCTGCGGTGATTGACCCCTAATTAGATGAGCAACCCAGATGAGCAACGCGGATTTATTCAACACAATCTCGTCTACGGACAGATGGATGTACCTACGGATAAATATATCTGCACACATTCAGGTATGTACATATATCTAGATAAGTGTCCCTCCACAGCACACAAGAACCAGTTCCCTCCACGGCGTACCTCGCGACCGAATCGTTGAATTGGCTCCGTTAAACTACCGAGCAGCAGCAAAAGCAATCCACAAGATACGTGAAATGGAACGAACAGCTGAGTGGATTTCGCATTGATTTCCAGGATGCCAACGCATAACTTAACCAGCGTTGTCGTTAGTAGTACGCTACTACTATTTTACTACTATTATGAGCGCCTAATACGCTCTTAAAGCCATTGCTACTGTACATTGACTTCATTTAACAGTTTATCCACACGCATCTTGTTGCGTACCTCATATATTCCTCTCATGCCACTGTTAGAAAAAGTAGTGGATTTTTTTAGGATTTGTACTGATTCAGAATTTTCGAAGACGACAACACTGAACATAACAGAATGCAGTGAGAATAGAGAGAGCTCTATAAAGGAGAGAGAACTGAAATTTGGTTAAATAAACAATGAAACAGTCGTATAATAGAAACACAGTGTGCATTCGTATTTATTTATGAAGATATACAAAATAAAGTCGAGGTACAGAAAGTACAAAATATTTTTTATGACATGCAAACGCCAAAAACACTTTTCGCTCGAACACGTAGTACAAATACAAGACGCAGTTTAAGTCCACTGGACATTTCAAAGCTAATTGCTTCTAAATCTGGGTTGGAATTATGGTTCAATTCTAAATCTAGGAGTAATTATAAGTCCAAGTGTAAGTATGCATTTAAGCCCAAGTTTTAGTCTGTTATATGAAAGAATTGAAGGAATGTCGGTTTCACAAAACTAATTAATATGGAACAGTACCTTAAAACTGCTAACAATTACTGTTCTTCACTCGAATCTCTTACAACTGCCAAGTGATCGCGATTCGGAAGCACGTACAAATAAAATAGATGACACAATTTCTTAGAAGAATGATTATTAATAGCATAACAAGATTAGTGTTATTGGAAATATGTTTTTAGTAGATTTTTTAATTTATATTCTAATGATTAATCAAGATTTAATTGAGCAAATAAATAAAATATCAAAACCAAGCCGGAACATTTTTATTTTCATTTCGAATTTCCAACATACCTGCGTATGCTTCTCGAGAGGAACGCCACGAATACGAAGCACAGGATATGTCAGAGGTACAAACTGGTCTATTTAGGGCCCGCTTCTCGTTGATAAAAAAAGACAAAAGATAAAAATGTAAAAGACAAAATGTAAAGAGATTCTACACAATTTTTCATATTTCGTCTTCATTCATTCTGTACAAATAACGCACAAGAACCACACAAGCAACTTAGGGAAGGCACGTTCACCGATTTTTACAATTCCTGTGTGAAAAATTGATTGATTTTTCCGGAAACACAAAAACCCCTCTCTTTTGAGAATCGCTGAGAAAACCTGTGGTGACAACGAAAACAGGTTTGAACACGAACACAGTTTATGCCAAAAACCAAAGCGGTAAAGGTCATAAGGTTTGTTGAGAATCGCCGAGAAGTCGCGAAAAAATCGAATCATTAGTAGAAACTTTCTGATGGCCCACTTTTTTTTATGTTAATTTATTTAACTAATTATTAGCAAAACAACAAAACCATTAAATTAAATAAACTAAACTAAATAACTCAAAAATCGTGTCCTTAAAAGAAACTTTCTGATGGCCCACCTTTTTTTTATGTTAACAATTATTAGCAAAATTAGTAATTAGTAAAAAGATTATTCAAAAACTCCCGTAAATTATCATACCTTTAAATTTGTTTTAAAAAACCAAAAATGGAAAAGACAACAAACAAAATGAATGTTCAAACTAACCTCAAAAGCCTGTAAATGGATCGAATGTTAGTTGTTTCGAACTTTTGCCTTTAATTGTCTTGCGGAATTTAAAAAAGTAATAAAAGTTCATTGTTATTCTTTTATTCACACTGCGATTTAAAATACATATGTGAAATTTAATATTTCGTAAGGAATAATTTAGACAATGACTTCGAGACATCTTTGAATTATATAAAAAATATATTTACAATATTTTTAACTCAATATATAAAACTGTAGTTCATCGCCTCATCAACCAAGGACTGAAATCAAAGATCCAGCCGGGCTCCTTACCTTTGATGTCCCTTTTTGGAAGTAAAAGAAATGTTATAAAGGAAAAAGTATCTTGTGTAGTTTATGTTACACATTTGTATAAGTTGTACATATAAGTTTCGATATATTGTACATACATATACTATAATTGTATGAAATTTGATTCTTGGTCCTAGAAGGGGAACCTATACAAGAAGTTACGTCTGCTTTTCTTTGTTTAATAGGAAGTTTTATCTAGACATCTATTTCAGGAAGAAAAGAGAAAGATTGTTCTGCTCAACAAGACATGCTCAAAAGCATGTAATTCTCACAAAATGGTGCATCTGCCTGGCTACAACTCTGTTCGAGCAGATAAACATTCCATATACTTATAAAAATTATTAAAGTCAATGAAGTACTTCCTAGCCTGAGTCTAGTCATATAATGTACAATATGTTACATCAGTTTTGGTTACACCTTAAAACGATAACGCCAGATTGGATAGACGAGCCACACTCTTCAGAACTCAATATATAGTATAGTATACTCGATTATTTTTATTGCGATTGTAAATCTTTATTACTGCGTTAATTCAGAATAATAACAAGTAAGCTCGCCTTGTTTCGACCATTAGTTCCAGCGAAAATATTGTTTTTCATACTCTCATAGTATTATTTTTTTATAATGCCTTGAATGCATTTACAGTGATAAGCTTATCAGCATGCCAGTTTTTTTAATCGCCTGGAGGAGGTAACGCGGAATCCCGAGTAGATTCTGAGCTATTTAAATGCGGACTAACTTTAAGCTGCAACGAGGTAATTTATGATCCTCTAAATTAAATAAGCTCACCGAATATGAAAGCACTGCAAGTGCTGAGTTGTTAGAGTTGCCCTCCAAGATTACACGTCCTACCGTCTGAAAACGTAACCCAGACACGCTGTGCCTTCATGCACCTACGGATTCGCTGGCGGCTATCATGCAGAGTTGCACGTGGTTGTTTCTAGTAGCCAACGGAGACTTCATTTAATACGTGCAGTCGTTGCAATGTACTTTGGCATGGACAAGAAAAGAATAGAATGTTAGGTTGAGATCAGGCTGAGTCTGAACACAGCACAGACTCGTCTAGAAGAAATATGCAATCAACTCTACGCAATCTTTGCCTGTAGAGAACACCATCTTATCTGCTTCGATCTTTCATCTCATTTCCCCCTACCACACCCATGACCATAATGGAGAAAGAAGCCCTTGTGGTTGATCACGCAGATTCTTTTAATAATAATGAGTAATGTTCTAAAAACAGATTCTGTAGAAGACAGAACTTAACTGGAAGGAAGAAATGAAGGACACTCCAGCAACGATCTTAAATTAAAAACACATACTATTCGACTAATACAAGGATCTATTTATAAACCATGATCTTCACTTAAAAATAAGCAATTTATTTAGAGCAGAAGCGCATATTCGTTATCCTTCTAATTCAGTGTGTCACTGAGCAATACACATGAAAAGATCCTGATAAAATTTTCAATATTTATTAATAATTAAAGCCAATTAATAAATATAAGAGTATACGAGTATAATATTATAAAGTGTATGTAATGTATACAATATAATTTAAGAGTCTTATAATACCTATAAATATCTAATGGATGGTGAATTGCGGGGGGTTTAGACTCCATAGATAAATATTGTTCGGTACGACCAAAACTCTCAGGTCGAAAAGTGTTGAGATTATCGGTATCTCTCAGAACTTCATTGCAACTCCAGGGTCTTCAAAGCTTCCATGGCGTATGCCATTTAATCTTGAACCCAATCGTAATGAGGGTGTGAGTCCAAAGAGTAGACTTATATATGCCGAATCTTCTTATACGAGTGGACGACTTTCATAGGCCCTAATGGGCAGTGATGACTATTGAAATTACTTGACACTCTTAATAAACCTCAGAGAAAACTCAAGTATACTTCAGTAAATACGAAACTACGTCGGTGGAGCTTCGATCTTACGAGGATTACAATAATCTTGTACAGTGCGTGTAAAAAGAGACTCGTGTTATCTCAAAACTTTCGAGCGATCATGAACCGCTTCTAACTACTTTCAAGCCGATGAGACCAGATCTGACTCGACTTCTCAAGTTATTTTATTTTATTAGGGAAATCGTTGACTGTAATGAAAAATTTGGCCAAGTTTAGGGGATACATTAGCGCGAACAACTTGAAAAGAGATTCAAAATTTTCGATCGAGTCCTGTCGTGTCGCCTGCAGTAAGCCTGGGACTGTATATCCGCTGACGAGGGCTGCCGTTTAGTAGGCACATTGGGCGCTATACCTAGAAGAATACACTCGGCTCATCGACGTATGTTTATATTTGCTGTTTATGTGTTTCTGTGCTTTTCTGCGTTTCAATGAAAACATTTTTCCATTCCCTAAACTTTATAGCGAACTGATAAGAAACCATGGGAGAAGAAGCCCATTTTCGATCGTGTCTCCATCACGCTCAAGCACACTGCGCGTCTCATGGGTTGAGCCTCTACCTCTATTAGCCGTATCACTGTGTGTGTGTGTGTGTGTGTGTGTGTGTGTGTGTATGGCTGTGTGTGATCTTCCCTAATCTAGAGCTACTTTCGGCTGCTGCTGGAAGATAGCCATGCATTTCTTTGCTGACTCGTCCCCGATCGCCTTCAATTCAATTCGATTCAGCTCACTTGTTGATCGATTGTTTGGTGTTTTTGTGCCAATACAAATACACCTCCGCGGTCTCGAAGTGCCCGAAGTGACTTAATGACTCTGATAAGGCCATCACTACCACCACTCCACCTAAACCGATCTCGCATTCAACAATCGTGTACAACTACTCTCTGAGTACAGACCTAGTGTGCGATTACAACAGTCTGGAAAAATAGACTTCGGCGCATCGCACCGCAGACCTCGAACGCCGTAGGTTTGCTAAAAGAGTCCTGAGCACTTACATTTCAGTTCGTTACTGAACTTCCTGGTAATCGTACCCATTGGAAGAAGACCAAGTGACCTGCACTTTACAACACCACAAGAAACTCTCACTTTTTAGAAGCTCCGGAACTGAGATTCGGATAAGGAATTCGCCGTCATTTTCGTGATACTGTGATCTGTGCGCACTTTGTACCGTTTCTTCAATCTTGCATTTTTAACGTACAAAATGGTTGGAACGGAAATTGTCGTGACTCCATCTTCGGAGCCAACGATCAAAGCCAGTCTGATTGTTGTTTCCAACCGCTTGCCGTTTGTCCTGACGAGAGACCCCAAAACGAATCAACTAGAACGCAAAGCCAGGTGAGTCTGCATTAGTTTTGTATTTAGAAAAACGTTTGCAGCTGTTACTCGGTACATCAAAGTATAGGGTCAAGCAAGTCAAGCAAGGCCAAAAAGTGTTGCTATTTGAGCAGAGATTTTATTCTTGGCTATGAACGCCAACGTGAATAGTTTTAATATTTATTTTTCTTCTGGGTAAATAACTAGATTAAATACAGACTTATTTTTAAAGACTATTCTTTCCACTCGTGTCCAATTTTCGTCTCACGATTTCGCCTTATAATTGCAAGTTTAATTTGAATTTATATTTGCTAAACTAAAGCTTCAATCTTAATCGTTTATTCAGTTAGTATAGCGTTTTGAAGTTTGTACGAGTATATGCAATAAAATAAATTATTAAATGATACGGTTTGTGTTTGTCTGTCAGATCTTCAAGTTTGATAGTTAGACTAAATTAATGAAAACTATTATTTCATTAGTTTTCATTTCTTAATAAGATGTTCTATATAAAGATTTAAAGGGATTTTGACTTTAGATTTTGTTTCTGTGATTTTATAATATGATTTTAATTTTTTATTATTTAAAGCAAATTACACTAGTAAATAACCTCTAAAATCAAAGTTGACTTCCAATTGTAATTTTCGTTGTCATTTCAGTGTTACTAATTTAAGGATTAAATATTTTCTAGTTTATAGTGGAACATCTATTAAACAGATTATACCCATGCTTATTCTTAAAATATACAAACACACCAAATCGACGAAAAGGTATTCACTAGACTTTAAATGTTATATATTGTATAATATCCATTATTATAAAAGCCTTTTCAAACCATTACATAGTATAGGAGTACATTTATGTTTAGTAAATGACGTATGAATCTATTCTTACTTATATGTATATATACATCGAGATATACATACATATATATGTACATTTTTAAAAGTTCTTACAATTTCCCTTGAATCTTCTATCTTCTCTTATCTACTTCAATATCTATAAATTCAGTATTAATAAATTCCTAGTAAAATTAAGCTATACCTATAATATTTGTCATATATGAACAGTGAAAATTACACAATTGGATTTTCCACTTGTAAAAGCTCCGGTAATAGCTTTCAGATGGCTTTGTATCCATTTTGTTTGAGTACCCATTTGTTGGTAGCGATTATTTTTCAAACTGACGTAAAGATTAGAGAACGCCACAACTCCTTAAAACAGTCTTTAAATTTTAAACGGATTTTATTGACCTCATTGAGAATTAACAGACTCGTCCTCCAAAATTTACAACTTTTCGTTGCAGTCTTAAATTCAGCTAATCTCATAATAATAATGCATAAAATTCATCATCATAGAAATGCATAGATTAGGTTCTCCCCTAATCGAGATGCATATGAAATATAGATACATATGTATGTATATACCAGTAAATATAGTGAATACAAAACTAAATATTTGCGAGTCCACAATATTTTAGTACACAAACAAAATCGCGGAGTCGTTGTTACAAATACGGAACTACGTTATTTTCAGATTAGATTTGCTTTAATTACTCGAAAGTCAAATATAGCGTGTTGTGAGACCCAAACAAGTTGATAAGCGACACATTTTTGTAGTTCTGCATTCGACGGTCGCAGACAAAGTCAAGTCCGAAGGTGACTTTATGGTGTGAGAGACGCTCCCGTCACTTACATTGCCTTCCGAACTCCAGATCAATGTCGGGTCACTGCTCCATGATCGTTAATTCATAATAATTTTGGTTTCGAAATAAATAGCTCGAAACAGTTTCGAATGCGCGCGACATTCGCTTTTATTGGTGATTCTAGATACTTAAATAACTCGGTACTTGGCTCATTTCTATTTGATTTACTTTTTCGAAATCTACTGTTTCTACATCAACAAGTTATCAGTGTGTACCATATTGTTAATATTATTAACATAACAACTGATCAATATGTGTACAAAGTATCATGCTTGATGGACCGCAGCATCCTCTGACCGCCTTCAGTGCGATTAAAAATGGCTCCATACGGGTGCAGCTCATGTTCAGATTCCGACACGCAGACCACTAAACGGACAAATATATTTAGATAAGAGTTAACGACCTGGAATTACTTGTACATGCATACATGTACAAGACTTCTCCTGCGTGGATAGTTCGAAAATGACAGAAGTTGCTTTCACGTTTTCATGCTAATATTTTTTTCAGTGCCGGCGGTCTCGTGACAGCTGTTTGCCCAGTCGTTATCAAGGGGCAAGGATTGTGGGTTGGTTGGTCTGGCTTGCATTTGCAGGACCCGAACGAAGCAATACCGGAGTCGAACCCCAATGATCAAACCCCGACAGCCGGTTTGAAGTCAGATCAGGTAGGGTGGATCTCGTGGACGTGTGAGCAGTTTAGACAACGATTATTTGTAGGAATAATGGGTTTTTACCATTTCAATTATATCACCCCATTTTAGGTCGTATCGGTAAATATAGACCCCACCATTTTCGACAGCTACTACAATGGATGTTGCAACAAAATATTTTGGCCACTCTTCCACTCCATGCCTGGACGGGCCACCTTTGGTGCCGAGCACTGGCGCAACTATGTAACGGTCAACAAGCACTTCGCAGCACGCACCATCGAAGCTCTTCAGAAATGTTTGACGAAGAATAAAGACTGTGAAAAGAATCCCCCAATCATCTGGATTCATGACTATCACCTGATGTTGGCCGCCAACTGGGTGCGTGAGCAGGCCGAGGAACTGAAACTGCCGTTCCGCTTGGCCTTCTTCCTGCACATCCCTTTCCCGCCGTGGGACATCTTCCGACTCTTGCCCTGGTCCGACGAAATCCTGCAGGGGATGCTAGGCTGCGACATGGTCGGGTTTCACATACAGGACTATTGTTTGAACTTCGTCGACTGCTGCCAGCGTAATCTTGGTTGTCGCGTCGACCGCAACAATCTGTTGGTCGAGCATGGAGGCCGCACAGTGCGAGTACGTCCGCTGCCCATCGGTATTCCATACGAGCGATTCGTTACTTTGGCGCAGAACACCGCGAAAGTACTGAAAACAACCAAGCAGCAAATAATTTTGGGCGTAGATCGTCTGGATTACACGAAGGGTCTGGTGCATCGCTTAATGGCCTTTGAAGCACTGCTTGAGAAGTATCCTCAGCACATGGAAAAAGTGAGCCTGTTGCAGATATCGGTTCCGTCACGCACCGACGTTAAGGAGTATCGCGAACTCAAGGAGGAGGTGGATCAACTGGTGGGGCGTATTAATGGTAGGTTCACCACGGCAAAGTGGGCTCCAATCCGATACATTTACGCATATGTGGGCCAGGACGAGTTGGCTGCCATGTACAGAGATGCCGCCGTCTGTCTAGTGACGCCACTGCGCGATGGCATGAATTTGGTGGCCAAGGAGTTCGTCGCATGCCAGATCAACGACAAGCCAGGTGTGCTGGTAATTTCGCCGTTTGCGGGTGCTGGCGAAATGATGCATGAGGCGTTGATCTGCAACCCATACGAGGTCCACGAGGCAGCAGATGTTATCCACCGCGCCTTGACTATGCCCGATGATGAGCGCGTACTACGAATGAGTCGTTTGAGACACCGGGAATCTACGTGTGATGTGAGCCATTGGATGCGTTGCTTCCTCAAAGCGATGGGGACTTTCGAGATGGACGACGTAGGCACCACAATCATGCAGCCGGTCACAGTGGACGACTTCGACGATTATTTGCTGAAGTAGGTTGTGCTTTTCATTTCTTTTTAATATTTTCCAGATATATATATGTATATAGAACTGATGTATAATCTCCATAGAGGAGAGATCCCTCCTGCGCTTTTAGTAACTAAATTATTAAAAAAAACCATATCTACCCATGTCAGGTATATAGGCTACAACCACAAGCTGGCGCTTCTTCTGGACTACGACGGCACACTGGCACCTATTGCCCCCCATCCCGACCTTGCCACGCTCTCACCCGAGATCAAGAATGTACTGTTCAAGCTGTCAAACCACTCGGACGTTTACGTAGCCATTATTTCCGGTAGAAACGTGGACAACGTCAAGAAGATGGTTGGCATTGAGGGCATCACATATGCTGGAAACCACGGCTTGGAGATTTTGCATCCTGATGGCAGCAAATTCGTCCATCCCATGCCCATCGAGTATGAGGACAAAGTCAGTCATTTGCTAAAAGCTCTGCAAGATTCTGTAGGTTAACCGGCGCTCCGCGCTGAAAGGTCTGTTGTGTTCTGACAGATTTCTGGTTTTCCGTAGGTCTGCCGCGATGGTGCTTGGGTGGAAAACAAGGGTGCTTTGCTCACCTTCCACTTCCGCGAAACACCTACCCAACTGCGACCGGCAATGGTCGAGAAAGCACGCACACTCATCGTGAAGTTCGGCTTCAAGGCCACCGAAGCTCATTGCGCCTTGGAGGCACGCCCTCCGGTGCAGTGGAACAAGGGGCGCGCCTCAATATATATACTGCGCACATCCTTCGGCGTTGACTGGAGCGAGCGCATCAAGATTATATACGTGGGTGACGACCTAACTGACGAGGATGCTATGACGGTAGTATTATAATTGCCCCGAATCCATCCAGTTCAAACTATTAATATTGATATTGTGTTTCTCCTGCCAGGCCCTCAAAGGTATGGCGCGCACCTTCCGGGTAACTTCGTCGGACATTGTCAAAACTGCAGCCGATCATCGATTGCCGTCGACAGATTCGGTTTACACGTTGCTCAAGTGGGTGGAGCGCCACTTTATGGGACGTAAGGCTCGCGCCAACTCCTTGACGTATCGCAATCGCCGAGAAGACGGCGTACGGACACAAATGTCACTGGAGATTGCGACGAACTCAAACGAGCATGTGTAGTCGATAGTTGTAGGAATAGGATAAAAGAGATTGTATTGTAAAATTAAATGTTTTTAATCACTAAACAGGAACACAGTTTAATTTATACTGCAACTGATCATATGCGAAGTTAGAAATTGAGTGATATGAGAGATTAATATTGCTGTAATGTAGACTATTGTGGTCCAGAGACACTCGAAAAGAATTCCACAGGATTTATATAATAAAATGATATAATTTGAAACCATTTTAAGGAACTGCTTTTTGATTACTATACCTTTGACTTAGTCAGGCCTTTACTTCATTGACTTCATTCGTTTCCATAACATAAAAATCAGGCCACAAATCGTCATCATCTTCCTGTAATGTTCAGATGTTAGATGCAAGTAGCAAATCCCTCATTTGCGGTGAAGCCATTTTGTGAAGCCATTGCGATAAAGCAATCGTGTCCAGTTCTGAGTTCTTACGCTGTGATTTCAAGCTGACATTTCATTAAGTTTTAATGTGTTTTTAAAACATTTATTTCCACACATGTTTAAAAATGCGACACAAATATTCACCTAGATATACATACATGTACGCTTATACTATATTTAGGATCCTAAAAAGGGAAAACTTCCACTTAAAATTAATGCAAAACTATGAAAACTTTTACGAATATCTTAAAAAGAGTAATTGAAAAGACGTATTTTTAGTAATGGTAAGATACACATACTCCCTATGATATTACTAAATATACTTCGCATATTATTCGATAAACAATTTAATAATAATTATTTATTCGTTATCGTTCGAATTTAGTGTTAAAATGACATCATGATAGATTATTTTTGCGTGTATGGCATTGAATACTTCTAACTGTCTGACTGTTTAAGTTTAAGAACACGCGACAGTATAAACACGTATTTCCTTCAGCGCATGATCCACTTCGGCTTCATTCATGGATTCTTCATCAATGGACTGAGCAGCAGTTGCAACAGACACCTGTTGTTCCGCCGGATTGTTGTCAATGTACACGCTGTCAACGGTCGTGACTGCAGTACTGTTTACGGCTTCGTCTTCATGCTTGGGTGGAATGTAGAACCACCAGGCGCCGAAGAAGAACACAGTGGAACACGACTTGGCCACCAGAGCAAGAATCCACATGTACCTGTGAGAGTGAGAAGTAGGTCAATGCATTGGTTTTAATGAAGAAAGCTGCAATAAGAATGTTATATTCAAGGAGCTTCCCTTACTTGCTCATGTATTGGTTTTCGTAAACCAAACAAGCACGCGCCTGATCGTCAAACGTCTTCTGCCAAAGTATACAGGTTTCGTCAATTAGAGTGCCAAAAATCATGGGCGCTGGAATGGTGCCCAGTAAACGCACTTTGATCCACTGTATGCCCAGAGCAAATGAACGTTGATCCTCATGTACGCATCTGAAAAGAGGGGAGCATATAATGAATGACGCATATAATGAGTGCATACGACTGAATACAAAAGCTCACCGCAGTGTGGCCGACAGTGCAGGCATTGTAGCCAGAAATGTGAACAGCATGAGCACAAAGCAGATGAGCACAAAGTAGGGTAGATGTCGACAAGCAGATTCACACATGGTGTTTGTGGCAGCATAATCTAAAGCCATCTCTGCGGCAACGCTCTCTATACATGAACAGTTGGAGTACATTTTTCTGTCTTCCAGCATCTGCTCCACCTGGCAGCCTGCGTGGCAAGGACTGTAGTACATGACGCCGTCGACACCGCAGATCGGTTCGTAGTTCAACCTACTACAATGACAGTCTGAGTTGCATCTCGCGTCTAGCGAAAATCTAGTAGAGGGATGCATCCCTTCAATCTCTGCTCCAGAAAGCCGCTCTCTGTAGCCAGTGGTCACACCCGCAAACCGCAAGTTGGGACATGACAAGAGGAAGCACATCGTGAAGCAGGTGGCCACAGCGGTGACTGCCAGACATACTTTAATGATGCCTGCGCAGTCCAAATTCAGTTTTTTCACCAAATATCCACCTAAAAAGGTGCCTCCGCCTCCGGCTGGAACCGTTATAAGACCCATCACCATAGCCGACCAGACCGGTGAAATACTGAACTGATTTTCGATTTGTTTCGGCAGGAATGCTGCGAAACCAGCAATTATCAGACCTTCGGAGGCTCCCGCCAGGTTCAAGAAGAAAAATGTTGGGTTCCGGAGCAGAGTGAGCAGCGCTACTGGCAATTCCTTGAGCTTGGTAAAGTTGGTCTTAGAATCCCCCGAATCGGAATTATAGGCCTCTGATACCTTCTCCTCTTGTAATGCCTCAGAACCAGGTAATGATTTCGGATAACCGAAAATCGGTATAGCCAATACTACACATGCGACCGCGGCAAAAAGAAAGCCGATCCACCAGGCTCCGATCCACACGTTGCTCTGACTTGTGAGTCCCAATCTGCGGAAAGAAGCTTGTGTCAATCCTTAAATCATTAAAGCAGAAGAGGTGAAGGTCCTTCTACATCCTCATCCTTTTTAAGGTTCACGCGGTCCCTTAGAAGCCCTTCCCATGAAATTCTATTTAAATATCCTGTTATTTTATTTAAGCTTCCCATTACACGAAATGTGGAATGAGTTCTTTGGTTTAATTTGAGTTTCTCATTTTAATTTAAGAGGTCGCAGAGGATATTCTAAATTTTAAAAAATCTAAAAAGAGAACAAACTATTATTATATCTAAACATCTACTCAACGATAAGGCGCTACCCAAATTCTCTCATTAGGGTATTCAAACTGCGACCAGACCGTCGACTACTCTTTTACTTGTTTCTATCCCCGTAGTTCTGGACAAATTGTATTTCTTCCGAAACGTTCATTTATAAAAAATTAATAAAAATGTGTGGCACATCTTCACCGACTTATAAATCCTTGTGTTCCTGTTTGTCGCCACCTTGGCAATGACTAAAGAATCAAGCAGCGGGGTGGATTGTTACCATTGTGTATATGTGTGTGTGTTTTTTTTCCTTACGAGTCCCTAGAGAGAGTGCAGGTTACCGTAATCCTTACGACTGACTTATTATTATGATTTATTTGAGATGAGGATAAGAAATTGCTTTAATAAACACTTTTCTCTTTTTCTGTAGCAACTCGCAACCACTCAAAATATTACCATCCGCAACAATTCTACAATGCTACAATTCAGCACAAGTGGCGCTATTTTGGATTTTCTTTTTCACAAATAAGTTATCATTACGTTCTACTTACTCCGCAACATCCACGGTCATGAAGTCGGTATAAATGAGCAAAAGCTGGCCGCCGAGCACATAGCCCACTGCCGGGCCCATGATTGCCATTGTGTAATAAATTCCTAATTAAAACAAGGAAGAATTGTTGTAGAGTACAGTTTCTCAGTATTAAAATTGGCATTTACAATTATTAAATCCTTGGCTAAGCTAACCTAACCAGCCTTCGGATTATGTCACGTTGTAATGAGTGCCCTTCAAAGTTTTAAAATTCTGAATTTAGAATCGATACAATTCCTCAATGGATAATACTTTAATGAATAGTTAGTGAAGACTAAAGAGGTGAAGTTCTAGATTACAATATTGTTGCTTCTATTTTGACTTTCCTCGGCTTGGGACTACTCTCCTAAGCTTGGTTAAGAATCTACTTAAAATTGCTGGTTAAGAAATTAAGGTTTTTTGCACGATGCACGCATGTTATATATAGAAAAAATCTAAAAAGCGGAAGGCGTGTTATTTGATTCATGTGCCAAAGCCCTCTGGCTCACCTCTCTTTAGAAGTATTTGCTACGGAATCTGCAGATTAAGCTCAGGCTTCTTAACGCAACGAGAGCCACATCCAAAAAGCAAGCCGATGTCGATCTCGCCTCACCGCATGCTTAGCAACCGTAGCAGGAACAGTTTAAGATAAAAGAAATAATTTCCCGGGAAAGCATGAAAACAAACTCCCCAAGCACACATCTCTATGGAAAGTCGAAGAAGTAGTGGTAAGCTTTGCAGCCCATTTCGGCTTATCTCGCATCTCGCAACTACGTTTGGCGCTTCGTAGAAATACGTAACTACACAATTTCAATTGTTTTGTTGCAATACGTTTGTCTGGGTTGAAATAAACTTAACTGAAAAGCAATAAATTAAATCGGTATCACAAAATACACCCCAAGCCTCGCACGAGACGTCGAGACAAAGACGCACTCTCACTCACACGCACACTTGCGCTTGTAGCGCCCGTCGCACATACAAAGCACAGGATCAGCGTTTAGGGATGCGTCTAATAAGCTGCCACACGGAGGACCCACAATATGACAATTTGCCGTATGATAAACTGGGTCAGGCGAGGGTGGGGCTACGGGGCCCAATGTGGCGTTGGGCGATGCGTTGTAGCAGCAGCTCTCGAACTGCTAAATACTTTTGGGCTGAGGTTGAGTTGCAGGAATTCCTCGACAGATGCCGTCGGTGTAAACAAGAAAGTTCCTTTGTAGTTTTGCACCGTTTGCACATCCGAGCCAATATCGCAAATAAAAACAGACAACCCAACAATTTTTTGCTCTTGTTTGTCTCTGCTAATCAATCGATTTGAATGCAGCATCTGAAGTTTAAGCCCCCGTATTATTTACGCTTATCTAGCATTGCGTTTAAAGCAACGCGCACAGTTTATACATCTTTCAGTCTTTAAAAATCATAAAAGTAGTTTTCAAATTAGCCTCAAAATATTGTAGCAAAATGCCTCCACTTCAAACTAGCAAATCATACGACTTCACCGGCCTCTAAATCGTTAATACTATTAGTAAAACTTACCCAAATAAACAGAGGACATTTTCTTGGAGACGTTTTCATCGATATAGGTCACTCCCAACGTATACAGAGGTGATGCGCCGGCACCTAACAACAGTTGTGCTGCAAAGAAGAACCAGACGGTCCAAGTGAGACTCTCAACATCGAGCGACGCTCCATCCTTCGATCCGTCCTCGCAGTTCTTCAATAAAACCAAAAGAAACTAAATTAAATCGAAATTGCATATTCTGTAAATAACACTTACGCTTGTCCAGAAATCATTCGGTTGTGCACAACAGACATTCGTCTCCGTTGTAGTGGCGCGGTATGGTCCAACCAGGAAACGCGGCAAAGCGAATGTCAATGAACCCGCGCCCATCAAGAGCACTCCCCAAGCAATCCAACGTGGCTTCGATGCCTTCGACCTTCCACCGAAATAGGTCACCGGTACAAGACAGATAAATGAGGCAATATCGTAAGCACTGGCCACGAGTCCTGTCTGCCTCGAACGCAGTCCGAATCTTCGCTCAATTGTTGTGATGACCACGTTAATGAATCCATTCACAATCAAACCTGCAAAGGAATTGAAACCGGTGCCATTTACTGGAGTGAAGACTTCTTTTGGCGCGTTTTGTGTTGAACACTAAACGAAACTGATCGTGACGGGCACGCGTTAGGATGGGGAATGCGGAAGACCAATTAAAGTCTTAAAAGGGTTTCCCCAGTTTATTTACATAATTTTGGAAAACGAAACAGGAAAAGGAAAAAATTATATACTCAATTCCTGAATACCAGAATTCGTTCGCCTTCGTAACGCCTTTAGTAATAATTTAGTCCACACAGTATGAGTTTATTTGTAGAAAAATTAATTGCAACTTATTGCAAAATCCACTTCAGAGTGAAAAATATCCTCAAAACAGTTAAAAATACTCTATTGAAAGTTGCTGAGAAAGGCATTCAACGAGAACGACAAGAACATACTTGACTTTAGACAAGCAACCTGCGTCTTCCCCCGTTTCCGATTCTAGGATTTCCAGTAAAGCCACAAACAGCTACAACCTGCTTCCGCTATTCACCATCAGCTTAAGCAGTACCTTGTCTTCACTTAAGTCTTCATCTACCTCCTACCAGCTCCGACACACGTCAGGCTTATAAACGCACTTCACCAGCTTTAAATGGGAATCAAGAAGTTGCTATCAACAAAAGCATCGAAGCACACAAATATGCCAAAGTCACGTATTCGATGGTCTGCCTCGCCATCAATAGCAACAACAACAAATGGTGATTGAAAAAGACTACAACAAGAAAACTCTACAAAATATTAACACTAACCCGGGTCGCAGAGTTACCTATGCTGATAGCTTTACTGAACTTCACGCGGAAGGAAATTCGAAGCACTCAAAACGACGCTGGTCACCATCAGGATAGTTTGAACTATTTGTCCGTGTCGTCGACCGCATTTTCAGCAATTCGAGGAAATAACGTCGAAGTGAGGAAGCTTAATTTGTTTAGCACAGCGGGATAGTTGGGATATGTGGCTCCAACATTATATAGCTTCAATATTAACGCTACAGACGAAGAGCACTCCCCAAGCAATCCAACGTGGCTACAAAACCAATTTAGGCTGCTTTTTTGTATTCTCTGACCTTCTGCACCCTCTAGTGCCTCATTGCTGCTTAATTTCCATTTGTTCACCCTCTGAAAGGACATGTTGGCAGAAACTAAAACGAGGTCTTGGCAATCAGTTTATTTTTAATATTTTCATTTATAATGAACTCAGAGGGCTGCTCCTCTCACCCACCCCTCCGGGAATGCTACGGTTCTGATTATTTGACAGATGATTGCTTTACGCCTTTCGCTACTATTGTACTTTATCAAGTTACGAGTACTGCACGGTAATTACCGCTACTCGAGAGGGTGAGCAATTACTTCAATGAAAATTATTGTCAAAATAACCTTTTCTGCGAAAGAAGACGATTAATGAAGCCGTACACAAGCATGAGTCCAGATATTGTATTTTTCACTTTCAACCCAAATTCACTCACTCCTCACTGGTTTCTAGTTCGTCGATGGAAGATTTACTGCGTGGTTGAGTGACTAACAACAAGCTAAACATACTCGCAATATAAAATAATAATAAAATCTCAAAACTTAGCATCCATGTGATGCAGGACGTTTCATGGTTTAGTCGTCCTTCGCGGCGTTGGCTCAGGCGGTTGGAAGCACTAAGTGATGCACTCTTCACTTAGTAGTTGTTCGTTCTGTGAGGATGTGTTGAACCCTGCATTATTTATGCAGCCAGCAGGCTGCAGGCTGGCCAAGCAGACTACGTGCAGCGACGATTGCGAGCATCTGTTGCATGTCGCTAGCTACTTTTGCTGCACTTACGTTTATGATGCTCGGATAATGGCGGCGCTACTGGCTGCTGGTGCCAAATAATTTGTGATGGCAGCAACATCAGAAACAATAACAACAACAGCTTGGTATAAATTACACGCTCTCTTTTACTCGGCAATAAATCTTCTTAAATGATTTCACTACAGCTGAGTTCGGGCACGTGACCGAAAATATTAATCAGCCCCTTTCCAATTCATATGCGGAGGCTTCTGGAAGAGGGCACTGCAGCGTCGCCAAGCCCAGCTCTATTTTTAATTGCGTTGGAAATTGCTGCTCAAACAGCGAAACCCGATTTCGATTTGCCTCGGGTCATCCTCATAAATAGGTGCTGCCCTGCATGTGGCGCTATTCAACCGGAAATGACTTGTTTCCACAGTCCCCGCATGCTGCTCCTTCTTTGCGCTATTATGCTTTTATTGTATAAGTTTTTTATATTCTTTTCTATGCAAGGAAGCTATGAAATGTCCTCAATTTGTGCATCCTTTTGACTGGTATTCATCTTGCTCTCTGTTTACCGGGCCGGGGACCGCAGCGAATGCCTCGCTTTGTCCGGCGATGAATGAAAGCGGTACTGTTTATTTACCCAAATACAACATCAACAACATGCGGAAGGTGATGAAAACCATGCTACCTCCAACGCAGACAGACGTTCGTATTTCGCATACTCACCGATGGACTCATTTCAAAACTGATTTATTGACGTGTTGCTGTCCGAACGGCTGGCTGAACAGGTGAGGGTACGAGAAAGAGAGAGAGAGAGTGGGAGAGAGGGCAACAAAACCTCGTTGCAAGTACAAAGAAAAAAAACCGAATCAAATAAATTGACAATTCGCTGTAATTTATTGCAATCTACTTTATCAAACTGTAAAAACGTTATTAATTTGAATTTAACCTGGCTTATTTAAACACCCTGCTCGACGTTTATTTCCCACTGCTCCACTAGAGCTTATCAGGATTTCCATCCATACATATGAAATCGGCCCACGATACAGGAGCGGAATTTAGAGATTCATAAACAGCTTTCAACAGAGCATAATTATCACAAGTGACATTATAAGTCCGGAAGAGCAATTTTCGACATTTTCGAAAGTCGTTTGCGACTAACTTAAACTGAAAAAAATATTCCATGATCGAGAATTTATTTTTATTTATTAAATATTCATCGACATACGAGTATAATTACGATTATATGCAAGATGAACCCTTTAAAGTAGATGGTGAACATTATTTAACTCGAAGAAACCTTATTGAAGTATTAATCTTAAATGAAACAAATGTGAACACTCGGACAGTATTTAACAGTAGGTTGATCACCGCAGCGGGAACAAGTTTCATTTTTAAAAGCTGAACGTTAATTTTTAGTTATATAAATATATACTTATATTTCAAGATTTCATTTCTAAATTTTTAGTGTTCTCTACAATTCGAAACCCCTATAAAAGCCCCCTGAGCTAAAAGTTCTTCCACTTATGGACAATTATTCATTTCTTGATTTCACATCGCCTACACACACGCGCACGCACTTCGGATGACCGCCACGCTGCACAGCTTCTGAAGCGTGCCCCTCATACGGGTCGGTCCATCGGCTCAGACTGCGTGGGTCGTAATAATCCGTTAAGCTTCGACTTAAATGTGGCTTAATATGAACATGCGTTTAATTGAGTTTATGCTTGTTAAACGGTTGCTCTTTGTTGGTCCGAGATTGAACACGTTCCAATTAATGGAACACGTTCCTCATGTCCAGAGGTGCACCCTGCATGCATTTCATGTACGCTTCGAATCACAGGTCAACTTACCTTGCATTGCGCCACCCCAGCAGAGCCAGAACAGAGCCCACTTCGCGGTGCAGAAACGTTGTAGAAGCTGCGGCTTTATTTTTCCCCAACCGAAGGTCTTTTGCATGCCCTCTGGATCGGGGCGCCGCAGCACATCCACGTCTCGATCGCTCATAACAGCGCTGCTGCTGCCGCTACTCGATCTCTTGCTGTGATCGTTGTTATTCAGGTTGGAAGCTTTTGCGTTGTGCTGAGGTCCAACTTCACGGGGTTCCGTCTGTCCCTTGCTTTGGTGGCTCTGTGTTGCACTAGTTTTGCTTACGGATCCAGTCATTCCGAAGACTAACTGAATAGTTTTGCACTTTTTCTGAATTTCACTCTTTCAAATTATCACTTATTTCCACATGAAACCGTTCAAATATTGACTGTGGAAATGATGACGATTGTTGTTTGTAATAGTTTTAATCTGGTTCTCTTTACCTGCTTCCAGCAGGCGTACGAATGGAGAAGCTTTTAAATCTCAGTACCTTTTCGAATGAATGAGCGTCATATGATAGTCCAAACATATCGTAGGTTGTTTTAATTTTTAGTTGGTATCGTATTTTGCATCACAACAAATAATTTGTTGGTAGCTCTTCATTCTTCTCTAGTGAAGTATTTTCTTTAGAATAACTGAACCGATCTGCCGCTATAAAAGAAAGGCTTTCGATTTGCGACTCGATATCGAACCGACTTAATCTCCTTTTCTTATTTCTCGGATTTCTTGTTCTCAGAATTGGAATGGCACATGTTTTAATGACATTGTTTTAATTTGTCCTTTGACATTCTTTAATATAATGTTGGTGTTATTGCGCTATTGATCAGTTGATAATTTTACAAAAAATTAGTTGACTTTGGCTTTGAATACTTCGTTATACTCGAAGTATTATTTTTCAGTTCGATCTTCTCACCGAATTATTAATTGTCCCGAAAAAGTGAAGTTCAATACGGCTTAGAATTCAAATCAGACACAATAATCAACAATCAAAAAAAGAATCGCGGTGCACCGGCAACATCGTTTTCGTTACACCTTGCTGCCACACAAACACACACACAGCCCTAGCCAACTGCACGCGCCGAACTTCACACTGCAACTGAACTCGAAATTGTCATATTTGAAAACATTTTCATTTCCGCCTCGCGAACAGCGCGTATCGCTCAGATACAACAACAAAGCCAGCGCTGTTAAGTTGCTGTTAAACGCATGACTGCGATGTTATTTGTTCTCCACAGCTGCATGCATATGTAAGTATATATGTATGTATGTGTGTAAGCAGCAAAAATGATGTCGCACGCGGCGACTGCAAGAAATGTAAACAAAAACTCCCAGTCAACCCCACGTCGTACTTTTTAAATATCTCTCTGCAAATAATTTCAAGCGTTTGCATCTTTCTCACAGCATCAACAGTTTGTTTTTATCTGTTCTGCTAGTGTTCCGATGGGACTGTTTTTTAATGTTCCGAAACAGTTTTTAATTATTTCACATTTACATATATTGTTCTCTTTTTTAAATCAGAAAATTTATTCCGATTGCCACCTCGCCATTCACACATTTTTATCATCTCGACAGTATATCAGCGACAGCCTCTTGTTCAATGAAGCAGCGACGGACAGACGCATGACCGCGAATAATTAAAGCCGTTGAAACACACACATACACACAGAACGTCCCATCAAGGCATTTACTTCGGAATTGAGGATGAGCGAGACTGTGGGCTGCCTATTGATTTAGAAGTTTAGACAAAAATCATCATTGTTAATTGACATTCGTTGTAAAATACTAACATTTGTGGAATACACAACAGCAACGAATGTAGTTAAGCTCTAGAAAATTTTCGGAAACCTAATGTTATGAAAGGAAATCGATGATCGTGTTATTCCAAATAAAATTCGTGTTCTTTTAATCCAAGTGGCTTTCTATATGATATTGAAATAGGCACATGAGCGTTCAATAACAGGATATAATTAAACGATAAAAACGTAAAAACCATACATACATACATACATATGTATAATGGAAAATCTCAGTTCGACATTGAAGACTTAACGAAATGTAAATTGGAAAGGGATCTAAGGATGTTCGTATATACAAACATTGCAAAAAAATATTTATATACAACCCGCAATCATCCATCAGATGCAAAATCAATTAAAACAAAATTAATTTACAGTCTTTATTTATTTTATAATTGTATTCTTATGCCTCACATATGACATCAACAGTATCGAAAAAAATATCTTAACAGCCCGATAAAACAACTGTAATCAAACAAATTATTAGCCAAAACACGTAAAGCTTCTAGATTTTCATATAATGGCTCAATTTCTACTCCTTTCAATAACGCACCAATTTCTGGAGTTTTATCAGTAACTCCCGTCAAAAGTTTTAAATTTTTCCAGTCGATTTATTTATTGTAGTGTAGTTTATTGTAGTCAAAGCCAGCTGTACTCGATTCAAGTAGTTATTCCACTCAAAACTGTTTAGTTCTTAAAAAGTTTGATACTGTATCAACATAGCGCTAAACTTGGCCATTCGCTGTACTACTACCAGGGGCGATTTGATTTGACTACCGGGGTCAATGCACATCGTTACACAAAGTTTACGGAATTCTTCGCCAGTGAAGTTCGTTCCTCAATCACTGACGATTTTGTTTGGTCCAACAAATAGTGATATCTACTCCAAAAATATATCTACCATTTCGGCTGCTTTTAACGTTTTACATGGACGCAAAATAACGAATTTTGTAAAAGCGTCGATTATTATAAAAATAAATCTGTACTAACATATGGGCCAATAAAATCAATGGGCACTGCATAAAGAGAAATTGTCAATTTTTCTATAGAATACCGCTAACTCTATTTGCTAACCAAAGAAGTAAGGCAGTATTCTAGGAATTTTCTTACATTTCTTGTGATTTTGGGATTTCCAAAAGTATTCGAGTATTTTGACCAGAGTTTTCTCCCATCCAATGTGGCAATTATCTTCATCAAAACGTTTCATTACTGACACCATAACTGATTGTGATAAATAGATTTTGACAGAGTCCTGTAGCTGTTCATACAATACACCACTTTTCAATTAATTGTGCACTAAAGCATCTCAATCATGCTCCTTGATTTTGTCGATTAGATCAATTGTGGTGGGATTATTTACTTGTTCTATTTGTATCCATGATTGACAAAGATTATTCACTACATAACATCAAATTGAAATTGCTTTTTCACGAGAATTCAGGAACAAATTTACGAAAATAGTTAGTTCAACCCATAAATTGTCTTACCTGTTTATGATCAGCAGAGATTTCTCTGCCAAATATTCAATCGATGTTTCCAAGACCTTACATTTCTGTAAGCACTACGCACTATGCCATTCTCTTTTAGCTCTGAGATAATCGCAGCACAATTTTGCGTTCATTTTTTGCCATTCAATATGGCCTGTAATAAACATTAGCTTCTTTTGTTAAGCGAATATTGAAACAACCGCAACTATAGTTGTGGGTTGTATGTATGTGTTTAAAATATGTATACTCAAGTCTCAAGTCCACTCAACAGCGTTGGCAGTTTTTTTATAACACAGCTTTTAGAACGTTCATTTGACAGGCGTCGCCGAAGAGTAGAACCATTGGCATCTGTGAATATCTCCAACGTAGATTCTTTTAAAGCGATTATTCCAATTTTTAAATGCCGCTGTGCGATAATATGACAATTTTAAAATTTTGGAGCATCCTTTCTTACATGGTAACCTGACTGCACTGACTCCTGATGTGTCCCAATTTACCGCAGCCAAAACAGCCCAGGATTTTGTCATAGTTTTCTATGCCTTCATGTTCTGCACTATCGTTTACATCGGCGCACAACTTATGGACGTCTACATCGACTGTTTAGTTTGTGGATTGTAGAATTGCAGTTAAAGCGTCCACTGTGTTAGTGTAATCATTATGCGTCGGCGCTGTTGGTGTAGCTGCATTTTTATGATTCAATTCGTTTCCACTGAGCTCGACAGCACCAAAGAGCCAGCAGCGGACTCTTATGATTTTTTTTTAAACCATAATTTCAAGGCCATAGATACTGTATCCTTGTTTAATGCAGCAAGGTCTATTGATTGGGGACAATGTTGGAGAGTCGCGCACGTAAACGACAAATTAATGTTCTTTAATAACGTATAGGATACTTATATGACACTTTCGTACCTCTACGCACAGTAAGTATTATTAATCAAGCCTGTCCCTGGTTTACCCCAAGAGTGAGAGATTCAATACGTAAGAGAAATATTTTGCGCTCCAAGTGGAAGAGGAACCGTAATTCTTTAAATTGGGAAAACTACAGAAGAGTACGCAATACCACAACGTGGCTTATAAAAAAATCAAAACAAGACTTCTTTACATCTAAGCTAAATGCCAAGCTTCCGCCTAAGCAAATTTGGAAAAGACTAAAAAGTCTAGGTATTGGGTCAAAAAATAAGTCAATATGTAATCTCCCCCCTAATGACTTAAATGATTACTTTCTCGACAGGACGATACCTGATATTCATGATGATCACAGTGTCATTTATGACGACCGTGACTCATTTAGTTTTACTAGCATCACTGAAGCTCAAGTATTAAAATGTATAAAACTTTTGAAGTCTACGGCTGTTGGAGAGGATGGAATATCTATAACGTTTATCAAAATCATTTTACCATTCGTATTACCTCCCTTAACTGGTATTATTAACCATGTCCTTACGTCCTCCGCCTTCCCATCGATATGGAAAATGGCAACTGTGATCCCAGTTCCCAAGAAATCATCCCCAAAAACTCCTGCCGATTTTCGTCCAATTAGTATTTTGCCAATCCTGTCAAAAGTCTGTGGGGCTCTTATGGCGGAGCAAATTAATAATTACTTATCACAACATAACCTCTTGCATCCGTGCCAATCTGGCTTTCGGCATAGACACAGCTGTGCAACAGCTCTGCTAAAAATAACTGACGATATTCGTATAGTCATATGATAATCAAAACATTACCTTGTTATGCCTCTTAGATTTCTCTAAAGCATTTGATAGTGTAAACCATGGAATTCTGTGTAACAAATTAGGATCTCTGTATAATTTCTCCCCTATGGCTGTTAGATTGATAAAGAGTTATCTCACTGACCGCTACCAAAGAGTCAAGTGCTCGGATGGCTACTCAGATTTCAGGCATGTCTGTACCGGTGTCCCCCAAGGATCAGTGTTATTCAAAAGAACCTTATTATTCAAATTATTTCTAAATAATATTTTCTCCGTAGTGCACTGTGCCTCTATTCATGCTTATGCAGATGACTTGCAGTTGTATCTTTCCAATCGCATCGGACTCCTCGAAGATTTATGTGCCAGATTGAATGACGACTTAGAGAACATTGTTCGCTGGTCCAATGATAATGGTCTCAAACTAAACGCATCGAAATCCTTCGTATTACCCATATCCAAAAATCATATTGATCATGCATGTATTCCAACCATATTACTGAAAAACTCAGCTCTTCTCTTTGTAACCAAAACTACAAATCTTGAAATCTGCATCAACTCCACTTTAACCTGCACCGACCATGTCAACAAGACCGTAAGCAAATCGTATGCAATTCTCTCAAGCTTGCGTTATTCTGCTAATTTCATTCCTAATGAAATCAGGAAAAAACTAGTCCTTCAGCTCATTCTACCTATATTAACTTACAGTGAATTGATCTACTGTAACCTGGACTCCTCGTCGTCCCATAAACTTGATATCCTAATAAATAATCTGACTCGCTATGTATACGGGCTGAGGCGCTTCGATCACCTGGCTGGCCACAGAAACCAATTGCTCGGTTGCAGCTTTCAAAATTTTATTAATATACGAAATTGCGTATTCTTACATGGATTAATCAACACCGGACAGCCTACGTATCTATTCGAAAAACTCCAGTTCTGTCAATCCAGTCGCGTTCGCAATCTAGTAACTTAATATATAATTATTCTAACACTAGGCGGCTATTTTTCGTAAACACAGTTCAATTGTGGAATGGTCTACCAAATTCAGTAAAAAATTCTAAAAGTGTAGGAATATTTAAGAAACTATGTATTCAATATTTTTCAAATTAAATGTCCACTAAAATAAGACCCCAACTTTTTAATCACGCACATATTAAAATTCTCTTACCTTTTCCCTCTATGTATCTTCAACCTATTTCAATCTCTATCTCAACTTATCTTTATCTATTTATTCTTAAGTTATTGTAGTTAAGTTATTGTATTTACACATTTTGTTATCTGCTTTGTATTAATGTTAATTTTCTGTACTACTAAAGAGCTGGACTCTTGCTGTACATCCAATATAAGTTAAATAAATGAAAATAAAATACACGCAAATTTTTTTTATTTTCAAGATCTGAATTTCACGACATAATCACTGGCTAGTCAGCAACAGCAAGTCTGATGCGCAAATCCTGTTTACAGGCACAGAATTTGATTTGTTCAACGCTATTAAAAACTATGCTGTTGCATGAAACTGGTACGGTTGAAACATTTTACAATCAATTTTTTGAATTTGTGATTTCTCTACTTATAGTATAACAGCTCCACTAAAATCAACACATATCATTGATATATGTATAGCAGAGCACTTTACGATCACCTCTTTTACATTCTACAGCATAAATACTTACATTTTTAGTCCTTACCTTTTGCTTCCTGGAAAGTAAAAATACTTCAATTTATAATATTAACTATTAAGTTTTTGCTTTAATTACTCAAATTATTATTAATGATTAGCATTTAATAAATTTTAACATAATTTATGATGCATGTTTATAAATATTTTAATTAAACGCTACTTAAAAATTGTTCTTGTCATTTTATTTTCTCTTTCATTTAGAATAGATTAAATAGGATCAAGTGTATGAATGTATGTAAGTGTGTAAGCGCGCGCCTCTGTGCAAATGTTTGTGTGTGTACTAGAATTTGTTAACTATTGTACCGAATACGATATATACAATTCGAAATAAGTGTAGTTGATGCAATAGAATAACCCAACGTAAAGAAACAAGAGTAAACAAATCAATCAACAAACAAAACAATTTAAATTTGTTATAAACTTAATAAAGATTGGTTCACCAATTTTAACTGTATGCGTGTGTGTGTGGGGGGGAGAGGCAGCAAAAAAAAGCCTAATTTAACAAAGTTTCTAATCAATAAAGAACTATACCCGTTAGCAACAATTGCAAAATTATTTATAATATACATACAATATATAGCTATATATATATATATATATATATATATATATATATATATATATGTACAAATATAAAATGTTGCTAATAAGCATGTATTAACAATTTCATGTATGTGTATGTGTGAATAAATATGAAAGTACATATTTAACTTGCTTTACGTGTACGGATATTTGTAAACTTTGCTTATTTCATATAGAATTTTGTTGTTTTTGGTTAGTTGTTTGTAGGTTTGTTACGCCATTAGAACAAATAAAACTATTTTGATTTATTAAAATAAAAACATTGTTTTCTTTTAAGAACATCGAACTCAGACTTATTGGTATAAATTTGCAATATAAAAATTGCACTGCAAAAATCAAATTGAACGTTTTTATGTATTTCTTTCGCGCGCACATCTATGATGTGCATACATACATATGTATGTATGTATTTGTTACAAAAACGGTGTCAAAATAATTACAAAAAACAACTGCTTAAGTATTTCCAATGCAATTCAACTTGTAAGCTAAAAATATTCAGAGCTCTTTCCAAAAGAGTTGGAAAAATAAGTAATGAGATAAAATAAGTATTAATAATTTTTAGCTTTTTTGTGTGTTGGAAAATATTAGATTTAAATGTAAGAAAACCGATATTCAATATTATTTCACTACTTTAGTTAACACTACAAACTAAAATTTGTCAACACGTATATTTCCAATTTTTTTAATATCTTTCCTTCGTTTTCTTCCTGTACAATATTACTTTGCACTTTCTTGCAACCATACTCTCGTTTTTCTATTACAACTACAATTAAATAAGAAACTTCAGATTATAGTGCTGCACAGTATGCATTACTAATGCTTAATATCTAAACATCCCCACACATACAAAAATATGGGGATATAAATTAAACAAGATGCCGAAGTGTGAAGAAATTTACAACATTCTAGTTTATTAATTTCTTTTAATTAATTCATTTAATTAATGGTTAAGTAATTTAAGTATCAATAATGCGAACAAACAAAATCAGACTCAGGCTGGCCGCAGGCAATTATGGATAATTCCCAGAAAATATAACCGATTTAGGCTCAATACCATTGGCACAAGTATTACCTGAGCTTCACTTATATTTCCAGGTTTTTTAAAAAAGTATTTTCAAGTCTCATTGACTTTTATAAAATCATTTACTTTATAATTGACAACTAGAAACTATGCAATTCTACGAATAACCGAAATCTAGTGCAGAAATGAATACGAGAATTAGAATTACTTCCAAAAGTACTCGTATTGAAAATCAATATTGAATTCAATTGCATTGAAGGCGTTTTAAAGCCGTTGTCTTTCAATTCATTTTTATAAAGTAGTTCGGAACTCTTGATTTGGTTACATTTGTTTGCTTATTCTGTCTTATTTAAGATATAAACGTGATAATATTTATTCTTGCGAGAAAATCAAAATCTTAGAATAGCAAATAAGTGAGTAAGTTTAAGTTTAGCGAGTAGATCGTACTGATGGTTTTAAAATATAAAAATCATATATTTCTATACCATAGCCGAAATTATTGTATGTTTGGCCGTAGTAACTAAAAATAGCAATAAATTATGATCAAATTAAAAAAAAATTTAATTTTTTTATTCAATGATTCTAATTCATTCAAGCATTGATCAAATTGATTCATCATCTCAATTTTAAATTAGTTCTGAAATCAAGTATGGAAAAAAATGGGAGTTGCGTATGCCTGATTTTATGTGTAATATTAAAATATTAATATATCAAGGTACTTAAAAAAGAGGATTCGACCGATACGAAGAAGACAGAAACTATACTGTACTGAAACTATAGTTGAAACATTTTTCTCGCATTTTTTAAGAAATAAGAAATTCTGGTCTATTTAAAACTAAGTATATTCTTTAAACTAAACTCGATTGAAGTAAATATCATTTAATGTAATTAAGTACTTTTTTCCAAACATCGAACAATATTATATCTTTTTGAACATAGATAAAGTAGTCCCTATATAACTTTTTCAGCATTAAATTCTCAGTAGTTTTGCAAAATACCACACCTTGGGTTTTAACGATGTGTTGTGTTCTTTATTTCGTTTTGAAAATGAATGCTTTGCAGTAACAGGACAACGAATAAATTGGAGGAAATAAGGAGGAGTGCACATATAATTCGAAACTGGAACGTAATTTTTAAAGCTTGGAAGCAATCTTACTAGTTACAAGTAGTTGCTTTCCCGGATGTTTGAAGAACGTCGCGTTGATTGCTAACTGACTGAGTGACAAAGTGTCTTTACAACAATGCAACAAAAACAACAAAGAAATTGTCAAACATTTTATCACACTATGAGATCACTAAGATATTTGAAGAAGTAAGATTATCAATGCCTCAGGCAATCAAAAAATTATTTTATAAGATAATTATTTTTACACGATAAAAATTCGGAGCTTTCTTCGGAGCTTACTTCAGAATTTTCGTTTATAACAAAAGATGAACGATGGATATGATTCGTTAGTTTGCAGAAGAAACTAAGGAAATACGTCCATTCAACAACATTTGAAATGCAAACATATAAACAAAATTCATGCAGTAGAAAGCAAAATATTTACATTTCAATGTCAAGGCGGCATAATTTGAACGCTATATTATTCTGTGTTAATTCTAAAATAAGAGCAAGTTGGAAGCTACTGTTAGTAAATTTAATGCTACACAATTTTTCAATCACATTGTCTAGATTCTATCACGTTAGCGCATTGCTCTGTTGTCGGATCCGAGAAAACACCGGCTTCAAGTGGTGGACATCCTTCACAGGAGAGCAGTTTAAGATTATTAAATTTCTGCAATCAAAAACTCATATTGAATCGTTACTCGTTATAACTGTATGTATACTATATATTACACAACCCTCCCGAAAATAAAGGTTCTTGAATATTTTTAGAATTTCTCTACTAACGTAACATATGGACGCTCAAAAGCTCCGGAAATAAGCATATTTGTAAAAAAACGCGTGACCAGTTTGCTGTATTATGTTGGTGGTGCAACGTATGTAGTTATCACTAGGTTTGTGGCAGTTGATTTAAATACATTTAAAACTTATGTATGTATTTAAATTCAAGCCATTAAATGAACATGATTAATAATGTCTGCGAACGCGCCGAGTCGATTCAGGTTCGCTTGTTTTGTTTGCTAAATAAACTGACTTAAAAATTAAAATCTTAAGACTAAGAACTGAAAACAATAAATATCAAACAGTATATATAGGTAGGTACATATGTACTGTGCAACTCACACAGCTGCACAAAGCAATGTGTGTTCAACAAGAAAAGCAAAGCGGCAACGCTAATGCTCCAAGTATTTTAAAAATTTAAGTTTTCGCCGCTTAAGTAGTTTGCGGCATTGCAGAATGTGGATCCTCGCGTTGCCCGCTGCTATTGCTGCTACTGATATTGCTAGCGGTGGGCAGTAAAGTGCTGCTGCTACTAGAGCTTTTCACTGTAAGTAATTGTTGCTCTTTTGATTCCTCTCCTGAGCATTCGTCAGACACAGATTCCTCAAATGTTGTGCCACTCGTGGATGCAATAAAGTTAGCAGCTCCGAATCCTGCCCCGCCACTGCCCGCCGCTATGCAGAGCTTTTGCAGGCTCTGCAATGTCTCGTCGGTTATGGTGTGCTCGGGAGAAATATTTTCTTTGATCTCGAGCTGCACATCGCTTGGTATGTGCGAGACATCGTGCTGCTCGGACAAACTATCACTTGTGATAGTCCCTGCGACTACATTCGATAAAACGCCAACTATACTGCCCGTAGCGCTACCGACTGTTGCTACAGAATTCGTTTCGTTACCGAAAGCTAAGTTCTGCCGAAATACTTGTTTGCTAAAATCACAAATCTGCTTCGAGGCTGCGTCTAGGAATGATATCGATTGCTCAGCAGTTGTGGAAAGGGAGACAGCAGCGTTCGTTTCACCAGAATTGGACTGATGCAATGCGCTAGTTACGGGACGCATCATTTCGTTTCCCAACTGCGACCAGGTTGGCGGCGAAGATTTGCGGGTGGGCACCAACGATTTTTGCTGTACGGTGGGATGAGAATCTACAAGGACAGATAATTAAGGAGATACACGGGGTAATGAAATGTCTTTCTGACCTTCTGTTGGCGCCGTTACTGCTGATGGTAGCGCTGTTAAGTTCAGGTTCGTATCGGGAGATGAGCTGCGCTGAAAAATTGTTCCTGGATTGTGAAAAAGCGTCAAGAGTTTGTCTACCGCTGCTGGATTGCCGAGCCACGATGTTTTGCGCACGCGCGTCGGTAATGGTTGCTGCTGGACAGCTTTAGGATCTGATACCTGAGATGAGCTGATGCTATCATCAGCCAGACCTGACGACATAGTGAGTACGTTGTTTATGGAACTGTTTGTCAACGTGACGTCGTTTTCATCAAATACCGCAATTGGAGAGCATTCAGAAGCAACAACAACACCAGCTAAAAGCGCCGGCGCTGAGTCTGCGTTGTCACTGCTACTGCTGCTGCTGATGAAAAGCGGTGTCGGCGATATAGATGCTGACGACGAGGATGACGATGCTGCTATAATAGATGAAGAAGAACTCATTGATGCAGGTGAAGTAGATGATGATGAGGACGAAGATGATGATGAAGCGGATAAAATAGGGGAAAGCGTCGTTTGGTTTTGTGTGGTGTTGTTTGTGTTGCTGTATGCTGCCTTTGTGTTTGCATTCATTGTGCTTTTTGTACTTTCTACATTTAGTGTATGGCTAAGTTTCTTGGGTGAGACTTCTACTGTTACTGGTACAATGGTGTTTGTCGTCGCTTCTGCCGCCACCACCGAAGCAGATGATTCCGGATGCAAGATGGATGGTGAAGACGACATCGTTGTTCCTGAGGACTTCATCGGCGGTGTCAGTGGTGTGTTAAGTGGCGGCAATGAGCGATTAGCCAGTGGCACACGCGGATCTTCATAAATCTTTAAGACCTGAAACCGGGATCGGGGAGACGCAGAATATCGCTTAATAGACTGCGTTGATGATGTTACACCGGCCAATAACGACATCGAGCTTGCGTTCGGCAGCGATGTTGATTGTACTTTCTGAGGATAATTTGCAGCGCTCGTTGTTGGTATTGCGACACAAGAACTAGTCGTCACAACTGGTGCTGTTGTTGATATCGGTGAGGTAAGCGGGCTAACTTCGCTTACACGGAACACTTTGAAGCGACTGCGACTGGGAGATGAGGAAGGCGATGCGGTTGGTGGGCTCGGAATGGGCGAGCGCAGTCGCGCCCCGGTTTTCCGCTTTATATCTAGTTTGCAATTGGATGCAATCGAAGAGCTTACAGTGCTGATGTTGGGTGGGTTTTCTACAACGGCGGGGCGTGTTTGGCAGGTGAGCGAAATCTTACGTGATCCTAAATAATAGCCACCACGGCGCCGACCCGTGACATTGGTCATCGCTACAGATTTGTCAGCGGACTGAAGTTGGCTCTGTGTCTTTTCATTGCGCGAGCACATAGAGCGCACATTCTGAAGAACACGCGCGTAGTCCAGGTGAGCGTCGTTGGCAACCTGTGATTAATAAAAACGAACATAATGTTAATTAGTAGGTGTGAGAACTCATTGGACGATCAGAAGCAGTGGTAAGCTTCATTATTTTTTTCATTCAGCAGAGAAAGCACAACACCACGGAAACTTACAACGCTCTCCGCTTTTGGTGACAAGGCCATATTGGGGTTATCCTTACGTTTTCAAACTTCATCATTCACAAACGCTAATCATTTAAATAATAAATAGGGCTAATTGTACCACTTTAATAGCATTAATGATTAATGAATCTATAGTGTGTTCAGGCAATTATTGAGACTAATACAGTTCGCGAATATTTCAAACAAATATAGATATAATTATATACAGCAATTTTGTTCTTTGTTCTTTGTTTCTGAAGACATATCAGACACATGTGATAACTTTTATAAGAACCAAGAAAGATGGGTGAAATATTAGTTAAATCCGCAAACTCCATGAAAAATTACTACTGCTTGAACCATTTAACATACAGTATTGTGCATAACCCAAGCAACATTTCCTGTGACAGTGAAAAAAGTTCCATAACATTATTAACCATTAAGTTATAACAAAGAAAATGACATTTATTTAATTCTTAATATGTTTTTATTATATATCCAAAACAACAACAAATTTTCTCTCCAATAACGGTAAATATGAAAAGAAAACCAAAGATAATTAAAAATATCATGTGCAAAACCTAAGCAACTTAATCTAATATTTAGTATAATATAATGTATTGACTCAATTAGCTTTGTAATGCTGCTGTTTGGGATGTTTCCCCCTTCTTCCTTTACTGCAGTCACCAAATCCTTCTTACTTTTTAAGCGCCTAGTATCTACGCAACGTTTTAGTATTGAAAATAGGTTTCCGATCGGATTTAGATCGGTTGACTGCGCCGGTCAGCACGCACCATTACCTCTTTAGAATTACAAGAGTCCTTAACATAATTTGCGGTATATTTTGGATAGCTGTCGTGTTGAAATTGCCATTTCAATGGCATCTCCTATTCGATATGTCTGTGAAAATCGATCCACCACGCCTTCTATTCGATAGATAGGAAAAATCCCACTACCAGGAAAGCTTGCCCAAATCATTGCACTTCTTCGTCCATGCTTAACTTTCCGCTTACAGTACAGTGGATTCAATCACGGATGGTTACATAATTTCAACAAAATTATTTTATCTGCAAAATTATTTTATACTAAATATTAGATTAAGTTGCTTAGGTTTTGCACATGATATTTTTAGTTATCTTTGGTTTTCTTTTCATATTTACCGTTATTGGAGAGAAAATTTGTTGTTGTTTTGGATATATAATAAAAACATATTAAGAATTAAATAAATGTCATTTTCTTTGTTATAACTTAATGGTTAATAATGTTATGGAACTTTTTTCACTGTCACTGGAAATGTTGCTTGGGCTATGCACAATACTGTACATACACTGCCGTCCATAAGTTTCGGAACAAACCTTTTGTTCAGAAAAACTAATCTCCTCTCTTTTCCAATTTAAAAATAAAAAAATCCTTTGTAATTACTAAAGGTAATTATGAATAATTATTACCATCCATTTTTTACCCTGGGTCATGTATAAAAGGCTGACCTAGAATATTGACACCTTTCTTTGTTCCTCAAGATTCAAACTGACCAAACGTTAAAAAAACCGAAGTCATGCCAAAAAATAAGATTGACATAAGATCTGCTGTGATTACTCTTCATAAGGTAGGCAATTCCGAGCGAATAATTGAGCAAAAATTAAAAATTTCGACTAGTTTTGTGCATCGCACCATACAAAAGTACAAGGACTATCACACTCTTGCGGACCTTCCGCGGTCCGGAAGGCCAAGATCGGCAACAAATCGTGAAGATAGAGCAATGACAATATCAAACCGACGGAACAGCAGAAAAACGGCTCTAGAAATACAAGCCGAGATCAATAACAGTCGATCAAACCCGGTGTCACTAACAACTGTAATAAGGCGGCTAGAGTGACTGGTCTTTGTGGAAGGATTGCAAAAGAAAAACTCTTACTTCAACCACGAAATAAAAAGAGAAGACTTCAATGGACTCTAACCTATAAGGAATGAACCGAAGAGGACTTAAAAAATGTTCTTTGGAACGACGAATCAAAGTTGGAGCTGTTTGGGTCAAATCAAAGAACTTTCGCCAAACGTAGTGCCCAAAAGAACATGCTGCCGGAGTGTGTAATCCCAACAGTGAAGCACGGCGGCGGTTCCGTTATGGTCTGGGGATGTTTCTCAAGCAATGGAGTAGGCGATTTAATTCGAATCGATGGAATTATGCGAAAGGAAGAGTACAGAAAGATACTGCAGCACAATGCAATACCATCAGGCGTACGATTGATCGGCGAAGGTTTCGTGATGCAACAAGATAACGATCCCAAACACAGTTCCAAATTGTGCAGAGGCTATTTAGAGAACAAACAAACATCTGGAATATTAACAAATATGATTTGGCCTGCCCAGTCACCCGATCTCAATCCAATAGAGCTTCTATGGGATGAGCTGGACCGAAAGGTGCGAGAAAAAGGGACTACGTCAACAGAGGAAATGTGGAATGCATTGTTGGAATCATGGAACAATATACAACAGGAAACCATAAAGAAATTAATCGCCAGAATACCAAGACTTGTAGCAAAAGTTATTTAGTGCAAAGGGGGATTTTTTGATGAAAAATCAGTTTAGACGTTTTAGTAAAAATTTGGATGATAAAAATTATTCTAAAATATAATTTTAATGTAATCTGAAAGGAAATATAATAAACTTTAAAATTTACAATTAAACTTTTTATTTTTAAAAGCTTTGGATAACTATTGTTAAGATTTGTGGAAATTTCAAGGGTGCTTCGAAACTTTTGGCCGGTAGTGTATATACCACTTTTTTTTTAGACATTCTACCAGGGTTCATAATGCACGCACGAGTAGTAGCACAACTTGGCCCCCTCACGATAAACTGTGTTGTGTCTTGCACTGCTCATCCAGATGAAGTAAATGCCCAATAAATGGCACAATAAGCATTCATGCTCGTGCTTATAAGTGTTCACATTTTTAAATCCTGGACTCTACGACAACAGACTTTAAGAAACCTGTTCCCTGGAATCGTATATAGCCGATTCATCCGATCGTTCCAACTGCTCGATTCTAATCAGAAGCTGTTTGTTAACAGAGAACAACCTCAAAAATAAAAATGAAAATAAACAAGGCATTCTGAATGCTATGAACCCACGAATGCTAAATGGAAAACATGAGTAATTCTCTCCCTTAATGCAGCACTCACCGATAGCCTCTTCGGTTCATCATCGATATCGATTTGTGTAACAGTTGTATTTGATTTCAACACCTCTGCGAGTGTAGTCAGACTTTCCACCTCCAGCTTATTGTCGCGTATATCAATGCGCTGCAAAGAGCAATTACCTCCAAAAGTTAAAATCGATGATAGCGTCTCGATACCCTTAGCACTCAAATGAGCGCTCTGCAAACCGAGAGTCGTCAGCGTCGTATTGCGCATTAGGCTATCCTTGATGGTAGAAACAAACTCGTTCGACAAGCAATTTTTTCCAATATTAAGCAAATCAAGTGATGCTGTCTCCGCCAGTAGTTCCGCAATATAGTGTCCAGACTCCTTTGTCAAATTGTTGTTCCAGAGCGCCAGAGCTTTTAAACCACAAGGCGCTTTACTGTTTGCTTCCGCAGGAGCTTCGAAGTTACGCTGCTGGCGCGTTAATGTGTCGTTTTTTGCCAGATTCTCATTGAATTGTGTAGAGGTGGAATAGTTGATATCGCTGCTGAGACTGCCGTCGAGCGAAGTGTCGGAGCAGAGGCTGTCAGAGCTCTGCGATCGATTGCGTGTTGCGGATGTTATAAAGGCGCAGGAGGATTCAGTGCGACGGAGACCTAAGCTAGCGCCGCCTGGTGAAGTCGATGGAGGAGGCGGCGTGGGTCTGGGAGTAGCAACATCACTCAATTTGCTTTTGTTGAGAAACAGAGCGCTTTCGGAAATCGTAACCTTAGCTGGTGCAGAAAGTGGCAGGGGTGAACTCTCGTCTTCACTAACTGAGTTATCGCTCCGTTCTTCCACAGGTCTGGGACTAGCAACATCACATAATTTGCTTTTTTTGAGAAACAGGGCGTTTTCGGAAATCGTTACCTTGGCCGGTGAAGAAAGTGGCTGGGACGAACACTCGTCTCCACTAATTGAGTTGTCGCTCCGTTCCTCCATGGATCTAGGACTAGCAACATCACTCAATTTGCTTTTGTTAAGAAACAGGGCGCTTTCAGAAATCGTTACTTTAGCTAGTGCAGAAAGTGACAGGGGCGAACACTCGTCTCCACTAATTGTGTTGTCGCTTCGTTCCTCCACGGGTCTAGGACTAGTAACATCACTCAATTTACTGTTGTTGAGAAACACGGCGCTTTCGGAAATCGTTACCTTAGCCGATGCAGTAAGTGGCAAGGGCGAACACTCGTCTCCACTAATTGAGTTGTCGCTCCGTTCTTCCACACTTATAACAACCGGCGGAATTGTAGCTCCAACAGAGATTGCCTTGGGTGGTGTATTTATGTTAGCCGAAGGAGATAGTGAATTCATTTGAGCAGGCTTCAAGAGATCCGCTTCCACAAGTATTGTCAAGCTAGGTGCGGTTGCAGCTGCCGTTACCAGGCACTCTGTAGACTCGGTGGCTATAGTTGCCGTTTCCACACCAGCGAATCCCTTCGATGTTGCAACCTCGTCCAGTCGGCTGCTATCTAAGGACGCAGACAACCGACTGAATTCCTCCGGAAGATGTCGACTAATATCGCCCTCAGATGCGCTCTCAAATGCTGAGTCTGTACTGTGTGTATCGTCGAAGTCATCAACCAGTTTTGTAGCACTCTTGTTGACATCTAAGGCTCTAGTAACTGACGTGGATATCAGACAGTCTGTTTCCACCGCCGTCACTTCGAATACGCACGACGACGTAAGCAGTGATCTGTCGATTTCTTGTGGTTCCTGTTGGTGTTGGTTAATGTTGTGGTTAATATTATTGCTATTGCTATTGTTACTTATACTTGAAGTTATGATAATGTTATTTTCTTTAATTGTAGCCGCTGGATCAGTTTCCCGATTTTTAATGTCAGCGGAACTGTCACTGCACGTTGTCACTACACTAGACATTGTATCGTTAACTGTTGACGTTGGAGTTGACGCTTGCATCGCTCTCGTTAATGCATTTGAATTTGTACTAGTATTTATTGTTACAGTTGCTGCTGCAATATCGCGGTCGAAAATATCGTCGCTGATGGGGCTGACATCTTCGGAGCAGCATGCTGCAAGAGTATCCGTCGATAAATTAGAAGCGCCATCATCACTGCTACTGCTTTCGGTGCTATTCATGGATAGCAATTTGTCTAACATTGATTGCCCTCCGATTGCGGAGCTTTGTGTGGAATTTTTGGGCGTAGCAGTGGGCGTCGACTTCACAGTTTCTTCGGTATCCTCTTCGTCTACATCCACATCCTCCGCTAGCAGAGAAGTCGTTGCTATTGTTGCTGCAACCTCAGTGTTTGGAAATGCTACTTCCTCTGTCGAAGAACTATTTTGTTTAGATGTGTTTTTATTTTTCTTGTTATCAAAAGCTTCGTCATCTGTGTCTTCGCTTTGACTAGCATCGCTATCAATCGACCCGCCATCGCCATCCTTTATGTTGCTAACGTCGTCGTAGTGCATCCCATGTGTGCTACGAGAATTTTTCTCGATGACGGTACAGTCATCGTCGTCGATTGCCGTCGTCCGCTGCAACAAAGAACGCTTCTCCAGCTCCCTGGACTGCGATATTAAAGCAGCTACAATCTTTTTTAGACCCTCGTCACGAATATTATTGTTACTTATGTCCACCAGCTGGAGGTAGTGATTTACTGTTAGCAGTTTTGCAATACTTTCCGCATCTTCACAATCCAGATCGTTGTGCGCTAACCACAGTTCCCGAAGCACGCGATTGTGTCTCAATTTAAAACCTAAAATTGATAATTAAATTTAACATGTTTAAATATCCTTACATACGAAAGAGTACACAAAAACTACTATGATCAACTCACACAATCCGCTCAGAGGCGGTCCTTTCAGGCCACAGTGCTCCAATTTAATAGTGTGAATGTTAGAGGTGGTCAGTGCATGACCTAAATTCTCGGCTCCCGTTCTTGAAATGGGGTTTCCTTGAGCATTGAGAACTTGAAGCGCCCGGCTATGACTAACCATATAAGTGCAGGAAGTCCAACCACGATGTGTCATTCCGTCCGCATTCGACGAAATATCCAATTCGTTCGCGGCCTCGTAGTACTCAATCATCTCGAAAAGAGCCATCGCTGCGGATTCTGTCAATTCGCAAGAGGAAAGATCAATTGTTTTGTACTGGACCTGAAATTTGATAACAATTCTATTCAGATAAGAGAAATCATTTAATCCTATTAAAAATTATATGCATTGTAATGATATGCATTGTAGTGTAATCAATATTTTACTTTTTCTATACGCACTATTTACACGATTTTACATTGTAAATCGAACAAACACATTTCAAAGCAACACATTTCAGTTTTACTTCAGAGACACGATTACTTCATCACTGCAAATTATACAACAGCGTTTTAAGATATTCTAGATTAGGAAAGAGTAAATGAATTAATATACTAAAGGTCATACCCGAGCATATGTATTTAAAAAATATTTCGAAGACTGGAAAAACACTGACGCATGTGAGTTGCATCAAATGAGGAATATTTTGACGACCAAATAAATTAATTAATTAATGACAACTCTGCGTATTATTATTCCCGGATTCTCATTGACAGAATGTTTACTATATAAAGTAATAAAGTAAGAACTAACAAAACGAAAATAACTTCGTTTGAATTTGAACAAAGTTTTACGGACATAAATACTTATCATTATTTTTATACCCTACAGGCGAAGTGATAAAGGTATATTATATTCATTTGGTACGTCCGTTTTTAACGCATTAAAGGATCCGTGACAGGTATATAAAAGTATATACACTTCGTGCCAAACAAAAAGCCGCACTAGTAGAATTTCATTACTCATGCAAAATTTAATAAAAAAAGGAAAGCTACCTGCAAGATTTTATCTTTTTTATATTATTTGATCCCTATAGCTCTACCTGAAAAAAAATCTTTAAGAAAAAAGAAAAGGGTTGGCCGGCAGCTCGATTTCCGCTAAAAAGGTTGAAAAACCCAAGATCTACTTTTTGTTACCTTTGTTAAAAAAAAGCTAATAAAATAAAGAAGGTTAGTTTTTTTTGATTTCTATTATTTTTATTATGTTCAAATATTCTTAGAATTAAAAAATTTTCTGTATACTCTTGTTCTTTTCTTTAAATTTGTTTTCAGTATTTCGTTGATCCTCCTTTGGCCTTCAGTACAGCTTCCACTCTTCTGGGCACTGAATCATAGAGATTTTAGATGTGGTTCTTGATTTCTACATCGTACCACACTTCATTTATAATAATTTTTAACTCCTCGATAGATTTCGGAGACATTTCTTGGATTTTTCGCTGCATAATTACCCAAAAAATTTTCAATGATATTAAGGTCTGTGCCATTTCCTGGCCAGGACACCGATAATATCCCCAGATTTTCTCTTAATTGTGTTACCTATGAATACACAATGACCGTTAGAATGCATTTTTAGGTAAAACTTAAAGGATTACTTACAGGGTGAGCTCGGTAGCAAGGTGCACTAGCGTCTTGAAAAAGTGTGTTTTCAACATGGCAGCTCAGCTCCTCGATTGTTGAACCACGCCTTTTTTGATAACATTTTTATACTTTTCTGCATTCACGGAACCTCCAGCAATAAAATTTGTCCAACTCCATAATATGTTATGCATCCCCATACCAAAACATGAGGTGAATGCTTGACTGTTCGAAGAATGCACTCGGATGCACATCGGAATATCGTTCCTTCGATCTCCTTCGAATTGTGGCTTCTCCATCGGGCCCAGTCAAATTGAACTTCGATTCATCAGAAAATATGACATTACTCCAATCAGAAGCTATCCATTTTTTATGCTCCTTGGCCAATTCTAACCGTTTTTTCTTCATAGCCGCTGTTAAAAACGGCTTTTTGGCCGGTCGGCGAGCTGGAAGACCCATTTTCGTTAGGTGTCTGGAGACAGTGCTTCTGCTGATTTGCATTCCCAGCTTTCCCTGAAGCTCTCTCCTTAGTTCCCTAGCAGTCTGGAACCGATTTCGAAGGCACATTCGTTCCAACGATCGATCTTCCCGCGGTGTAGTGATTCTTGGTCTCCCACTTATGGTTTTCCTCTGTATCCTTCCGGTTACTTGAATTTTTTTTAAAAAAAGGCGCACTGTGCTTTCGTTGCACCCAATTATTTGAGAAATTTTTTTTTCGAATAGTTTTCTCCACTCAGTGCTATAATACGACCTTTTTGTTCTTGGCTTAATACCATATTTAAAACTTCTCAAAAACTACTTCGGATGGACCTGATCTGATTTCTCAAATGCTAATGGACAACTTTTGACAGAGTGTGTCTTTTTGTAGCAGAAAATATATGTATAAACAGGTAAAAAGAAAATTAACTATCAGTCGAAACACTTTCCTAACATTTTTTACCTGCAAAGTGAAAAATATGAGAATTCTCTAGGTGCGGCTTTTTTTTTTGGCACGGGGTATATTCTTGATCAACTTCACTTCCTCGGACGATTTAGCCATGTTCGCGAGAGGTATGGTCATGAAATTCGGCACGAATATTCTCTGTCATGACAGGCTATTTCGGAGTGAAAATGAAAAAAATTAGACCATTGCCACGCCTAACGTGTGTAGGACACATGAATTTCGGCCAGGCTGAAGTTTAGGCACTTTTTCTGGTTCTTTTTAGTATTAATGTTTTTTTGTGTTTTTTCAATAAATCGTAAATCGTATGCGATACAGCGATATAGTATACTGCATAGCAAAAATTGGATTTTACTTACAGTCTTTCAACCGATATATATATATAAAGAAAGAAGAACAGAAAACTAATTAATAGAAATAATGAGAATGTTTTAGAATTAGAAAGAAGAATTTTATGATGGTCGAATTTAAAATTATAACACCTGTAACATATTTGTTTACTACATCTTGGTTTATCACCAAGTATTGCTATGTCTTTTATGCTCTAACGTAGCCACTCGCTACATTCCGCCGTTCCTCAACTCACCCTCTTGAAAACTTCTTCTAATGCTTCACAATCGCTTGGCTCCATTTTTATCGATTTCAACGATAGCAAAGGTTGTCGTAATGTTTTACTCAACTCAACACCTTTCAAGTGGTCCAAAATGGTCTGGAGTGGTTTGGTGTTGTGCTTCTGACATGACATAACATACAGTTCGGCTATTTCGGAGATACTCTTCACCATGTAAACTGTAAAAGATGGAAACGAAAGCATTAGAAGACGAAAGCAAAACGATAGAAGAAAAAACCAAAAAGAGCCTCATCAAGGGTGATCAAACACAGCCTCATAATTTTTGGATGAGTGCATAATATACAATATACGGATCACATATATGTATATATGCGGATCACACCCTTTTTAATACAGTGGACAGACAAATAGACAGACGTTCGGACAGGGTTAAATCCACTTTAGGGATGATGCTGATCAAAAATATTACACTTGTCTATACCGCCTTCTCCAATTCGTTACAGTCCGTTACAAATTGCAATGTCCATTCAAGTGACGAAGCTAATCATAAAGCGTCTAGAAATGAATATAAAGGAAAACACTCTCTAAACTGCAATCCAAAAGCAATTGAAAAGATTGTGGCGTGTGTTTGGCTGGCAGCCATCATCGCAATCCAAACAAACACCGAGCTCACGACTTGTCGCACTCTTTCTAATTCAAAACACCCGCATTCTAATTTATTTAATATTAATACGTATCTATTACGAAGCAACCACGATGCTTGACATGCCAGACTGTATTTGAGAGAATAAAAGTAACGATAGAAAAGTAAAACATGTTGTTGTAACTGTTAGATCTACTGTAGCTGAAATATTGCAACTTTAATAGTTACTATGGAAAATGCTCATTATAGGAGCACTATAGCAGTGAATAGCATCTACAAAGTCGACGTAAGCAGGTTCGCGAATTCAGCTGGATCGAGTTGGAGGCTGTTAATTGAATTGAAGAGACGTATCATAGCCCACACAATGTTTTGTGGAGTGCATGTTTTATTTTCTGTCAATTGCCGGTGTTAATATTGGGAGCTTTAATAATAATATCGCGGCCTTATCTTGATCTTTTGCGCTTTTTTTCAAATGCAGTTCGCTGGTTTGCTGATTGCTTGCTTTGCTGACACGCTAACCGTAGCTGCAATATATTATAATTTATTATTCTTTGAATGTGGGAATACCGGAATCACGTGATATCAACTTAAAGCAGAAACATTATTGAGACACGAATTTCCGCAGTCCCCCGTCAAATTTGGCGTTTAGATAAACCGGTTTGGTGACGTATCTGAAGATAGCAACTGTAAATATTTTTATATACACATTTCAGGAATTTAAACAGAATTTTAAACTGCAGACCTTTGTTTGTTTCATTTTTAACTCTTCTTTTATTTTACAGCCATTGTTATTTGCCAAAAAGGTTTGCGCACAAGATACAAATTTTAGTGATGGTAGACGAAAATATTATAATTGTGGTTAATTTCAATTAATGAAAACCTTATAAATTTGTTTTTTTTTGGGAATAAACGTTGCCCAAATATAGAATAAACTTGGCAAATTATATGTAGATTGATATATGTGCTATTGTATATTATTTCGTTTAAATTGTAGCAAAAAATTGTTTTTCTCTTTTTGTTAGTTTGCAACCATGAAGCAAATGGTAAACAAAGACAGTTTCAATTCCACGCGGAGAATTGAGCAATCTTAAAATGCTTTTATAAGTGTTTTTAAACAAACACTTACATAAAGCATAAAACAACACACTGCATTTTTATTTTGTGCGTTGAGTTGTGCGCAAAAATATTGACTCTGTCGATTAATTTTTGGTTGTGGAAATTTCATGAATTTTGTTTCCTTTTCTAGAATCATTATAAAAATCATCAATTTCATATACAGTGTTCCACTAAAGTCTTCGTACAGCACTTCTACATACATATGTATATGTAGCTACATATAACTAAAAAAAATTATATAAAGCATAAATACGAAGTCAAGCTTTATATTAATTTATGTTTTGCACTAAGTGCACTTTTGTGCACTAAATTAATTTATGTTTTGTATGAGACGACAACTAAAAAGCACTCGTCTTATTTAAGACGATAATCGTCTCTAAGAATACCTCAAGACGACCAAAGTTTACGTCGTTGATGATTGAGAGACGATTTTTAAGACAACCGTGACTCTTGGAATACCTAAGACGAGTGAGAGACGATTTAGACACGATTTAGAGACGACCGTGACTCTTGGAATAAGGCTATTTGTTTAATCCACATGATTGTAATGAAATAAGTGAACCTGATAATAGAAATGGGCACGCTATTGCTGGAAGCTAGCTTTTACTATCAGAGTGTATCGAATGTCGCACGACGTCATTGATACCACATGATTTTCACATCAACATGCATCAGTTGGTGCCAAAAATTGTCACTTTCAAGAAGTAATACCTAATCGGGCTGCCGGTGTTGTTGGTTGTTTAATGTGACAATTTTACTTATTTGTCTAATCATTTCGTAGAACACTAACCACATCGCTGAACAGCAATATTTAATAACGAATTAACTAAGTCAAGATCTTGGTTAAAATGCGCTCCATGGAGGTTGATGTAAGGGCCAATTAGAATATTTGCGAATAGAGGCAGCAGAATTCAAACTTAAAATGTGCTATTTTACAACAAACACATTTTTTGGAGTCTTTGATTTCAGAGTTAATTTTTAATGAAAGCTAATATCTCCCCTACTTACAGATACATATATACAGATATAATAGGAGTAGGAATTAATAATGCGGTAATTGCGGATATTGCATCAAACATGTCGAATGTCGAATTGCTTTAAACATGTCAGAAGGGTGTGGTGTATTACGAGCTGTTAAAACCAAATGAAACGGTTACAGCTGATCGCTACAGATGCCAATTGAACGAACTGGGAAAGAAACTGAACGAAAAACGACCATTGATAGCTCGAAAACACCACAAAGTTTTGTTCCACGATGACAATGCCAAACACCATCGTGCAAACATCGTTAAAGAAAAAATAAAGAGGCTCGGTTGGGATCATCTTGATCACCCCCCGTACTCTCCAGACCTTGCTCCTTCTGATTACCATTTGTTCCGATCAATGCAGATCAGCCTGGCAGATGTACGCTTTCGAAATGCTGAAGAAGTGCGAAAATGGGTCGATGAATGGATTGCCTCGAAAGCTGAGGACTTTTTCTAACGAGGAATCAATAAACTTCCCGGAAGATGGGAGGAAGTCATAGCCAACGATGGGCAATATATTGGTTAATGTACTCATTCATTTTGTTATTCAAATAAATGCCATTTTCAAGCCAAAAAATCCGCATTATTAATTCCTACTCCTAATATATTTCTTTTATGATGTATACAAGGGAGAAGAAAGGATTTTTCGGAAATTTTATTTCTAAGGACTTCAAAAAGGACAAACACATAACTCTTTTGTTAGCCATCAAATATTGATTTTCTTTTTCCACAAAAATATTCAAAATTCAATTTCCTTTTGTTTCTTCAGCTTCTGCAGAAATCTAAGCGTTTGTGGTCATTGCAGTGACCCTTGATTACACCAACAGGGATTGTTAACTGATTTCTATCAATTGCCAGTAGGACTAAAACAAGTCTTATTTTAGCTGAGTTCCGTCCATTTCATTGAGCTCTTTAGAAGTTTGATTATATAGTAGTACTAGCTTAACTACCCGGCATTGCGCGGGAAATAAAATATTATTTTATAATACTACATTGTATTTTTAATTTGGTAGGTTTTTATTTATGCTTTTTATGTGTTTATTTTAATTTTACAATTATGTCCTTTTTTGGACATTCATCCTTTCTTCTCCCTTGTATACATCATAAAAGAAACCTCTGTCTAAAATATTCATGCTTCATTTTATTTTATTATGTCATTGGGTGTACTTTTACCAAATTATGTCCTTTTTTTGAACTTTATAGGATGAATTTTGAAAAATGCTGAAAATGGTTTTGAGATATTTATACGCGGGATATTTTTGTGGAAAAAGAAAATCAATATTTGATGGCTAACAAAAGAGTTATGTGTTTGTCCTTTTTGAAGTCCTTAGAAATAAAATTTCCGAAAAATCCTTTCTTCTCCCTTGTATACATCATAAAAGAAACCTCCGTGCAAAATGTCACCTTTTTAGATTCAAGGGTTTAGCCTATGCAGGGAAAAAATTCTGTGTATGTCCTTTTTGAAGTCCTTAGAAGTAACATTTCGAAAAATCCTTTCTTATTCGACGTATACATCATAAAAGCAACCTATGTGCAAAATTTCACCGTTCTAGGTCCAAGGGTTTAGCCTGTGCGTTGATGGGAAGTGAGTCAGGCTTTTCATTTTTATATACAGTAGCGGACATAAAATTTGTATAAATACATGCATTATGTGCATTTTTTATCATTCTGTTTTTACTGGCATGACAAGTGCCATAGAAATTTATATTTATTTATATTTTATTTATATTTAAATAGAAACCAGGGTCAGGACGGATACGAAAGACCAATGCGGCAGAGGATAGCGTTTTAAAACGCATAAGCTTGCGAAACCGCTTCAAAATGGCTGAGGATATTAGAATTATGCGCGGATATTATGCGCGCGCCGCCCCGCCAAGAAGCCTCTATTGACAGCAAAAATGGGAAAAATTCCTAAATTGGGCCAAAGAACACCAGAATTGGATTGTGGTGAATTGGGGAGAAGTGATCCTCTTAGACGAATACAAGTTTAACTTGTTTGGATCTGATGGAATTTCGTACGAGAGGCGAAGAAAAGGCGAGCGTTACAGCGACGAATGCATTATACGTATCCTCAGGCTGGGTGGTAGCCGAATGGTATGGGGATGTTTTTCCTACCATGGTGTTGGACGGCTGGTTCTTCTAGACCAAACAGTGAATGCTGTTATGTTCCAGCGCATACTGGAAGAAAATTTAATCCCCTCGGTGGAGCAACACTTTTCGCTACTAGGCAACGTCATATTCTAGGATGATTCTGCGCCTTGTCACCGTGCAAAATTGGTTAGTAATAATATTTTATGGATGATTGTAGAATTGACTAATAATTACAAAAATTTTAATTTGTCAAATCGGTTTATTTTTGTGTAGGTAGAGGATTACTTATCAAAAGTCGGAATTTCGGCATTGAAGTGGGTTGGAAATACCCTGATCTCAAACCAATGGAGAACCTGTGGCACATTATGAAAGTAGAAGTTACAAAGAGGAAGCCCAGGACTTTACCAAAATTTGACCGCATTATCGAGGAAGTCTGGTATAAGGCTATCACAGCACAGACACTACACAATTTGATTGATTCAATGCCTGATCGCATTAATGTGGTCATAAAAAACAAAGGAGGTTCCACGAAGTATTAAAGTAAAGTTTTTTAGAATCTTTAGGGTTATACTTGTTTTCAGGTGTAATTTTGTATTTTTATTGAATGTAATAAAAAAGTTATGAAAATTCTTGTTAAATGTTGTAAAAAAACCAAAAATCCATAATAAACATTCTATCGTTTTAAACAAAAACCAGGCTTTTTATTACCTTGCTAATTGTATGTTTCAGGTAGTTAAAGAACATACATATTCATGGGTAAAAGGTTTTTTAATAAAATATTAGCAGTTAAAAAAATAAATGGGAATTATACTAATTTTTAGGTGTCCGGATTTTTATGTCCGCTACTGTATATAGATTAGTATAGTATTTTTAAACTCCTTCATCTTTTTTAAATCAAATTCTTTTGTTATTCAAACTGCCTACATTGAGAAAACAAACACACACACAGTCCATCTACAAAGTGAATATTTTTCTTAAAAAATGTTTTCTTTTGGCAGGTGATTTCAAGTAATCTATATATATAAAAATAAGTTGTCCTATGTTCGTGATTTTATAACTCGAGAACCACTCAACCGATTTTCAAACGAGTACATGCGTTGGAAAGGTCTACTTTCACTGATGGTTTATAAAAAAAAAAAACATCGAAAAATTTCTACGAATATGCGTTATACGCGCACTTTTATGATGGTGTGTTTTCCCTATATAAAATTGTTTTTTTTTATGCGAATTACATTTTGTCGGTATAAGGCTCTGATTGCTCACGCCATTTGACTTATTTAATTACTGTGTGTTTATTGATTGTCATTTAAGTTTACAGTGTGAGCATTGACATTTTTTAATTATTGATTTGTAATCTTCCACTTAAAATTAAAATCTTTTGCATAAAAAAACAATTAAAAAAATTATTCAACAATGCCGCGAAGAAGACGTTCACAAATTGGCCGACGAACTCGCCACAGCAGTCAAATATGTTTAAATAGATCTAATCAGGATGAAGAACAGCGATTAGAAAGTAATGAATTAGCAAGGCAACGAATGGCACGATCAAGATCAAATCAAATCAAAAACAAAGAGAAGAACTTACAGTTTTCCGTTCGTTTGGCTTTTGCAATGATTTAATAAAGCTCAAGGCCAGTCGTTGCAAGTTTGAGGAATAAATTTAGAACTTCCTGTATTTTTACACGGTCAACTGTATGTTGCATGTTCACGTGTTGGGAAGCCGTCGTCTTTATTCATTTTTTGTGAAAATGGCAATACTAAAAATGTGGTTTACCACCAAGCTCTGCAATAAATTTTTTCCTTTTTGATGTTCTCACTTTAAAAAATGTATATTATTTTGCACTTCTTTTTCAGGACGTGTCTATTCTTTCTAGAAAATTTAATTTTTAACACAAAGACGTAAACGTATGTTATTGTATTGTCCAGCAACGCGGGCAGGGTTACTCTAGTTTTCTTATAAATATTACTATAGTCTATATGAATACAAATTTTAGGTATATTTTACAATACAATTTTGTGTCAGCAATAACTAAAAATGTACACTACCGGCCAAAAGTTTCGAAGCACCACTCCTGTTCATAGAAACTCGTGTGGCATTTCTATATTATTGTATAAATTTTGATTTTGTCTTTTTTAATAGAATGGTTGTAAAGCAGAGGTTGAAACTTTTATAACTTTTATCAAAAAAGTCTTTTGAATAACTGTTATCAAAGACTTTTATTTTTAAAAGTCTTTCATAAAAGTTATTTCGAGACTTTTATTTTTAAAAGTCTTTGAAAAAAGTCTTTTGAAGACTTTTATTTTTAAAAGTCTTTGAAAAAAGTCTTTTGAAGACTTTTATTTTTAAAAGTCTTTGAAAAAAGTCTTTTGAAGACTTTTATTTTTAAAAGTCTTTCATAAAAGTTATTTTGTGACTTTTATATTTAAAAGTCTTGGGAAAAAGTTATTTTGAGACTTTTATTTTTAAAAGTCTTGGGAAAAAGTTATTTTGAGACTTTTATTTTTAAAAGTCTTGGGAAAAAGTCTTTTGAGGACTTTTTCCTCTAACTTTTTTGAAATAAAAGTCTTTTTTAAAAGTCTTTTGAAGAAGAAATGCGCTGTGGCGAACGGTGGAGGAACATGAATGAATACATATATCGCTATGAGATTTGGTGCGAAGTAAAGAATATTTGCTTGGATCGTCACTCAGCGCACGCTGCGTGTGTGTATCAATATCTCGACCGAAGCCCTTATCGGCAGCGGGTACAGCGGCGACAATGCTTTAAAACCAACAACACATTGCTCAGCTTGTGTGTGAATGACTGTGTTG